>JAIUJO010000432.1:57500-287671 GCA_023846275.1 Vanilla planifolia
CTATGTATGAGATGCTACTATGCCATCATTCCATGTAAAATCTCTGATACTAGTCTGACATCTCTAGGTTTTGGTAGTGAAGCTTCTCCTCAGTAATCAAGTGCCACCAAAGACTAAATGGCCATTTTAATTTACTAAAAATCTATATTATGCTTGATTCCATGTGAAATCTATTTGATGATGTAAGAGTTTCTCTACTTGATGTCTTAACTAAATGGTTGGGCTAAATATTTTGTTGGATTTGTTCACTTGATAATGATTTTGAAGGCTTAAAAGGCTCATAAGGTATTAGGTGCGATTCTCTATAAGGTAAAAGATCTAGAAAACAATAGTTTGTAGTTATTCCATAATTCAATTACATAAAAAGGTACATGAACCCTTAGTTTTAACTAAAGTCTAAATAGTCTAACCCATGGGCATGCAAGTTTTGTGGGTTTCATGATGTAATCTCTCATACAAAACATGGATCATCACATAATCATCCTAATAATGTTCTCTAGGTTTTTTGAGTATATGCTAGTTGTTTTTTATTTAATTAATTAAATTAATTTATTTAGTAACATGTTTATCTAATATGAAATATAATGAGAAGAAGACTTAAAAGACTCAATAGTGTAGAAATCATAAGTTTAAAGAATCAATTAAATAAGACTAAGTACGATTTCAAAAATAAATTTCAAAAGATCTCAAAATCATTGTTTGATTAATAAATTCAATATGTGATAATAAATGATCCAAAGTTGAAACATGATATCTTATTAGGCTATGAGGAAGACGGCCTCAAGTTTTCTTGACTTCTTTTTGTTCATCGATCTAGGAATAATAAATTGATAAAAATTCAAGTTTTTCCTGAATGATGGATTTACTAAGTGAGGTGATAAATATGGTGGTGAGGTGCATAAAATTAGATCTATATTAGGCTAAATATCTCCCAAATGTGAGAGTTTATTTAGTAATTCATTTAGAAGTATGTCCATAATATCTTTTAGTAAGGGCTAAAAAATAGGTAGTGGGGTTGGCATACTAATAAAGGCCTCCCTAATTGCTATAAACAAGATAACCTCATAATTAGCGATATTCCACTTAATGTTGGCCAATGAAATAATGCAAAGTCATTTTCCTTTTCCTTTATCTTTCTCTTTTGAAGTTTTTTTTAAAAAAAAAGTTTTTTGAAGGATATGAATTGTATAGCACAATCTTCTTTCCTTTGAATACAAAAATATGCATATTGGCTATTCAACTTTTTGTACAAGCATGAACAAATAATTGAGTATTTTCCAATATGAGGTTACCTACTTATACTTTGATAACAACACATCATAAGTTTTTAGAATATTAAGAAAACTTAAAACAAACAACACCTTTGTTGTATGAAAATTGAAGTTTTGTTAATCCAAGATATGATGTGTGGGTGGGTGTTGTTTGTTGGTAGTAAACCAATCTTTTTGATAATATTGTGTGCTATAGCATTGATACAAGTCGCTATTTGTAATAGTCTTGCTAGGTTGGTCTTTAATTCTATTGAAGGTACTAAAGATGTTAATTGGTTTCCAATGTTTAAATGGTCGTAGTGTAGTCATAGTGCAACTCATAATAGCTAAGTAACAAAGGCGTGTCATTCTTCTTCGGCCCACTCATTTGGCTATATATACTCTTCATTTTCAAATTCAACACTTTCTTCTGCACCTTCTTGCATGTCTATGTGTAGGGGTCTTTGAGGGTACTGGGTTATAATAGGTCCTCTCCTATGAGAAGGATAATATTATCTCAAAAATGAGATTGTTTGTATGATGGTTAGATATGACATGTTAAATTATGGGTGGCGAGGCATGAGTTGCTTGTAGTGTAAGTGTAGTAAGAATATTGGAAGTAATGGTATGCGCTCTAGGGCAATAAGTAGTCAATAGGAAATCAATCCTTTAAATCGTTCAACTAGCCACTTTATATGTGTTTTCTAAACTAGCAACACTTTCAAATATAACTCAGCTATAATAGACTCTTTAAGCATAGCCAAAAATTGACACAATATTAATTGATCTGGTACTTAGATATGTAGTTGAGTAGGACATGAAACTCTTTGTAGACAAAAATAATGGTGATAGATAATGATAGATGTTAGGCCACAACAAAAAGTTTAGAACTCAATTTTTAGCATTTTAAAGTCTGTTTAAACAAAATTTTATAGCAATTAAATTACAAGTCTGTCGTAAATGTGTCCTATAGTAACTTTCATGACAAAATTATGAAAAAAGGTGCCAATTAATCCTAAATTGTTTAAACTACTATGTATATATAAATAAATTGATGAATTAAAGAAATATAACTGAAATATACAATAAATAAGTTTGGGTTATAGTTAACACCTATAGTGATAATGATAATAGAGATTAATTTGAAGTAAAAGAGAGAATTAAAGCATGGCTATGAGCCTGAATAATCTAGTACACCTCAAAGTAAAACTACTATGTGATGTATGGATTGCTACTACATTCATGTTATTCTACTTTATTATTTTGGGCATTCCATTAACCATATTAATTTTAATGCTATGGTCTCTATATCAAAAATGTTTGTTGGAATTGTATAATTTCAACAAACAACTATGTAAAATGTTGAATGCATAAACCATTTTTTTGGGGCATTAATTCTTTAGATCTTGACCCATGATCTTTTAGATATAGGTGTAGTAGTTGTTAGTCATCTGGCATTATTTTACATCGATTTTTGACATTTTCTATGGGATATCTCATCTTCCATAACCTACTTACTATATTTTTGTGATGTCTTGATTATTATTAATTTTTAAACTTTCTAAACATATATTTAAAAATCTTTCCTTTCAAGTTTGAATGTACATTTGTTTATTTATATGGTTTTTTATTATTTGATTTTTGAATTTATTTTTTTTCTATGTGATTTCAAATTATAAACTTTTTTCCAACCCAATAAATAAGACCACTAGGTCTAGAAAAGAATAAAGAATTTCTAATTCTCATATGAACAATCAAAAATGGTCTTAATAATATGAGATGCAATTTTAGAACTAACTCGTTTGACGTAAAAGCTAAGAGAAACCATAGGAACATGCATGAAAAAAATTGGGACAATGTAGAAATAATACGTGGGGTCAAAAACATATATTAAACAACTCTATAAGAAATGAATTTCAAGAGGTGGAATGAAGTCAAAAAATATACCAAAACAATTGGAATATTGACTTGGGCATCATGCTACACCACATACCAATCGTATAAGACATGGTTGTGATGATGATCATTGAGTTAACATGGTTAACATAGAAGCCCTTATATTTGATAGTAGTTTAGATCATAGAGCATATCAAGATTAAGAAATGAGAATAAAGTAATATTTTGATTGGTATAATTTTAATGGATATAATAGTACTAATTTATAAAAGCTTGGCACACATCACATGCTAGATTTTTTTACACATTGAAAAGATGATATCGTGACAATGATTAAACATTATCTCTATTATGAGAAGAACAGAAGATTTTTATTAGCTAAATATATATCCATCTCTTATTCAAGTGAGTAGTTTTGATAAACAATAACATCTTTCCCAAAGTTGAAAGGCTACTACTAAACACATTACTAATTAGGAAATATATGCTCAAATGCATGTCTAAGTACTAGATCAGGTAATATTGTGTCAATATTGAGCTATGCTTAGAGAGTTTATTCTAGCTTAGTTATATTTGAAAGTTTTACTAGTTTAGAAAAGACATATAAAGTGGCATTTTATTAAAAGATTTAAAGGATTGATTTCTAATAATAATGCTCTAATACCATGTTAATGTAGGATGATATGCTAAAACATATTTTAGCAATTAGACTATTGTGTTATGATTATGTTTAAGAATATATCCATGCAAGCACATAACTAACACGATTTATGTTTAGAATTATAAATCTTATGATTGTTAGGTAGCTAAGAACTTTCCTTCAAGCAAAGGACTTGCATTGGTTTTTCACATAAGGGATCTTAACCTAAGAAACATTCTTTTAACAACCCACAACCAATGTACTTATATTTGTCTTGAAGTGAAAAGTTATACACATAAGGGTATTTCTTAGAATGCCAAACAAGAAATCCCATGGCCATATGAACAAACTAAAATGTTGTATGTGATGAGTAAATTTTTTGATACTTGAAATAAAGTGGTTAACAATGTCTCTAGAGATTTTGATGCTCTTGTAAATATAGGATAATAGGTCAGGTGTGACACCAACACTCCTTCCTAGGACACGCCATTTGAAGCACGCCATAAGATTATTTGTACATAACACCCTTTGTATGAAACAAGATTGGTGACAACACTTTATTAGTTCCTTAACAAATTGTATTATGTAAATCATGGTGAGCATCTCTATTTATAGACAAGTCAAGGGTTCAAATGGTTAGGAATATGAAAGAATATTAGTTAATACAAAGTCATATATTTTTGAATTGTAAAGGACATTTTAGAATTCTAAAACTTTCTACAAATTACTAATGAAACACTTTTAATCGACCAAGAAACTTGCCTTTAAAACCTACAAAACTACTTTTTATAAGTAGTCCTTAAACAAGCTCATATTTTTGATAGAATTGTTAGAAAATCATCGAGATAGCTGGCAATACTATTGAGGTGGCAATTATGTAACGACTTGTGACGAGTTAGTGGATGTTGAGGGGTCAGGCATTTTGGTGGATCGGTTCTGTGCATATTGTTGGGTGGTTTAGTATGATGGGTTAGTATGGGTTGATAAGATCACCTAAATCAAAGGGTTAGTAAGGGTTGAGTAGGCCATGAAAGTCTTCGTAGACAACAATAACGGTGATAGATTGTGATAGAAGTTGGGCCACAACAAAAAGTTTAGAACTCAATTTTTAGCTTTTTAAAGACTTTTCAGACCAAACTTTATAGGAATTGCATTACAAGTCTATCATAAATGTTTCTTATAGTAACTTTCGTGAGAAAATCATGAACAAAGTTTCCAATTAATCTTAAATTGTTTAAATTATTGTATGGATATAAATAACATAATGAATTAATGAAACTTAACATAAATATATAGTAAATAAGTGTGGGTTATAGTTAACACCTACAGTGATAATGATAATAAATATTAATGTAAAATAAAAGAGATAATTAAAGAATTGAATAAGACTAGTACATCTTGAAGTAAAAACTCAATGTGATGTATGGGTTGCTACAACATTAATGTTCTTTTACTTTAGTATTTTGGCCATTCCATTAGCCAAATTAATTTTAATTCTATGGTCTCTATACAAAAAATGTTTTTTGGAATTGTGAAATTACAGCAAACAATAATGTAAAATTTTAAATGCATGAAACCTTTTTTTAGCGCATTAATTCTTTACATCTTGACCCCATGACCTTTTAGATATAAGTGTAGTACTTGTTAGTGGTCTGGCATTATTTTACAAGGATTTTTTTTACATTTTCTATGGGATATCTCCCCATTCAATATCTACTTACTATAATTTTTTGATGCCTTTTCAAGTCCCACTTTCGTTTTCTATTTCCAAACTACTTAATTTTTAAACCTAAGAAAGGGAGGACCTTTTGGTTAAATTTCATTATGTAATCCTTAAATTGATTCACAACCAATGATGGAATGAAAAAAACCTTTGTATTCATTCCTAGTAGCAATAGCATTCAAGTCACCCATAACCATCAATGGGCCTTAACGATTTGTTGTAATTAAGGTTGAATTTTTCGACAATGTTGTTCTCATTACCCTTATAAGCTAAGCATATATTAATGTGTGATACATGCGCAATTCGCTTCTAGATTTGTCATTGTGGTAATGAATGAATAGTTCATGTTTAAAGGTTCTCTATAAAATGTTTAAACCAAAATGACATAGCAAGTTAGTGTAACTTCTATTAATGTGACATTGATTTTAGTATGACCACAAATGTGATATTGTTAAAAATGATTAGATGATGGAAATTAGAGATTATTATGATGCTAATGACCACTTTTATGTTCCAAGGGTGCAATACTTTTAGGTTTGTTTGATCTACAATTTTTAAGGATTTTTAACTTCTATATCTCCCTTTCAAACTTTTTATTTTTAAAACCTGTCTTTGTGCTTCTTTTAAATCTTCTAATCTACATTTTAGTAAGATCATCTTGATCTATTGTATTAGTTAAGAATATATTTCACTTTTTTGCATGTCTTTATTTATTTTATTTAAGTTTTGATGATTAAGGATTCATTAATAATGTTTCCTCCTTATTTTTCCTACCTAAAAATCTTCTTAAATTCAACATTCATTTTTGAACATGTTTAAAATTATTTTTCTCTCATTTTTTTTGTGAAATTTAGCTTATCCTTGTCATTTTTCATGCATTTGTTTGGAGCTCCGTTTAGGACATCACAACTATTAGGGTTATCATCTTAATTAGGACGGTACTAAGAATTTTCCACCTTAATATTGTAATATGGAGAACTTGCAAGTTTTATTAATGAATGCATTAGTTCTTGCTTAGGTTCCTCCCTATTATTCTTGCTCTTATTCTATTTAATTGAAGTTTACTCTGATACAAATGCCCTTATGTGCTTGAATTCCTTATGTTGTGTTTATAATGACTACAAGAGTGACCTTGCTTGAAACATATTGAGTAGAATTTAAGTTCATTGTTGTATTATATCCACTACTAGAATCCTTTTGAACTACATTTTTGAATAATTTTGTTCCACTTTTGTAGCTTTTTCTAACTCTACTACAACATTGACTCTAGCCACCTTTGGATGGTTTCATTTAGAGTTGTAGCATCCACCTAATGTATCTTTCCCATTGCTATAGCTTTGGAATACATAACCACCTTGTTGAGTAATTAAATGGTAAGTGTTCAAATGAGTCTCCTTCTAGAGCAAGTGATAGCTTAGTATTGAAACAAAAATTTTGATGCCAAATGAAGACTCTTATTAGAAATCTTCCATTTTACATAACTTGTGAAGCTGACGAAGTAGAAAATACACACCCTTCTCAAATATGATGAAGTCTTCATTGTTGTTTAGTAATCCAAATTCAACTTCACATTGAAACCCATGTTTATTAAAATCCCAAATGTTTAAGTAAGAATCTAAATTACCATGAGTCCATACAATTACAATAAAGCTCAATCTATTAATTGATAAACAAGCAATGAAACTTCCATCGACACATAGATTAATTTATTTGTCAACTATTGCTCAAAACCCATTGCCTGTAGCTCCTCGTTTATCGCTTGTCACCCATTTGAATAATGCTATAATTATTTCCCCCATGAACTCTTGTTTTAGCTTGGCATAATAGTTATAGATAGATGGAATAAGATTTTATATTTAATGTTAATTACATATTGCTACTATATATATATATATATATATATATATATATATATATATATATATATATATATATATATATATATATATATATATATATATATATATATATATATATATATATATATATATATATATATATATATATATCCTTCATAGAAGATGTTAGTTTCAAAGTGTAACACAAGGGTTCCCTATTGTGCTACTTGGCTAAATCCTACCATATATTTTTCATGTACTAAAGACCTAAGAGTCATTTGGGGGACCAGACTAATGATCATTAAAGTTATACATTTATTGGATAATATTTATTTTCTTTTATGATTACTAATAATTTAGTTATTATTTCTATTCATGATTTTAAGTTATACATATATATGTATATTACAATATAGCAAATTCTTATTAATGGATTTTCTCATTTCTCTTTTTATGCTCACTTGAAGTTGGACATGGATTATAATGTTACTTGAGCATTTGAATGTAATACTTTTATATCCTAGAATTTTATTCTAAAAATATTTTACTTATATCATTATGTTACTATTCTAACATGTGTAGTTTCATTTTTGATACAATGAGGGATTTTTTTGTTTACTTGCTCTTGTGGGTGGTTAAAAAATTTACTAGAATCTTAGTGCAACAAGAAGATCCATATAAGGATCAATGGCATGCTTGGAAAGCCCTCATAGTAAATTGAAATGAGTTAATATTAAGGCAACTTAACAACTTTGTTACAAAACTTTTTATAATTTACTGAGGATAAATATTATACCTTATAAAAATAATATGGAAAAGATTTAAATAGTGAGTGTATTATTACCAACCATGATGAAATATGAAGATTAGAAATGATCTAAACGTAGTCCCGATGAAAGTACTATTAATTATATTTCATGTTTATCTAAACTCTATTTTAGAAGTTATAATTGCTTTAATTTTTTTTTACAAAGTGATCAATAAGCCATTTGTATTGTCAGGTTGTGTTCATGCAATTATGATTGAACATTCATAAAGTTTTTATAAATGAATAAATTGAATCACTCAATTCATTACTTACACTAAACATATATTTTTCTTATGTAAAGCTTATCATGCATATATGATAAAGGAGATTGAAAAGTTTGATGAACATACATCACACATTGTTAAAAAAGCTCTTAGATTTTAAAAACACTATTATGTAAAATCGTGAAAATCATACATATATAATCCCCATAAGGCTCACATAAGTATAAGTTGTTTAATGATTGTGCACATCTTAAAAGTGGATCATCCACTATCATGAAATTTTGTAAAAACTTGTAGCACTATAGGGAGTTTATGCACATTGTATAACTATGATAGTTTAACTATGCTAGTATGATGATATAAGCTTTTGTAGTATTCACTTATGATCTTTTGGATAAATTTATTACATATGTGTATGATGTGCAAATCGTTGATATACAAATTATGATAATTTTTCATAAATCTAGGCTTGTCTTAATTCTACACATATGTTATTGGAACATTTACATTTGATTCTATTTTTGCTAAAATTTATTTATCATTTTAAGGCTTCTTTGGGAGAATCAATAAAAGATTCAATCATATTAAATGATCAATGAAATTTTTTAATACAAAAATTGATTAAGTTGTTTGACACAAGTCTTAACATCCAGTATCATAATGTATGACAATGTTTTAACTAATTTATTTAAGTGATAATCATTATAATACAAATGCTATGAGACCAAATATTATACCTTATAACAATAATATAACAGATTTTCTAAATGATGAGTAAAGATTTTACTAACATTTTTGAAATGTGAATATTTGAATGAAATAACCAAAATCAAGATAAAAAGGATTTAGTTGCTAAAGCTATCCATGTAATTTCATAAAATTGTAGCAACTAACATTCTCGTTCTTCCTTCAAATAATAAGAAAAAGGAAAGTTGTACTTACTTTTAGTTGAAAGTCGTTTCTCTATATTACTTAAGTAATTAAACAATATTTTATAATTTTAATGGTCTAATGTTGTTTATTAGGAGATTACGTAGCTATTAGTAGTGCCATGTTGAGTTTGTGCTCTTCTGATTAAACATTCATAAACTAGTGATACATGAATGATTGAATTGAACATACTGGACATGTAGTTTTTTTATGCAAACCATAACATACAAGTATGATATTGGATATTGGAAAGAATAATGCACTTATATCACACATTGTTTAAAAAATTCTTGAGTTTTCAAAACATTGCAATGTACAATCATGATAAACATACAAGTATAATCTACTTATGACTTGTATATGTATAATTTTCTTAAGAATCATACACATCTACAAAGAGGATTATTTATGTACAATAAAATTTGCACAAACTTGTAACACTCTTGGATTTTAATGCACTTTCTGATTCAAAAGTGGCCGAAGCCTACAAAATGAAACCCGTTATGGAGGCTCAAATACAAAATCAATCAACAAAAGCTTTTTCAAAGGCTTGGGTAAGGGCATATCCCCATCCCAAACAAAATCTGAACAACATGCCATCTTGGTAATCCAGTCGGCAGGACCATTGCCCTCCCTAAGAACATGAGTGAAACATAGAGCCAACCTGCTTCTCATTTAATTTAGCACATCCGAGTAAATACCTCTCTCCTTGGGGTAGTGAATCAGCTGCATCACCTCATGAATCGTAGTGGTCAAGTTAGACTGGATCTCGACAGCCAGGAAACTCTTATGGTTCGTCATGGTCATTATTATAGCCTCTAAGATCGCCTAGACTTCCATAGCATTACAACTATGACAATTTCATTATGCCAGTACTAAGGTATGTTCTTTATATCATTGAATTATTATCTGTAGGATAAATTTGTTGGATATGTGTATGATATATAAATCATTGTTATACAAAATTATCTTGATTTTGTCATACCTTTAGGTTTTTGTTAATCATACACATATGATATTGTGTCATTTAATGACAATTTTATCCCAAATCAATTCAAGACATCTTTGCAAGAATGTACTATGCCTTCACATTATATGATTCATGAAATGGTTGTAAACAGAAAATATTAAGTTGTCTCACCCATATCTAACTTCTAATATCCTGATGTATGATACTATAATAACTTGATTATTTATGTAAGAATGGTGGGCATACGACTATGATGTGGTTGTAGCACATATATGACAAACAATACTAACTATACATCACTTGGGGCACAATGAAGGAATGTAGACCATACTAATACAGTAAGGACGTCTTTTTCTAAAATTACAAATTAGGACTCCATTAAAGCTTTTTGTCTAGTTTATTTCAAGGCAAATAAGTGAAGTTTTAGTCTTGAGTTTGTTTAACTATATTAACATCAAACATACATTATCAATTAGTATTAATTCACCACTTTGGCTCCTTGGAGGGAAGATTTACATAATGGTATGATTTAGTTAGAAGAACATGAACATTTATGATATAAAGTAATAAGTAAAGGTTTAATTTTTTTAACCAATTTGAGTAGTAGATGATGTGCTTTGAATCATTAGACATTGCACCTAGAGTCAAATTGAGTGGCTCATGTTTTCAAAGCTATGCCATGTTCTTGAACAATGTCACCAAAACTTAACTTTCATTACATGTAGTTTCGACTTTCTTTTCCATTCATTTAGCATCTATTCTATGTTAACTACAATTTAAATAAATGATTAGTAGATAATTTGCTTAGTTGCTTTCTCATCAATCATCGCACGACATAGGATCATCAATCTACCTGAGAAGATGATTACATAAACTTTTCTAATGTTAATACTCTACCAATATTCAACACATAAAACAATACACATAGGAGAAAGACATGCAACTTTAATAAAACTAAATAATATTCAATGAAGTTTATTATTAACACAACAAAAACTTCTCCATAAATGAGAGCTAAACTCCTTTTGAATTTAATGATGCTTCTCCTCCCTTTGTTTGAATAATTCAAAAGGATTGTGAATACAAAAGGTTAGCCAAATGCTCCTGAAGCTGTTGACAGCATGGGTTTTGTAAAGAAGTGTACTAATTCAGCGCTAGGTGGAAAAAACCTAAAATACTGTCCTTCTTTTTTACAATGTTTAATTTGATGTGATTTCTAATGTCATTTTTCATAGTATAAGAATCTTGAACTCATTTGTTTTACAATACAATAACACTAACAATGCATCAATTGACTAGTAAATTGGTGAAGTGTATGCCATAATCTCAAAGTTGTCTCATAATCCAAAAAGACTACTAATTACTCTATTTTACATTTCTATTGTAAATAAAAATACAAAAAGTTTCTAATGGACTATGAAATGAGAAAGTTTCCATGAACTAAAATGTAATAGATGCCTACTTCTTTTTTACCATACTCCATGCAAAATGAAAATTAGTCATGGTAACTAAGTCAAACCTATTTCACATCTAATACACCTTACGCATAGAGATTTGGTTCCAATGGGATATTTAGAAGTTTTTTTCATAGCTTGAATATGGGATTCATTTGGATTGGCTTAAAATCTTACACAGAATTCTACACTAAGCACTAATATATGATTATTACATTTTGGGTAGGAAAATGAAACAATAATCACTTTAAACATCTTTAAATCGATGAAATTCTTATTCCTTTCTATTTTTTCTATCATTTCCTTTTATAACATTCCCTTTAATTTTGTTATGTAATGGTTCATCATCAACACAGTTCTTCATGCTTCTCAATTTGATCAAATAACATTTGACTACTATATCAACTACAAGGAGATTCATTGAGCCTCACATGAATAGTTTGTTTTATAGCTTAAGTTCTCTATTTAAAGTTTGTATGACTTACTATTCATGAAGCTTAGCAAGAAAGTTCCCTCTTCATACATTGGATCATGCTTATCAAATTTTTTTCATTAATAAAAAAGTTTTTAAGAAAAAACAGATGCAAGTTATATATTTTTATTTTTTTATCATATGATAGTTCACAAGGAGAACATCAAGTAAAGCCTTATAGGAACAATATTACTTGCATAAAAAGAAATAAATGAATTTACTAGAAAAAATGTTTGTTACATCATACTCATTCAACGTATTCTTAGCCATGTCTTATAATATTGTATTTCTTCTCTCACTTCATTGTTTTAAGGTGTTCTAAACTATGAGAAAATATTGGTATTCCATTATGATTATGATATTCTTTTAATTGTTTTTTAAATTCACATACTTGTTTAGTTCTAATAAACCCTAAGGATAAGTTAAGTTCTTTTTGCAATCTATTGAACAAATATGTAAACTATTCAAATTCCAATTTTCTTATTGGTGAACAACAAAAATGTAATCTAAAATAGTCATAAATAATCACAAAAGTTTACTTCCTTCATCCAAGATTTTGTGGATGAATACATTTCAAAAGAATTCTAATTGTAGCAACTCCAATTGTGTATAAGCCATCACATGCCATACAGATCTAATTGAGGTTTTGTGCTTTTTTTTCAATTCAACAATGTAGGCACATAGACTCATCATTCCAACAATGATTAGGTAGATCCCTTACAAAGTAATAATTTGTGTTCTTCTTTAGTATTTTTTTATTCAAAAGGAGGCATGAGCCTTACAAAAGGTTATCATGGATGATCCTCATGGAGGGTCAAACATGAAATCTAACAACATAAGTTTGATGAGGGGCTTGGGAAGGGACACTCCCCTTTCCCAGACAAAATCAGCATAATAGGTAGCATGCACAACCCAGTCAGTAGCCGCATTTCCCTCTCTATAGATGTGGGAAAAACTTAGCACGTCCAGGCACCTAGTGCACTCAATAGGCTCAGCAAAGGGACCCGCCACAAGCGGGTGAGAGATGAGCATATGAACCCCTGTAGTGCCGACATCGAGTCCGTCTGAATCTCCATAGCGTGATAGTGGGAAAGGGTATCCCTTATCAAGTTAAGGGCCTCTAGCATTGCCTGAACCTCCATAGCTTCGCCAGCCTACGAGATAACCCTTTTACCAACCACCAGTAACGTCTCCCCAAGTAGTCCCACACCACCAGCCCAAGGCCAGTGGTATCCTCCCCAATAGCAACGTAACAATTCACTTTAATCGATCCAGTAGAGGGAACCCAAATATGGGCTACAGGTAGTTCAGTGGAGCTGCAAAGGTCCCTACTAGACATGGATGAGTAAAGGTTGCGATGCTTTGCTGCTGCAATAACCTTGATCTTTATCTTATGAAACATAGTGTAGTAGTTAACCACGGGATCGTAGTGCCTCTTCGCATTGCTTCTCTCCCAAATGTAATACATAATGGTGGACAAAGTAACGACATGACCAGTGCCCTCCCCGCATCTCGTCGCAGGAGAATCAACGAACTCCATGAGCCAATGCAGTAAAGTCAGCCCGGCGCTCGCACCCCGAGGCAGCCCAAGAAGGGCCATGACCTCGCTTGCCTGACAGTTAACACAAAACTCCTGGGCATGCAGGTAGTCCCAGAAGGCATGCTGCATGGTCTCCTCTACAGTACATCCCCAAGAATAGCTGTTAAACTGGAGCAGTCCTCTCCAGACCAATCAAACCACCATAGGGAAGTGATCCCACACCACGTGCCACAGGAAAATGCGCACAATCGACAACACTTTGAGCTTCCATAATCCCCTCGTCTGATACGTACCCCACTTGTTTCTTTACTTTGTGACGTCATTTGCTCTACATTTCAGTTGCAAGTAGAGCCTCCCATTATCAACCTTCATCTTAGTGTGCACCTGAAGCAGTATGTTTTGTCCAAACATCTGGGCCAAGGGAAGGTGCAGCACCCTGTCTAGCAAAAGATCGCCAGCCCATGCATGTATACTTCTGACGTTCCAAACTCTAGTCGTGGTAATGCATTCTTCCATGCTCGTTGGCCACACAATGTTCATATTGATGAAAGTAGGCCAGCTGCAGATAGGGAGGAGGCCAATCCAATTGTCTTCTGTGAGCCTAGCCGTCTTATCGTTGCCTATTCTCCATAAACATTTGACACTATGCTCGGCATTGCCTCCAGCACGAGCCTACATGCATGGGAAACGATCCGAGGAGTCTTCGAAGAGGTATGCATCACATTGTATTTCCACCTCATGATATCCACCCAAAGACTATTCTTACAGCTCAATAGGTGCCTACAGTGCTTCATTTGCAAAACGCATTGCCAAACGCAGAGGTCCTGTAGAGCAAGAAAACCCATAGCCTTCGGTAATGTGACGCTATCCCAGGATGCATAATGCCTCGTATGCGTGCTGCTAGCCCCACACCACAGGAAGCTTCTGATCCTCCTCTTGATCTTGTCATTGACTCCTAAGGGCACAACACAATGGCATAATATGTAGCTCAGAATGGCGTTGAGAATAGAGGAAGCCAAAGAAACTCTGCCAGCAAGTGACAAAGGACGAATCCGCCAATTGGCAACAAAGCCTTCTATCTTCTAAAACAGGAAATTGAAATCCGTTTTCTTCAGATGCTTTGTCATGATAAGAACCTTGAGATACGTGAGCATCTGGCCTCACTCCATATTGAGTTTCTTTGCTACCATTCTTGTCTTTTTCCTGCTCATAATTCTGCTGAAGCAAACCCTGGACTTAGAGAAATTCACATGCAGCCCAGTGGTAGTGCTGAAGGCCTTCATGATTCTATGCACTACGCACATGGCTTTGCTCATTATAGAAGCATACAGGAGGACGTCATCCACGTAAAGAAAGTGCGAGATCTTTTGTGTATGTTATCTGGACCTAAACCCGAGCAATTGTCTGGTCTCATAGTCATGCACCAGCATGGCGAGACATTCCATCATAATGACATATAGGTAAGGTGAGAGTGGGCAACCCTGCAAGAGCTCATGCTATGCCTCCACCCACAGAAGTCGAGCACCATTGATAAGTACCCCAAATCTCGAAAAGGTGATGCAGGCTTCAATCCATTTGCACAAAAGCAGAGGGAACCCCATAAGCCTTAGTATCCCCAGAAGAAAATCCCATTTCATGTTGTCATAGGCCTGCTCTATATCAATCTTAATAGTCATGAGCCCAGTTTTTGCAGTGCATGAGTGCATTCTAGAGACTATTTCCTATGCGATGAAGATATTATCCAAAATGCTGCATCCATGGATGAAGGAACCTTGTTTGCACGAAATGATAATTGGCATCATGGGCTTCAGTCTTTCCATCAATACCCGGGCCACCACCTTGCATATGGTGTTACAGAGACTGATAGGCCAGAAATGCTCCAGCATGCATGTACCCTGTCTCTTAGGGATTAGGACAATCAATGTGTCTTTCCACTCATTCGGCATCGTCTTCTCCTCAAAGAAGAGAAGCACCATGCAGATAATGTCATTTCGTGTAATTGCCTAGTATCCATGGATGAATTCAGCAATGATCTTTTACGCCACAAATCAACACTATTCACTTGTGATGTAAATCATTCTAATCCACTTATTTTAACAATCTTAAATTGTAATTCATAAGTTTTATTATTTCCATGTTATACATTAATGGCTTTATTATATTTAATAAAAATACAATCATTAAAATTAGACATTACCCATAACCTTATGCACAGAGTCATGTAATTGTTTAATGCTATGGTGATTGTGTTTAGAAAGTTGCACTAAAAGTTTTTTTTAATAGATGAATGTAAATAGTTTTGGTTCTAATGATTCACGTCTCGAAGTTGTCGTCAAGGGTAAATTGAATTCCATCATGCTGTCTCAAGTGGAGGAATAGATATGAGTCACTAATCATGTTTCTTGAGTAATAACTATCAAGATTCAAGACACCATCTCTAGTGATGAATGAAAGGAAAGCATATGAAAGTCAACCAATATTTAGATATGGAGACCCAAAATGTTTTAGTTCTAGTTGTGTTAACATTAAAAATGTTTAACTCTTTGTAACCAAAAATATCATTAAAACTTACATAGGAAATAGTACATGAATTCTTTATGCATAGCTAGCATATGAAATAGTTCATTCGATATTGCACATTTGATAGAGTAGCTAGCTCCACTCTAATAGTACATTTGAAATAATGCATTTGATATAGCTAGAACATGAAATAGTGCATGAATTGTTGACAAGATAATCAGAATAAAATGTGGCAATGGGCATAAGTTTTTTTAAACTCATTCAATTAATGAGCTGGCTTTATTTTTTAATGTATGACATTAGCTAGCTCAACTCTAGTCGTTTTTACTTCAATTAATTTATTAGCATTGTTTTGATTTAAATGGTCACTTAAGAAAAAATAATTTGCATGATCTTCTTTCTTATTGTAGTTGGAGACCAATTTTTTATATTTAAGATAATTTTTTATGTCTTTCTTCTAAAATAAAGCATATTAGAAGAATAATAGTGCTCCTTACCATTAAAAGTGCACAAAAATGTCCCCATTTATTAGCTTATCTCAAATAAAGCATTCTTATTTCTCTTCTTTCTTTTAGGAGGATTCATTAGAGTTCATCTTACTAATCTTTATAGATTTCTTTCTCTTGTAATATTTAAATTTTCTACTCTAACTTTATACATAGGACAACCAAGTTGATTGTGCATAGGCATTTTCTATTCTTAGAACCCTTATTCATCATTATATGTCTTCTTCTCTTTTAGTTTCTTATCTATATTAGAATTCTTTATGAACAACTCTTCTACTTTTCTTCCCATAAGAACCTTTTCATTTGTAAGTGGCACAACCATGGCTTCATCAAGATTAAGTGGAGATACATCCATTGAAGCATAATAGTAGTGACCAAAAGGTCATACTAACATTGGATCAAATAGCACAATTTTTTTATATTAGAGGGCTTTCTTTATTTGTTTAATAAGGCATTAATAATGTTTGTAAGTCCACTTAATAAAATCCTAATATATTCATCAAATGCCATAAGAATTAGTCAGAATCATAAATCAACAAATTTATTTTCTTCTCTTATACCTAGGAGGTAACCTAATAGGTGACCTTCCAATTTTTTCCAATTTTCATAAGCTATTTTAAGGCTCATTACTTGATTTCTTTTGAGGTAGAAAGGCTACAATTCAATATATTCATATATATTGACAATTAGTAAATCTATTTAGACCTTATGTTTGTCCTATAGAATAAACTCACTAATTCATTACCTTTTGCATTCACTATTCACAAGTTTAGCAGCAAATGGAAATGGTTGTTCTACTTTATTACAAATCTCTAAGTCTATTAGAATAGATCCTGTAGCTAACATAAACCCTATACCTATGCAGGATATGATGTACATAGAAGATCTCATGCAAGGCTATATGTCCTATGTTCAATGTTAATTGTTTTTAACTTTTGGTAAACTACATTATAAAATTGACATCTCAAGTTTCTTAATGTATAATCATAGAGACTACCAAAATTGTGTGATGTCTTAATTATATTTAATGTTAACATGCTGCAACTTTTGTATTATGATGAGAATGCTTTCCAAATGTATAAAAGGAGTAATCCAAATTCCAAATTGCCTTCTCACCCAACAATATGATCCTAAATGTTGTAGCTATATGTCCAAAGGAAAATTCTAAATTGCAAAAATTGACATTGTCTTATTACTATCATTAAGGGGGAATGCTTCAAATATGTTGTATAGGTTAGCAAATGAATTTAATCATTTGTGTTAAACATGAAACTTTTCCTCCAAAGTTGACCAATCATTTATTCTTTCCACATATAATACCAAAAGATGTAGTAAACAAAGTCAAGTTAAATTTTTGATATTCCATAATCACTAAATTGTGTTATACCATTTCAAGATGCTAATTATGGTCATACTTAACTTCAAGTCAAAGTGCTTGTAGACTCTATCATCATTTGTGTAGGACATGAAGAAGTAGATGAGATCATAATCATGATCATAGGAAAGAAATTTGACAGGTAATTGAAATCCAAACTTCATAAGTGCAGAGGGAAACGATAGAATTTGATTAATTATGTACTATAAAAGAATAGAAATTTAGAAAGAAATTTGCTAATTATAGTAATTTGAAGAATTTAAATCTATTGGATTTTCTTTGCATAACTTGTGAGCCATAGTTGAGCAAATGTTTCCAACATATTGAAGGGAGCATATGAATTGTTGTAGAGTAGTATCTCCTACAAATTCTACTTCTTGTGTAAATGAATATAGCTTAAGCATTCTACATTATCTAAGGGGATTAACCACTATTTTATATAGTTTTCCAATTTCTAGGCTATTCTTGCACTTGGTTCTCACAACTTTTACAACTTTTGCTCTAATTATGTTGGAATTAAAGAATATCCATCATAGTTTTGGTTTAACACCTTGATTATTGTGGCACTATTCTTTATTCCTAGACAATTTCCCTTATATAGTTTTCATATTACCATTTGGGAAGTTATATTAAATCCGAAGGGATTGTTACAACTTTTTTAGAAGAATTTTTCAGTGTCCATTTCTAATAATTTTGTAATTGACTTAGGTGGATCTATCACCATTGAGAAGTGAGCTGGTCTAGAATTTAGCACACTCTTAATTAGTGTCATCATGGTACCTTTTAATAACCATTATTATTCTTTCTATTTATCTTTTTGGTAATGTTATAAGAGCTAAGCTAATACATTGATGCTTAGTTTTGGCCCTTGTTTTTTCTTGATACCATAGAATTTTAGTTACATGGATTATTTTATAAAACCAATTCAACACTTGACTAAGTTTACATTTTAATTTGAGGTTTTGTGTGATACAATAGATGTACTTTTATAGTAATTGATACTTCCATTAAATTTTCATGGAAGCATATGTAAGAATTCCATTGCTTCTTTAGTGAGAATTTCTTTACAATGTCATCCATGAATAAGAGATAAGTTGTAAGCATGAAGCACCTAAACTTTAAAAACTATCCATTTACCATGTATAATAGAGATTAAAAAATCCATGGCTAAAAAACTTTACATCCATGATAAATAAAGTTGGTGAAATAGAGACTTCCTACTTTACACCTTTCCATGATTTGGAAAACATTAAGCTAAACCATAGAGTGCCTACTAAATTAGTTGTGGTTTATAACTAACTAGATGAAATTTGTAAGAAATCAATACATTTCGGATAATTTAAATGAAAAAGCCCAGTTGAGCCAATAAAATGCAAACAACATGTATAAGATAATAAAGAGAATATATCTTTTATTTCTGTGATTGGCATAACATAAAAACCATTTAGCCAAAAATGCTATAAAATGTTTTTTTCCACTTATAAGTGTAATCCATTCCTTAGAAATTCCTACCTATGGGATGTTAGTGGGTTGTTTCACTAAAGTTTTTTGTCAAAACCTTGATGATAATGTGATACAAATTTGTTGTCTTAAGAACATTGGATGATAGTTTAGAGTTAAGTAGCATCGAGTAAATGTTTTGTAATAATATTATGGTAATGCAAAAAAAAATTAATTAGTAAATCCATGTAGACTTTGCTAAATTATACTATTCAAACCTTACATTACTCTTTTTAGATCTTCCATGGAATCTTCATAGGTGAGTGGGCCAATTTCTTCCTTATTAATAATGCAATGCCTATTGTGAACCTAAGTTTTGAATTACTTCCATATTGTAATTCATATCAAAACGGGGCAATAGGTCTTCAAAATATTGAATAAACTCAACACCTATCTAATTATCTTCATCAATTCAACTTCTTTTCCTACTTTCCTTATTGATGAAAAGCTTAGATCTTTTGTCCATGACTAATAAGTTAAAGTATTTGGCATTCACTCCTCTTCCTTCTACCATTTAAGATCTACTTTTTTTAATACATTTTCTCCCAAGCATTGCAACAAAATCAAATCTACTTATGAATTCGACCACTTAATTCTACTTTCATTTATAACAAATTGGCCATATTGTTCTTTCAATGACCTCTTGGGCTATTTTGCTAATTTGTCCCCTCTTCACCATTCATTAACTATTTATTCTATATTCACTGCATATTTAAAAAGACATAATAGATAATCTACATAGTTTCTTTTATCAAGAAAACTCATATCCATCACACTATGTTTTTGTATCATATTATTTTAAACTTCTAGTGCCACCAAATTAACATATCCATTAATGAATCTACAAGTGTGGCCATACGTGCAAAAATTCCAACATAAGAATATAATTCCAAGGCATCACACTCTATCATCGTGGATATAAAAGTCATGAAATTGAACTGCACTATTGACATTATAAGTCAAGTTCTAACGAAATTAAATATTTATATATAGATGCAAAAGTTGACAAATAATACCCTACTATAATGCAATGTGCATCAATAAATATAATTAATAATTAGAAAAGGAAATCACATCTTATCTACCCTAATTAAAAATAAACTATAAGAAGAAATGTCTTCCAAGACATGTACTAACCATGAAGATTCCATTTCTAGCTCAACGTTTCTCTTATCTCAATGAACATACAAAAATATAAGAGGGAGTGAGCTAGAAAGCTTAATAATGAAACGTTAGGTCATACTATAAAACTAAAATGCTTTAAGAAGGAGATATACTTGTATCATAAACCCACTAAGGAGGCTAAGGTTGAAATGCACCACAAATGGCTAAAGTAATTATATGAATTTTAAAGATGAAATCTAAATTAAGATGGGCAAGATTTCACACGCGTCATTTTTGCTACTTATTTGTTACTCCTTTAGACTTGGTATGTTTCCCCAATATGGCATTTGAAATCACAATTTTGAATTAAACTGTGTTTAACTTTTGAATGTTAAGAGAATTTGTGTTTTGAATTTTGAATCTTAAATATTTAAAGTCGAAAGGTGTAAGGATAATTTTATTGCAAATGGCTTTTCTTATAAGATGTTGTATTATATAAATTCTTGATAAAAATATGCTAAAGAACATAGATAAAAATGTTTACACATATTTATCTATATACAACTTTGTTATACAACATAACAATGCATGTGAAACTATTAAAATCAAGGAATAGTTTACTTTTGGTTTTTGTGATCTAGGTGCTTATGGTAAAACCCTAAATTGTTGTTGGGAAAATCTTTTGATTTTAGAATTCTTAAAAAATACTATTTAAGCATTAAGATATGGTTTGGATAGATTTTTGAAAAAAAACTAAGCCTTAAGACAAGCAAAGGCAGCTAATCAATAGAAAATAAGGAGGAAGTGATACTTGTGAGCAAGAAGTGGAAAAAAACCTATACAAAGAGAAGTCCTCCACTAAGATTTCATGGTATAATCTTCCTCGAAATTAGACATTAAATGTAGTTAAAATCTATATAAAGATAAATTTGATTATATTGCTAAATTGTCATGTTACGAACTTTGAAAGTGATAATGGAAGTAGTTAGTTAGCCCATTTTCCATGAAATTTATTATATGAGGACAGAAGTGATATACGTATTACCTCAAGTAATTTGTGATCTTGTAATGGATTGTTTTTTTTCATGTGAAATATTTTTGGAATTCCATTAATATTATTTGCTAAAATTGTACACAAGAAGTAAGATGAAATATCAACAACACATGCTTGCAAAATAAAAAATTCTTCTTTGATGATTATGAAAAATGGAAAAACTAGCCTTTGATTATTGGTTATTAGTATTTATTCTCTCTTAACCAGAACATGGCTACATAGAATTGTGGTTAAAAGTCTGTTGAAATGAAATACTTTGTTGGTTGCATGAACATGTACACAAGATAAGCTTGTTGTCAGCAAGAGGAATGTCAAATAATATCCAAACTATTAATTGAAAACTTCATGATCCTTTTAATTCTTTAGTTAACACATGTATGCTTTTTATTAAAATTTGTAGCTATTTAAATCTATGATTTTCAAGAACCACCTTTTGTTTTATGTAAACTAAGAATGTTAGTATAAGCTATTTACATATTCACTACCCTGGTTGGTGGATATCTATCTTAATGTTTCATCATAATTTGAATTAAGTTGTTAGAACAAAGACTTTATACTACAAGGAAATTAAATTGCATGATTTTATGTAGAATTTTTATAATAATAATTACATATGATACATGACAACTTGATTAAGCATGACAACACATTTAATTTGAACATGAATATCATAACATGAAGTGGATGCACATCTCTATTGTAAGAACTTGGTAAGAAATGTGTAAAAGACGAGTTTGTACAAATTAAACCATATCCTAGGCCATGAAAATTAGAATGGTACATAAAATGTTTCTAATTCTACTCATGAGTGAGCTTTATATCATGTTGATGTAGTTATGTTCATTTAAACTATTTAACTAATTTCCTCTTTATTACATATTATTTAAATTTAAAAATAATAAGATGTAGTGATTTATTTTTTTATTCTATTAATTCATACTAATTATAGTTCAAGCTACATTAAAAAAAACCAAATTTCATTTACTCAGCTCCAAAAGGTTTATCAAATTAAATATTTATTTTTTATTTTTTGGAATATTTTATTTTCTATAGTTTGTTGTCCTTTAAGTATCAATTTTAATCATACTTGATTTAATGATTGAGGATATCACACTTAATCCCTTCATTATCTTGGAATGAAGTTTTTTCATGCAATTTATATCATGCCATCAAATCTTTGGCATTGATTTTATAATATTACTATTAAACTCTAATTCTCCTCCCACAAGATATTTAGATCTCTTTAATTTAGTTTATTATATCAACAAAATTTACAATATTTTGGCTTTAATATATATGTACTTAATTTAATAATAATAATAATTATTATTATTAATTATAATTATTTGCTTTATTTATTGAAAATATTTCAAAATATGGTATATCAGAGATGAAACAAGCATCATTTGCTTGTCATGTGAGCACTCTCTAATTAAATATTTTCTATAATTTTGTAATTTTCTAGGTTATTTGCACACTTAGTCAGTTCTTTTAATTCGTAATTGATTTAGTTCTACTTATCTCAATAATGAAAAGTTTTCATTTAGCTTTGGTTATATTACTTTGTAACACTAAATCTTCAATCATGTGTGCTTTACAAGCGAGATCACATTGAGATGAAATAAATATCATTGGACTAACTCGATGTAAATTTTTAATTAAACCTGTATTTTCTTAATTTTAAATATTTTGTTTAGGGTTTTAGTTTGCTTTACAAGATATTTTGATTCATACCTAACTTATTGATCAAGGATGTTACTCTAGAGTTTCTTCAAGTCTTTGAATAGTACTTTCTCATAAAATTTATCTCATTTTTAAAATTTTTTGACATACTTTTAGTCATTACTATGGCACACATATGCTCCTAGCATGTAACCTTTACATCACTTTGACTTAATTATATTAAATATTATAATTTATGTTATTATAGCTTTAATATAAATTTAGTTAATATTAAAATAATAACAATAATAATTATGTTTATTTACTTTGATAATTTATATTAACTCTCCACAAGGTCTAGCCAAATTAAAAAATGTTATTGGGCTTGCCTTGATAAGCAGTATCTCTTTAAATATTCATTTTTAATATTATTGAATATTTTCTTTTACACATTTCATATGATTTTTAATTTATACATAATTTGATGATCTAAGATGTTACACTTAATCTCTTGCGCATCTTAGAATATAGCTTTCCTATATAATTTATCTAATTAGTTATTTTTTCTCTTTGATTTTTAAATTACTATTAAAATTTAAATGTCATGTCATGTGACATTTAAATTTACCTAATTCCTTAGACTTACCTTGGGGATCACCACTAATTAACTACTTATATAGTTTTAGCACTTTTTATGAGATATTTTTCTTAGCACACGATTTGATGGTCTAGAATGTTATCTTGATCTCCTTATTATCTCCTTTCTTCAACTATTTTGCAATTATTTTGTTACATTATAATGAAACATTAATTCCCCTCTTGTGTGATCTTTATAATGCCTTGATTTTATTATATTATTTTACTAAATTTTATCTCAATAAAACATTTTATCTATCTAATTAAATTTAAAATAATAATTTACATTATTTATGCTTATTTATTTTTTTAAAATTTATTGTAATTCGAAATGAGGCCATATGGAAGCAATATGGACAATATTAGACTTACCGTAATGAGCTTTATCCAATTAAATGATAATTTTTTAAGTACTATAATTTTAAGGATTTTGACACATATAATGAGGTATTTTCATTTGTATCTATTTTGATAATCAAAGATGTCACACTCAATCTCTTTAACATCATGCAATGCAACTTTCATGATCAATATATCTCATTACTTCAAAATATTTGCTTTGATTTTGTTAAATTATTATACAATGCTAAATCACATCTAACATGATATTTAGATCTCTTGGATATGGTTATATTATATTTCTTTGATTTATCTTTTTTTAGCTTTAAAAAATATTTATTTTATATTAAAATTATAGCCTATGATTATTTATGATTATTTATAATGTGAATTTTCAATAAATAAAAAATGATTATTCACAATATCAATATATCTCATTACTTCAAATTATTTGCTTTGATTTTGTTAAATTATTATACATCTCTTAATCACCTCCAATGTGATTTAAATGTCCTTGACTTGGTTATATTATTTTTCTTTAATTGATCACATTTAAGCGTTAATATATTTTTACTTTAAATTAAAATAATAATTTATTATTATTTGTTTAATTTATTAATTCTTAGTAATTCAAAATTTTTCTAATTGAGATGAAAAAAAAATTATTGGACTTGTTAGTAGAGCCCTATATAATTAAATTTTATTTTCTATATTCATGTGACATGTACATTACTTTCATTTTTTGTTATATTACTTCAATTTATCACACTTTAACTTCCATATATATTTACTTAATATTAACATAAAAGTTTATTACTTTGTATGCCTATATAATTTAGTAATTCAAAATAATTCCAAACATTGTCTGATTCGAGCTAAGGAAATGTTGTTAGACTCATTCCAATGAGCTTTAACCAATTAAATATTATTTTATATATATTTATATAATTTATTTTTAAGGATATTCACATGTTTTACGAGGCGTTTCAATTCATAGCTTACTTGATTATCGAGGACGTCACACTTATTCTCCTTAATATCTTGGAATGTAATACTCTAATATAATTTATTAAATTTTGTCAAATGTTTTTTTTTATTTGGTTATACTATTATATAACTCTATTTGTTTTGGTATGTGACTTTTACAACACTTTGACTTGGTTATCTTCCACTCATCTCTTTTTAGTTTTAAAATATAATTACTTCATATCCTAGAATGCAACTGTCATATAATTTACCACATTTTTTTCTACTTTTTCTCTTTGATTTGGTTATAGTACTATGTAACTCTATGTCTCCTTTCATGTAACCTTTGTATCAATTTGATTTGGTTGTGTTATGTAGCTTCAATTTATCAAATTTTAGATTTAAATTTACTTTATATTAGAAAATATGTTTTTATTATTTTTGCTGATTAAGTTTATTAATCTGTAATAATTTTGAATGAGGTCATATCTAGATTAAACAAGCATAATTGTGCTTGTATTGACAGGCTTTGTGAAACTAAAAATTCATTTTTATATTTTAAAACACTTTATATTTCTAAGGTTTATGCATGCTTTATAAGGTATTTCAAATTGTGCCCAATTTGACTATCAAGAATGTTTTAATTGATGTTCTTGTGTTTTGAAATGCAACTTTCTTCTACTATTTACATCATTTCAACATTTTTCTTTTGTTTGCTTATATTACTATTTCACTAAAAATCTGCTCTCGTATGACTTTTACATGTATCTGATTTAGTGTATTACATTGGTTTAGTTTTTTTTGCTTTAACATAGATTTACCTCATTTTAAAATAATAATTTATTTTGAAATATGCACATTTAATTTGGCAATTCCAAATAAGTTTAAAACAAGGTTCATTTGAGATAGAAAAATGTCATTACATTCACCTCGACATGCTTTATGGATTTAAATATTCATTATTATATATTTAAATGTTTAAAAAAAGTTTTGGTACACATAAGAGATATTTTAATTGTTACCTAATTTGATATTTGGGGATTTATGCTCAATCTTCTTAATACTTTAGAATGCAACTTTTGTGTATAATATTTAATAATTTGTCAATGTTTTTCATTTGATTAGGTTATACTGCTATGCAACAACAACTATCCTCTTGTGTGTCTTCTATATCTTTTTAACTTGCTTACATTCCTTTGATTTATTTGATTATAATTTTAATATATCTTTACTTAATATTAAACTATCAATTTGTTATTATTTAGTCTTATTAACTTTGATAATTATATTAAATGCAGACAAGGTCTGAGTGAGATGAAATAAACATTATTTGACAAGTCTTGGTGAGTTTCATCCAAATATATATTAATTTTTATATTTTAAATTTTTTTATTTCATACAATATGGCTATCTTTATGAGACATTTGCTTTGGTAGTAGATTTGGTAATTGATGATGTTAAACTTGATCTTTTTATCATATTTTTTTAAAAATTTCACTTAGATTTGGTTTCAATACCATGTAACTATATATCTCCTCTCTTTTAACTTTACATTATTTTGATTTGGTTATACCATATTACTTAAATTTATCTCATTTCAAATTTTGTTTACATTTACTCCACATTAAAATAATAATTATTACTATTTATGTTTATTTAATTTGTTCATTTGTAGAAATTATAAATTAAGCTTTGTCACCATTAAAAACTATTATTGGATTCATCTTGATGAGTTTTATCAAAATAAATAATGACTTTTATAATGTTTAATAGTTTTAGAGATTTTGCATGCATTACAAGACCTTCTAATTTGCACCTAATTTGATGATATAGCATTTTCAAAATTTTTACTTTTATTTGATTATATTATAATGTAACTCCAAATCTCCTCTTGTGTGACCTTTACGTCACTTTGATGTAGTTATGCAACATTTCTTCAATTTATCTTATTTCAATTTAGTATAATTTACATATTATCAAAAAGAAATTATTATTAATATGTATGCTTATTTAATTTTGTAAGATATATTAATTTGAAATGAGGTCTTATTGAAATAAAATTTACAACATTGGAATCATCTAGATGGACTCCTTCCAATTAATTATTTGCTTTATGTAATTAAATATTTTACTTTGTTGGTGATTTGCATACTTTATGATATATTTTTATTGTACTACATTTAACAAAAGAGGATGTTACACTCATTATCTTTAGCATCTTGAAGCACTACTTTTCTTAATTATTTAACTTAATTTGTAAACTGTTATGCTTTAATTAGAGCATATCATAATGTAACTCTAAATATTAACTTATGTGGTATTTATCTTGGTTTGATTTTGTTATATTCTATTACTTCAATTTATCTCATTTTTAATTTTAATTTATATTTCCTAAAAATTATAATAATAATTAATTTTTTCAAATTTATCTTACTAACTAAAAATAATTCCAAACACAGCTCCATAGAGTTGAAACAAATGTCATTAAAATCATCTTGGTGGGCTCTATTTAATTAAATATCTATTTTTAAATTTTTAACACTTTATTTATTTTTGATTAGCATGCTTTATGTAACATTTGATTTATACTAGATTTGTTAATTAATGATATTTCATTTGATCTCTTAAGTATCCTAAATGCTACATTCCTTTCCAACTTACCTAATTACTTAAAAGTTTTTTCTTTAATTTTGTTATACTATTATGTAAAACTAAATCATCTCACTTGTGGCATTTATCTAAGTGGTTTCATCTACATATGTTATAATGCTTTAATTTATCTGATTTTTATTTGATAATGTATTTGCTTATTATTAAAATAATATTTTGTTATTAATTATGGATATTAAATTTATATATCACAATTACTTCAAATGAGGTTTGTTCAAGATGAAACAAATGTTATTTGACTAGTCTGAATTAGTTATCTTAAGAGAAATTTTAATTTTTATGATTTTAAATTATAAAAATAAAAAATTATAATTTATTAATTTTTATAATTTTACATGTCTTCAATTATGTTGTTACATTGTTGGAATTTTTTTAATATTAAAATTTGTACATGTTTAATTATTTTAAAATAAAACTTTATTAATTTTTATGCTTTTTTGCTTTGATAAGTCCCAATAATTCCAAACATTGTTGGATCGAGAAGAAATAAATCTCATAGGACATTTGTGGACAAGCACTATCTAATTAACTCTCTCTTTTTACATTTTTATAACTTTAGTTTCTAATGTTTTGGCAAATTTTATGTGGCCTTTTGATTCATTCTTGATTAATGAATGGAGATGTGATTGTCGGTATTTTTACTACCTTGGAGTACAACTTTCAAATTCAATGTCTCATTTTTATAAATGTTTCATTTTCATTTGGCTATATTACCTTGGAGTGCAACTTTTGAATTCAATTTTTCTAATTTTTATAAATGTTTCATTTTGATTTGACTATATTACTATGTCACTCTATATCCTTCCATGTCGAATATACATCTCCTTAATTTTATAATATTACATTGGTTCATGTTATTTCTTTTTAGTTTTTGTATACATTTAGTTAAAATTAAAATAGTAGTTATTTTACTTATTATTATTTATTTGTTAATAGCAATAAATTAAAATGAGATTTAATCAAGATGAAACAATCATTAATTTACAATTCTCAATGAGTTTTATACATATTAATATTAATATTTATATTTAAAAATTTTTGCATTCTATTTTTTGGCATACTTAATGAGATATTTTTTTTGTGGGTAACATATATGACAGGAAAGTATGTTACAGTTGAATTCATTATTAATTGGAATGCAGCATTCTAATACAGTTTATGACTCTCTTCAAATGTTTTTTTTATCTGGATATATTTCTATGTAACTCTATATCTCCCCTTATGTAACCTTTAAAATACTTTGATGTTTTTGTTATACACTGTCTCAATTTAGAAATTTTCAAATTTAATGTATATGTACTCTATATTAAAAAATAATTTACCATTTCTATGCTTATTTACTTTATCAATTAATAATAATTAGAAAAGTGGTTGAAATAGACAAAAAATGTCATTTGGCTCTTCATGATGAGCTCTATCAAAAAATATTCATTTTATATTTTTGATTTTTTTTCTAGAGTTTCGGCCTATTTTATGATGCACTTAAAATGTACCATATCAAGTGATTGAGGATGTATGATTCATTCTCTTCAATATTGGAATTATGCTTTCCCAAACTATTTATCCATCTTATTGAAAAGTTTCCCTTGATTTAGTTATATTATTATGTAATTGTAAATCTTCTCTCATGAGGCCTATATACCACTCAATTTTGTTATATCACATAACTTCAACTTATCACATTTGAACTTTAATATATATTTTTTGAATATAAAAATAATAAATGTTTTATTGAATATGCTCATTTATTTTGATAATTTGTTGTAATTACAAAAAAAATTTTGATTGAGAAGAAACAAATGTTTTTTGACTGGTCTAAATGAGCTATTTCAAATTAAATTTTAACATTTATATTTTTAAACAATTAATTTTGAGGTTCATACTTTACGAGCCATTTCATATTGCATAATTTGATGATTGAAAATACTATAATTGATATCATTAGTATCATGTATAACAACATCCTAGAATAATTTAACTCAATTTTTCTACACCTTTGCTTTGATTTAGCTACGTTTCTATTTGTCTCTAAATCTCCTCTTGTGTGACCTTTACATCTGATTATTTTTGTTATATTATATTGATTGAAATTATGTCACTTCCATATAAGAATATATTTACTTAATGATATAACAATCTTCAATCAAGTCTAAGTAAAGATCATTCAATGAATCTTGATGTGCTTCTTCTATTACAACATTTAGTGTTATATATATAAATATTTTACTTACAAAGATTTTTTGATGATTTACATCATATTTTGATTAGTATCTGATTTGATAATTGATGTAGTCGTAGTCGATCTCCTAGGAATATTAGAATGCAAGTTTCCACTCAAAAATATCTTATTTCTTCAATTTGTTTTGTTTTGATTTGGTTAATTTTCTATATAAATCAAGATTTTTCTCCTATAACATCTATATTACTAGGATTTTGTTATATTATTTTTCTTTAATTAACCTCACTTCAAATTAAAAATATACTTATATAATAATAAATTAATAATTTATTACTATTTATGCTCATTTAGTTTAGTAATTAAGAATAATTCCAAATGTTATGTGATTGAAATAAAATGAATGTTGCTGGTCATGACAAGACTAGATCCTTCTAAGTACACATTAATTTTTCATATTTTTAATTTTTAATTTTTTTTAAAGTTTATTCGTTTTATATTTCGGAGTTGAGGATGTTGCACTATTACCTTAGCATCTTGGAATAATATTTTTGTTGTAAGAAACTCTAAATCTCCTTTTATGTGACCACTACATTGCTTCAATTTGTTTGCTATGTAATTTTTATTTTGCTATACTATGTTGCTTCAATTGTGATCTTTTTAGCTTCAATTTAGATATACTCAATATTTAAATAATATTTTTATTATTATTTATGTTTTTTAATTTGTAATAGTTCTTAAGAAGGTTTAATTGAGGTAAAATAAACATCACTAAAGTCATCTTGATGAGCTCTATCAAATGAAATATTCATTTTGATATTTTTAAATATTATTTTTTTCTATTATTATTGGATCACTACAATAATCTTCAAATTGTACCTAATTTGATAATCAATTATATTTCATTCAAATACTTTAGTATCTTGGAATGTAATTTTTGAATGCATTTTTATTTAATTTCACAATGTTTTGCCTTGATTTAGTAATATTAGCATGTACTTCGAAATTTTCACTTGTGTGGCCTTACATGACTTCAATTTGACTATACTATATTGCTTTAATTTATCCCATTTTAATTTTATTATATATCTACTTGTCACTAAAGTAATATTTATTATTATTATATATGCTTATTTACTTCAATAATTCATAACAATTACAAACGAGGTCTAATCAATATAAAACAAATTGACTTTTAAATTTTATAATTTTAAATATTTTAATTTTTAGTGTTTTAATACTTTTAAGATGTCGTTTTGAATTGCACCTAATTTGATGATAGAAGATGTTACATTGAATTATGTTAATATCATGAATTAAGCTTTCAGATATAAGTTATCTCATTTTTTCAATATTTTTACTTTGATTTGGCTATATTACTACTTGACTCAAAATCCCATATCATGTGACCATTACATGTCTTTGATTTGGTATATTTCATTACTTCAAAATATCTTATTTTTTAATTTTTCTATATATTTACTTATTATTAAAATAATAATTTTTTATTTATTATTATAAACTTTCATAATTCCTAGTAATTTTAAAAGAGGTTTGATAGAGTTGAAATAAGTTTTTTTTAGTCGACTTCATGAACTATATCAAATTAAGTATCTATTCGTACATATTTAAAAATTTTACTTTCGATCTTTTTGGTACATTATGCAGGATATTTTAGATCATACATGAACTGATATTCAATGACATTGCACTTGACCACCTTAGTTTCTTTGAAAAAACTCCCTTTTATAATTTATCTCATTTCTTCAAACATTTTTCTATGATTTTGTTATATTTCTATGAAGTCTATATCTTCTCTTATATGACATACAAATTGCTATGGTTTGTTATATTACATTTCTTTAATTTATGCCATTATAGATTTAAAATGCATTTATTTTTTTATTAAAATAATAGCCTATGATATTTATGTTTATTTACTTTGTAAATTTTTCATAAATCCAAAGTTGATCTAATCAAGACAAAATAAACATTTTAGACTATACCCTAAAAGCACTGATGGCATGCTTTGTGAATCATTTCAATTCATACCTAATTGATCTATCAATAATATTATAATCGATCTCCTTAGTACCTGAGAATGTAACTTTTCTATATAATTTATGTCATTTCTTCAAAGTTCTTGTTTGATTTGGTTATATTAGTATGTAAATCTTTGATTTGAAAATATTATGTTGCCCCTATTAATCTCATCTCAATTTTAATATACATTTACTTAATATTAAACTAATAATTTATTATTCTTTATTTTTATTTACATTAATTATTATAGTATTTCCAAACAAGGTTCGTTCAAGATAAAAACAAATGTTACTGAAGATATCTCGATGAGAACTAAATAAGAAATATTAATTTTTATTTTTTTAAAGTTTTTGTTTTAAAACTTTTGGCAACTTTTATGAGATATTTTGATTGGAACTATTTTTGAAAATTGAGGATGTTAAACCTAATATATTTCATGTCCTCAAATACAACTTTGTCATACCATTTATCTCGTTTATTCAAAGTTTTCACTTTGAGTTTATTATGTTTTTAAAGAACTGTAGACCTCTCGTATGACCTTTACATTATTCTAACTTAGTGGCATTGCATTGATTTAATTTATACAATTTTAGCTTTCATTTACATATGCTCAATATTTAAAAAAGAAATTCTTATCACATATATGCTTATCTATTTTTGGCAATTCACAAAAATTTTGAATGTGGACTAATTAAAGAAAAACAAATGCCATTGGAATCATCTTGTCGAGCTCTATCCAATTAAATATTCATTTCTAAATTTCAAAATATTCTTTTTTCTAAGTTTTTTTGCATGGTTTATAGTGTAGTATGACTTGTGCCTTATTTAATAATCACAGATATTTCATTCGAACTTCTTAGCATATTTTAATGCAACTTTCTATTCAAGTTTTCTAATTATTTGAAAGTTTTTCATTTATTTGCTTATATTACTACAACATTCTAAATATTCTCTTATGTGACATTTATAACACTTTGATTTTGTAATATTGAATTGCTTCAATTCATCTCATTTCAATTTTATTTTCTATTAACTTTAAATTAAAATAATATTTCATTATAATTATTCTTGTTCACCATTTTAATTAATAATAATTCCAAATTTCATTTGACCAAGATGAAACAAAAGTCATTCAAGCAAACTTAATAAGCTCTATCAAATTAAACTTTAAAATTTACAACTTTGAATATTTTATATTTTAATATTTTTCTACTCTTTGTTAGGCATTTCAAATGATACCTTATTTAATAATAAAAATATGTTACTAAATCTTCTTTGTATCTTTTAATATTACTTTCATTTATAATTTATCTTGTTTTTTCAAATGTCTTTCTTTTATTTTGTTATATCTCTATATTATTCTATATTTGTTATCATGCGAAATTATATATTACTCTAATTTTGTTGTATTATATTACTTTAACTTTTATTTTGATGTATCTCTATGTTATTCTATATCTGTTATCGTGTGAATTTATATATTACTCTAATTTTGTTGTATTATATTACTTTAATTTATCTCATCTTGGCTTTGTTATTTATTTATTTTATATTGAAAAAATAATTTATTACCATTTATGAATGTTTATTATAATAATCTATCATAATTCTAAATTTATTTTGATCAAGTTGAAATAAATTTTTTAGAAAATACTAAAAGAATATTTAATTAACTATTAAATTTCATATTTTTTTAAAAAATTTCTTTTTAAGGTTATGCCATGCTTTTTACTTCATTTCCTTTCAAGCCTTATTTATTGATAGATGGTATTACACTCAATCTTGTTACTATCTTAGAATACAACTTTCTTAAATAATTTGTCATTTCTTTCAATTTTTTTGTGATTTATCTATATTACATATGTTTTAATGTTTTTACTTGTTTTATGTGATATTTTCATTGGAAAAAAATTTCACAATTAAGAATTTTACACTTGATTTGTTCAGTATACTAGAATTTAACTTTTTCTTATGATTATTCTCATTTATCAAAAGTTTTCCCCTTGATTTGGTTATATTTGTATTTAACTGTAGATCCTCTTTTGTGTCACTTTTACATTAGTTTAAATTAGTTGTATTTTATTGCTATAATTTATATTATTTTAACTTTAATTTTGATATACATAATATTTAAGAAATAGTTTATGATTATTTATTTTTGGCAATTCACAAAAACTTTAAATGTTGTCTGATTGATTCAAAACATATGCCATTTGTATCACCTTGATGAGATTTATCTAATTAAATTTATTTTTCAATATTTTTAAATATTCTTTTTTCTTGGTTTTTGATATGTTTTATCATATACTTTGATTTGTGCCTTATTTAATGATTGAGCATGTTTAATTCAATCTTCTTAGTATCTTTGATTTCAACATTTCCATTACAATTTACCTAATTTCATTAAAATTTTTCCTTGGTTTAGTTTTATTAGCATGTTACACTAATTCTCCTCAGACATGACAATAATTGCCCTTTAATTTTTTACAATAAATTGCTTCAATTTAAGTCATTTAAATTTTACTATATCTTTTGTAAATATTAAAATAATAATTCATTTTTTATGTTTCTAAATGACATTTGATGGAGATGAAACACATGTCATTCAAGTAAACTCAAAGAGCTCTATCAAATTAAATTTTAATATATTTTTATAAAATTTTATGTTTTGATGTTTTCTCGCATTAAGTGTCGTTTCTATCAAACCTAATGTAACGTTATTGAATGTTGCTCTCAATTTCTTTAGTTCTTTAGAATGTTGCTTTTCATTCAATTTGTCAAAATTTGGGAAATAGTTTGATTTAGATATATTACTAATTGATTTTAAAAATCCTCTCGTATGAAATTTACTAATCTTTGATATGGTTACATTGTTTTACTTCAATTAATCTCAAATTAGCATTATTGCATAATAACGTCAAAAATTACCATTTCGTCACTTTGATTGGTTTGTATTATGTTGCTTCAGTTTACTTTATTTTAGCTTTAATTTAGATATACTCATACTAATATAATAATTTATTATTTTCTATACTTATTTACTGTGGTAATTAACAAAATTTCTAAACGAAGTCCCATTTAGGTGAAATAAAGGTTGCTGGACACATCTCAATGAGCTATCTAACTAAATATTTGTTTTTATATTTTTAATTATTTTCTTATCTTATTTAGTATCTTGGAAAGTAACTATCTCATTTAGTTTAATATTTCTTCAAATATTTTTTTATTTCGCTATATTATAATTTAACTAAAAATCACTTCTTGTATGACAATTATAAAACTTGAATTTAATTATATTATATCCATTTAATTTATATAATTTTATTTTAACAATTATTTGCCTTATAAATGAATAATAATTTATTAATTATGTGTACTTAATTTTCTAATTTGTAGAAACTCCAAATGAGGTTTGATTGAGTGGAATTAGATGTTCAAGAACAAGTATCACTAAGCTCTATCCAAATTAAATATTCATTTTTATATTTCTAAATAATTTATTTTCTTGTGTTTTTGTATGTTCTAAAAGAAAATTTGATTCATAACATATTTGTTGATTAAGGAATACACCGTGAATCATTTTGGTATCTCTTAATGCAAGTCTCCTATATAATTTATCTTATTTCCTAAAATATTTTTCTTTGATTTGTTTATATTAGTATATAACTCTTAAGCTCTTTTGATGTGATCTTTGCATAACTTTGACTTTGCATACAACATTTCCTCTATTTGTAATATTTATTTTTAAATCCAATATTCCATAATATTAAAATAAAATTTTCTTATTTTTTATGGTTATCTATTTTTGTAATTCATAATAATTCCAAATGAGTTCTCATCAAGTCAAAGCAAATGTCATCAGATTTACCTCAATGAGCTCTTCCCAAATGCATATTTATTTTTATGCTTCCAAGTAATTTAGTTTCTGTTATTTTGCCTTATTTATTGAGATATTATGATTCAAACCTTCTTCAATGATGAGTGCTATTAACCTCAACCCCTTTAGTATTTTTGATTGTATATTTCTTATAGAATTTATTTCATTAAATATTTTATCTTTGAATTGGTTATATTATTATGTAACTCTAAATATTTTCCCTAATGACTTTTTAATCAATTTGATTTTGAGATATTATGTTACGTCAATTTATATCATTTCAATTTTATTATATATTTTCTTCATATAAAAATAATAGTTTATTGTTATTTTTGATAAGCAAACATTTATCTTGATGATCACTTTTCAATTAAATATTCATTTTTCTATTTTTAAATTATTTTATTTTCTTAGGTTTAATATGCATAACAAACATTTTGATTTAAACAATATTTAATAGTTGAGGATGTTACACTTGATAATTCTAAAATTAATTTGATGTACAATTTACCTACTTTCTCAAAATTTCTCACATTGATTTAGAAATTAACAATGTAACTCTAATCATCTCTCGTGTGTCTATTAGATTGCTTTCATTTAGTTGTATTATAATATACTTCATTCTAATTTATTTTTTTTAATATATACCTCAACTTTATAAAAAACAATAATTTATTGTTATTTGGACAAGAAAAAATATCATCTAATTTATCTTGACAAACTCTATCTAATTAAATATTTATTTTAAAATTTTTTTATAAATTTAATTTCTTATGTTTTAACACACTTTATAAGACTATTTAATTTGTGCCTACTTTTGTGATCTAGAATGATGCACATCATATACTTAACTATCTTTTAATGCAACTTTTTCATGTAATTGTACACATTTATTCATGTTTTCTACTCTAGATCAGTTGTTATTAAATTTAATTCTCTTATCAGATGACCTATATTGTTTTGATTTAGCTATATTACTCTATTTCAATTTATCTTTTTTCAAATTTAATATATAATTATTAATTTTATTTTTTCTTGTTTAATTTGGAAATTGATTGTAAATGCAGAAACGTCTCATAATACGTAACAAATTCTCTTGGATTCATCTTGATTAGATGTATCCTATTAAATAAGCATTACCATATTTTTATTTATTTTATTTTGAAAGAATTTTCCTTATTTTACAAACATTTCATTTTTTTACATTATTTAATGATTATGGGTAACTCAATCTTTTTAGATTCTTGTAATCCAGCATTCTCATACAATTTAACTTATGTGCTAAAAGGTTCTTCTTGGATCTATTTATATTACTATGAAATAATAATTCTCCTCTCATGTCACCATTTTATCTCTTTGATTCAGACATATTATGTAGCTTCAAGCTTACTTACTCCAACTTTACTAAATATTTATTAAAAATAAATTCAATAATTAATTATTATTTATAAAATATTTTCTTTAGTAATTTGAAGTAACTTCAAACCAATTCTAATTAATATAAAACAAATGCATTAGACACATCTCTAGGAGATCTATCAATCAAATACTCACATTTATGTTTTAAAATATTTTTATTTTCTAAGGTTTTATCTTTTTTACATGACATTTTAATTTGTACCATATTTGATAATTGAGGATGCTATGCTTAACCTCCTTAGTACCGTGGAATGCTGCTACACCCTACAATTTATCTCATTATTTCAAAACTTTTACTGATTTAGTTATATAACTACGTAACTCTAATACCCTTATTGCATGTCCTTTACTACTTCTTTATTTTGTTATATTAAATTATTTGAGTTTAACATTTTTCAACTTTGACATAAATTTGAGTAATATTAAAATTACATTTCTTTATTATTCATGTTTTTAATTTGATAGTTGAAAGTAATTTAAATCGTAATTTGATTGAGACAAAAAAATGCTGTTGGATTTATCTTGATGTGCTCCATCTATTTTATGTATTTTTAAACATTTTATTTCCTAAGTTTTTTATGATTTATCTCTTATTTTGTCTTATATCAAATTTGATGACCAAGGATTCCACACTTGATCTAATTAGTATCTCGAAATGTTATTTCTCCATATAATATATAATATTTTTTAAAAAAATTTTCTTTGAAATGATTTTATTTTTGTTTAACTCTAAATCTATTTTATTGTGACCTTTACGTAGCATTCATTTAGTTGTGTGCATCACTTCAATTGATCTCACTATAATATTATTATATTTTTAATAAATACTAAAATATGAATTCTTTATTATTTTTTCTTATTTATCTAAAAATTCATCATAATTTTGAATGATATCATAGGAGAAAAAACAAATATCATTGGTGTACTCTCGATGGTCACTATCTAATTGAGGATACATTTTGTTCTATAAGTTTAAATTTTTTTCTATGGGTTTGGCACTCTTTGCGAGAAATATTGGCTTTTTGATGATTCGACTACTGAAGTTGTTACACTCGATCTCATTTTTATTTGGGAAGGCAATTTACAGTGCAACATATCCTATTTTATCAAAGTTTTTTCTCTAATATTGTTATATTACTATGCCACCCTAAATATCATCTTATATAAGCTTTAAATCTCTTTGATTTAGTTATGTTATATTACTTCAATTTATCTCATTTCAATTTTAACATATGTTTAACATTAAATAATAAGTTGTTATTTTTTATGCATAATTGCTAAGGTAATTCAGAGTAATTTCAAATGAGATTTGATAGAGTTAAAACAAACTTTGTTGGACTGATTTTAATGAACTGTATCAATTTAGATATTTATTTTAATATTTTTAAATATTTTTTTTCAAACATTTCGGTTGGCTTGTTTAGAAATCTTTGTTTGTTTGAATTTAATGATCATGGATGTACTAGATCTCTTAAATATCAAGGAAAGCAACTTTCTCATTCAAGTTAGCACATTTCTTCAATTTGTTTCTTTGATTTAGTTGTATTGCTATGATATTCTAAGCTTACCCTTATGTGACATTTGAATCACATGTGTTTTGTTATATTATGTTACTTCCATTTATCTAATTTTAGTTCTTCTTTAAAATTTCATCATTTTAAAATAATTTTTTTGATATTTGTTATTCTTATTTAAATTGGCAATTTAAAGATACAAAGACAAATATGCAATTTGATAGATGTCATATAGATGAGTTCAATAATTTTTGTTTCACTTTCTATCAAATCTTATTTGGAATTACTTGTGAATAACAAGAACCAGGATAAAAAATAATAAAGTTTTACTTCAATAATAAGAACATATATATAGATTTAATTTAATAGAGCTTGTCGAGATGACTTGAACGATGTCTATTCATCTTCATCGGATGCCGTTTGTTATTGCTATGAATTATAAAAAATAAATAACATAAATAACAATAATTTATTTTTTAATATTAAGTAAACATGTATTAATTTAGAATGAAAAATGGTTTGAAGTATTTTAATATGACCAATCCTTAGCAATATAAACATTAAAAAAGAGGATAATTTGAGTTTCATTTCAATATAATAAAATCAATGTGAAAAATTTAAAGAAAATAAGATAAATAGTTTGGAAAATTTGCATTTCAAGATGCTAAGCACTTCATGTGTAATTTACTTAATCATCAATAGATATACTAATAAAAATGCATCATAAAATGTGCCAACATTATAGAAATTACAACTATTAAAATTATAAAGGTGAATATTTACTAGATATTGCTTAACAAGATGTGTATAATGATGTTTCTTTTCACTAAATTGCATTTCATTTTATATTATTAAGAATTATAAAATTAAAAAGATGTAAATAATAATAAAATATTGTTCAAATATGATACAAATTTATAGTAAAGATGAAATGTTATAAATTATAACAATGTAAGAAAATCAAAACAAAGACAAGCAAGGGTCTCAAGACAAAAGATTAACAAATATATAGCATTCCAACAAAATCATATCAGCACATTTGAAGAAATTAAAAGTTTTGCATTGTAATGTTGCATTGCAAGATAAATAGGGAATCGATAATGGCATACTTGACCATTAAATATGGTACACATCGAAATGACTTGTTAAGCATAAGAACTCCCTAGAAAATAAAATTTTTAAAAATATAAACATAAATATCTCATTTTATAGAGCCAATCGAGCATGTCTAAAGATGATGTTGATCAAACCACATTCGAAATTACTATGAATTACAAAATTCAAAACTTAAAAATTGAAAAAGTATTATTATCATTTTATGTTAATATATAATGAAGTTAAAATGATTTAAACTTAAGGAATATAATAAAAATTTTGTAGCAATTTTGAGGTCACACAAAAGAAGGATTAGTGTGGAATGTATAATAACCAAATCAAAGTAATGAATTTTAAGAAATGAGATTAATTGTTTGGAAAATGTTAATTCCAAGAAAATAAGATCATCAAGTATAACATCTTCATCAATCAAATAATACAGAAATATAATTTTGTAGAAAATAATATACAAAAAAATAAAAAATAATTTTTAAAAAATATTGAAATGAATATTTAATTCGATGGCGCTCGTTAATGTAGGTCTTACAATGTTTTGTCTTTTGGATCAGAACTTCTTTTAAGTAACTTTGAATTATCAAAGTAAAAAAGCATAAATAATAATAAAATATTATCTAAATATTTAGAAGAGTTATATAAAAGCTAAAATCACATAAATTAAAGTAATATAACATAACAAAATCAAAACAATATAAATGATACACGATAGGAGATTTGGAGTCTTATAACATTATTACCTAACAAAAAAAATGAAGAATTGAGGCATATTTTATGAGAACTTTTTACTCCCAATAACTCAAAAGATCAATAAAAAAATCATTAATTGTGTATTTTTTATGAAATTTGTCAAATTTGTTAAATTGTTTTTCGTTGATCTTTTCATATTAGTTTGGAATCCAAACACCTCTTTCATGTTACCTTTGCATAGCAATTTTTTTGTAACATTACATTGGCTTAATTTTTCTTATTTTAGCTTTAATATATATTTATTTAATATAAAAGATAATATTTATTTTTTAGTTTAATTTCTTTTGTAATTTGTAGGAATTCAACACGAGGCCTTGTATACAAAAAACAAATGTCGTGGGAGTTGTCTTGACTGGCCTTATCAAATTAAATATTAAATTTTTTATTTGTTTATCTACTTTTGTTTCAACTCTTTTGCTATTCTTTTTATTATAAAATTTGATTCCGACTTAATTTGATGATCAAGGAGTTGTAATAGATCTTGTTAGAATCTTAGAAAGCCAAATTTGCTTATACTTTATCATTTCTCTCAAAATATTTTTAATTAAATGATTTACGTTATTTTTAACTCCAATTCATCTTTAACATGAACATTAGAATCCTTTTATTTTATTATATTATGTTGCTTTTATTTATATCATTTAAGTTATATAATAAAACATTAATTTGTTGTTATATATTATATCTTACATTTATAATTAATTGTTATTAAAAATGAGGTCTAATCAAGTTGAATAAATCATTATTGGACTTATCAAGAAATGATTTATCCAATTAAATATTTATTTCTATATTTTTATATGTTATATTTTTTAGGAATTTTTTTTGGTTTACAGGGGATTTCATACCTCATTTGATGATTGAGATTGCTATACCTGATGTGCTTAGTATCTTTCATTATGAATTTTCTTAAAAATTTATCTCACTTTTTTTAAAGTTTTTATTTTTATTTAGACACAATACAAGGAAACTTTAATATCTTATCAAGTAAGACTTAGATTACTTTTATTTGCTTTTATATGATTGTTTCAATTTATTTCATTTCAACTTTAATATATATTAATTTAAATTTTAAAATTAATTATTTATGTTCAGTTACTTCTTTAATTTTTAGTTATGTCAAATTAAGTATGAGCGAGATAAAACAAACATTGTAGGGCTCATTTCAAAGACCTTTATCAAGTTAAAAATTTTACTTTTTATTTTTAAATATTTTATTTTCTAATTTTTTTGCAATCTTTGGTAGATATTTTGATTTATACATGATTTAATGGTTCAGGATGTTACAATTGATCTCTATTGTTTTTTAGAATGCTTCTTACCCTTACAATTTATTACTTTTTATCAAATGTTTTGCTTTGATTTGGTCATATTAGTATTCAACTTAACATCTACTATTTTGTGATCATCACATTATCATGATTTGGCAACATTTCATTACTTTAATTAAGGACATTTCAAATTTAATAAATATTTACTTAATTTGTAGTAATTGTAAATAAGTTTTGATTAAGATGAAACAATTATTGTCAGAGTCATCTTGATTAGTTTCATCGAACTAAATATTCTTTTTTATATATTTTTTAATTCTAGGGTTTTGGCACAAGTTATGAAATATTTCAATTTGAACATAATTTCACAATTAATGATGTTCCACTCAATATGCTTATTTTTTAAACTTTTTCATTTTTCTTTGTATATATTATTATGAAACTCTAAATCTCGTCTTCTATGTCCATTACATGTTTTGATTTTGTTATATTTTCTAATTCCAAATTTAACATTTGTTTACTTCGTATTATTGACTTACAAAATTTTAATTTAGGTTTTATTTATTTTTATTAATTCCAAATGTGATCCAATTTAAATGAAACAAATGTGATTACAGTCATCTAAACGAGCTCTATGTAGTTAAATATTTATTTTTATATTTTTAAAATATATTATTATCTTTGTTTTTGGCTTATTTTATGATGCCTTTAAATTTTAGTTTTATTTGATGATAAAAGATGTTAGAATCAATCTCCTTAGTATCTTAAGATGCAACTTTTTCATATAAGTTATCTATTTTTTTTAATTTTATTTTCGTTAGGTTACATTACAACGAAACTCTAATTCTTCTATCATGTGAGCCTTACATAGCTTTGATTTTGTTGTATTTCATTTTTCTTATTTATCTTATTTTAGATTTAGTAAATATTTAGTTAACATAATAATAATAATTTATTAGATTTTTTGCTTATGTTTTCTTGTAATGCACAGTAATTGCAAATGAGATCTCGTTGAGATAAAACAAATGTTGTTGTGATTGATTTTGACGAGCTTTATCCAATGAAATATTTAATTATATATTTTTAAATTTTGTGTCTTAAGATTTTCATATATTTTTCAAACTATCTCAATTTGTTCATAATATAATAATTGAGGATATTAAACTCGATCTCCTTAGTATCTTGGAAAGTAAATTTTCCTTAATTTTTATATCATTTCTAACAAATTTTAATTTAGAATTATTTGTACTATAATTGAACGTTTATTCTCTATTTGTGTGACTTTTACATCATTTTAATTTAGTTTCATAAAATTATTTCAATTCATTTCATTTTATCTTTAATTTATATTTATTTAATGTTGAAATAAAAATTTAATATTATTTATGCTTATTTAACTATTGTAATTCCCTATATTTCTAATGAGGTCTGATTCAGGAAAAACAAACTTTGTTAGACTTTTCTCGAAGAGATCTATATAATTAAATATTCACTTTTATATTTTAAAATAATTTATTTTCCTTGACTTTGGTTCAATTTAGGAAGCGTTTTTATTTATCAATAATATGTTGGTCAAAGATGTTACACTTTGTCTCCTTACTATTTTTGAATAAAACTTTCTATATAATTTATTTTCTAAATTTTGCAGTTAGATTTTATTATGTTACTAAGAAGCTATATTTCTCGTCTCAAGTGAGCTTTATAGGTCCTTGATTTTGTCACTTTATATTCCTTTAATTTATCTTATTCCCCTTAATATATTATTACTTAAATTTAAAATAATAGTTTATTAATATTTATGTTTATTTACTAAGACAACTTATAGTAACTCGAAACATGGCTCTTCATGACGAAACAAACATTGTTGGAGTAATTTTGATGTCGTGAAAAAAACTGAATATTTATTTTTATAAGTTTACATATTTCATTTTTTAGGATTTTGGGAAACTTTAGGAGACATTTCAATTCATATCCATTAATTGAAATTTAATTTCATTTTGTGTAATTCAATATCTCATATTCTTGGAGTGCACCATTCTTGTACAACTTGTTCCATTAATTGTTTTTTAACTTTAACTTAGTCATGCTACTGTGTAACTCCAAATCACAACTCTTGTGACTCTAAATCCCAAATGATGCCCGATCGACCAAAACAGACATCATTGGAAACATCTTGATGACCCTTATGTAATTAAATATTATTTTTTTATTTCTAAATACTTTTTCTAAGGATTTGATCTACCAATTATCATGAAATGCAACTTTCTCCAACAATTTATCACATTTCTTCAAATCTTTCCTTCTCATTTGCTTATGATACCATAACACATTAATTCTCTATGCATGTCACCTAGAAATCTATTTGATGTTTTTATATTACATTACTTTAATTCATCTCATTTCAATAATATTATATATATTCTTAATATTAAAAAATAATTAATTATTATTAATATTTACATATTAAATTTTGTAATATGTCATAATTTTAAAAGAGGTTTGACTATGATGAAACAAACTTTGTTTTATTAATGTAGATGAATTATATTTAATTAAATGTTTATTTTCAAATTTTTTAACTATTTCATTTTTGTTGTTTTGGTGCACTTGATGACATATTTAGATTCATACCTTTTTTATCATTCCAAAATGCTTAGCTTAGTTACCATAGTGTTTTTGAATTCAACATTTTTTGCATAATTTAACTCATTTTTGAAAATACCTTTCTTTTATTTTATTATATTAATAATTAATAGTAAATCTTCTCTGTGTATTCTTTTATATGCCTTTGATTTTCTATGCTAAATAGCTTCAATTTATGCCATTTAAGCTTTAATATGTATTAACATAATACTTTAGTACTTCATTACTATCTATACTTATTTATAATGGTAATTTGTAATAATTACAAAAAACATGTGATAAAAGAAAAATAAACATTTTGGACTTCTCACATGAGTTTTATCTAATTAAAAATTTAATTTTTATTTTTTTAAATAATTGATTTTCCAGATTTTATTCATGCATTATGAGACATTTTGACTGATACATATTTGACCATAAAGATTGCTACACTTAAAATTTCTCATACAATTTTTCTCATTTCTTTAAAATTTTTACTTGATTTTGATATATTAGTATTTTATTCTAATTCAGGTCTCCTATTATAGTTTAATTCATTTTTTAATTTTATATTAATTCAATTTATCTAATTTGAGATTTATAACAAATTTATGTAACATTAAAATAATATTTTTATTACTATTTATACATTTTAGGCTTGGTAATTTTTTGAAACTTCAAATTAGGTCCAATTAAGAAGAAACTAATGATGTTAAAACTAGTCTAAAAAAACTCTATCTAATTTAACAATTATTTTTTAAATTTCTAAATTATTTTTCTATAATTTTCAAAAGTTTTTGTGAGATATTTTGATTAATACATGGTATGATAGATTAAGATGTTATAGTCGATCTACTTATTACATTGGAAAGAAAATTTTGCATATAATTCTTCTCATTTGTTAAAATGTTTCTTTTTATTATGTTACATTACCCTCCAAACATTACTTTTCTTTACATGTGACCCTTATATCAACTTTAATTTTATTTTTTTTATATTGCATCAATTTGACTCACTTAAACATTAATATATATTCACTCAATATTAAAAACTATTTTTAATTATTTATATATTTTTAAATATTATAATTCAAAGTAATTTAGAATGACATTTGTTGGAGACAAAATTGGAGTCATCTAAAGAAGCCCTACAAAATATGATGTTTTTTTAAATTTTGAAATATTTGTTTGTTTTTTTAGTTTTTAGAATGTTATATGAGATGTTTTGACTCATACTTATTTTAATGATTGAAGATGTTGCACTTAATCTCAACAGTAACTTGGAATGTAACGTTTTAGTAAAATTTCTCATTTTCTCAAATTCTTTGCTTTGATTAGATTATATTACCATGAAGCTCTATTCTCTATTCCTATGACCTTTGATTACATTATATTACCATGAATTTAGTTAGTGTTAAAAAAATAATATATAATTTTTTATGATTACTTATTTTGGTAATTTATAGTAATTCAAAACATGGTATGATCTTAATGAAACTTGTGTCCATAGACTCACCTTGATGAGATTTATCCAACAAAAATATTAATTTTTCTATTTTTAAAAAATTTTTTACTTTAACTTTTCAAGATTTGCAAAATATTTTGATTTGTAGCTCCTTTGATTATCAAGGATGATATACTCATTCTTCTTAGTATCTATGAATTAAAATTTCTTTGCATAATTTGTCTTATTTTTTTAAATTTTTTTCTTTCATTTGATTATATTACCACGTAACTCCTAAAAATCTCTGATGTGACTTCTACATGTCTTTGATATTGTTATATTAAATAGCTTCAATTTATCACACTCCAATAATAATAAATATTTATGATAAAGAATGTTCACTAGATTTCTTTAGTATCATTGTTTCAAATTTTTATTTATGGCATTGCTATATTACTATGTTACATGAAATGACCTCTCTTAGAACCTTTATATTACTTTGCTTTGGTTGTGTTAAATTACTTCTATTTATCTCTTTTCATCTTTATTATACATTCACTTAATTTTAATACAATAATTTATTACTACTTAATCTCATTTGCCTTGATAATTCATAGCAATTCAACATGAAGTTTAATAAACAAACAAATACAATTAGAGTGACCATGATAACCTAAAGTACAATTAGATATAAATTTTGAAAATTTTTTCCAATTTTTTTGCTTTTCTTTTTAGATAGTTTGATTTGTACTTGAATTGATAATCAAAGATTTTACACTTGATCTTCCTAGTAAGAAGGAAAATGACATAACAACTTTCTCTTGTAATTTATCTCACTTCTTCAAATTTTTTCCTTTGATTTGGTTTACTTGGTAACTCTAAATCTTCTCTCATGTGATGTTTATAACACCTTGTTTTGGATATATTACACTACAAAAATTTATCTGATGTTAGTTTTAACATATATTTATTTAATAGTCAAATAATAAATTATTATTAGGTATGTAATATTATAATTGTAATTCATAATAATTCTTAATAAGTTTTCTTCAATACAAAACAAATGTCAATGAACTCATCTCAATGAGCTATATTGAATTAAGTAATCCTTTCTATATTTTTAAATTTTTTATTTATCTTAATCTCCTTAATTGTTTAGAATGGAACTTTTTATTTAACTTATATCATTTCTTTTAATATTTCACATTATTTTGGTAGTACTATTATGAAACTCTAACTCTCATAACATGAGGTCTTTGCATCACTTTGATTTATATTTTTATGGCTTTAATTTATATTTATTTTATATTAAAATAATCCTTTATTTATATTTTTCCTGATTTACTTTATTAAGCCATAGTATTCCAAATGGGGCCTAATTGACATGGAACATATGTAGTTTGGCTTCTTATTATGAGCTCAATTATTCTAAGTAAATACTTATATTTTTAAATAATTGATTTTTTTGTTTTGTACACTTTGAAAGATATTTTTTATTCTTAATTTGATGATTTAAGATGTTATACTTAATCTTTTTAGAATATTTGAATACAATTTTGTTTGTGCAACTTATCTAAAATTTTTAAAGTTCACTTTAGGTTGGTTATATTGCCTTGAAACTCTAACTTTCAAATATTCTACTATACATTTATTATTTTACTAAGAAACTCTAATTCTCCTCTCTTTTAATCATTCCATCACTTTGATTTGGATAAATTATGTTTCCTCAATTTATCACATTTTAGTTTTAATATATATTTACTTAATGATAAAATAACAATTTATTGTTATTTATCCTTCTTTACTTTAGTAATTTGTAGTATTTTGAAATGGCAACAAAATAAGACAAAATAAAACTTTTTTTACTCCATAAGATAAGCTTAATCTCATTAATTATTCATTTCTATTTTTCTAAATATTTCATTTTAGATGGATTTGGCATGCATTTTGAGGAATTTCAATTTGTAGAGGATTTGACAATTAAGTCGCAATCAACCTGCTTAGTATCTTGGAATGCAAATTTCACGTGTAATTTATCTAATTTCTTCTTAATTTCACTTTCATTTGGATATATTACTATATAACTCCAAAACTCCTCAACATGACTTTTTCAAAGTTTTTTATTTAATAATATTACATTACTTTCATATATCTTTTTATTTATATATATATTTTTTAATATTAAAACTTTTGTTCTTATTTTTGGTGATTTATTATGGTAATTCGAAGTAATTTCAAAGATGTCCAACCAAGGAAAAACAAATATCGTTGGACTCTCCTTGATTAGCTTTATTAAATTAAATATTATATTTTTTAATTTTTTTGTCATAACTTACAATGCATTTCTATTCATACTTGAGTTAATGGTTGAGAATATTACATTAAATCTCCTTAGTATCTTGGAATCAAACTTTCCAATAGCTAAGTTTTTTTTTTAAATTTTTTGTTTTAATTTTGTTATGTAAGAAAATTTCTTCTCTTGTGACCTTCACACCACTTTGATCTAATTTTTGATTCATGTAATCAAACAATAAGTGATAGTTACTCATTCTCCTTTCTATGCAAACCACAACAGTTTTCAAGATTTTGATTGAGTGAATTTCGTAGCTTAAGTTGATGGTAGCATTGTACTCATCTAGTTTTTGCGTGGGAATTCTTATTGAACAATTTTCTACTAAAAGAATTCATTTCAAGTGATGGCTAAAGTTTTTGAACTATTCATTATTTTTCCTAAGATCTTCAAAATGTTTGTCAAAAATACATTCAATTTTGAATAACTTATCCTCATAACCATGCACAAAGTTTTAATTATACAAAATGGATAAACATATGTTGACTATTGTGTGTTGTGAAAATGTCATTAATAGGATTAGCATGCAATGTTTATTATCATAAAAGATGGTTGGCTACACTTTCATAATAATAAAGCTCTATGGTATTGTTTTTAGTGGACATAATCTATTTATTGCCCATCTTCACTAATATTATTGTGATAGAATGTTAAAAATTATACAATATATAATGTGACACATATGTTCAAACATAACCTACTCTTTTACACATCTCTTGGAAATTATTCATGCATGTTTTTTTAGCTTTCTATACATCCTATGAGATTGCATAATGTAATAATAAATTTAACATGTGCATTAACTAAAATGAACCAAAACGAAAAGTGATTCATGTTCCAAAAAAATTTTAAATTTAAATAAAAATAAGGAAAGTGCTAAAATGAAGAAAGATTGATCATGTAGTATAGTAACATTATCTTATAATGTGATTATTTAATGTAACAAGTCAGGATGATAATTAGAGACTATTGTTTAGTAACCAAAAAGTAGTGTCAAGCTTATAATAGAATATGATATTTACAACAATAAGACGTGATCATTTCACCAAATTATATGACCTTATCATATGGCTATTCATGATGATTATGAAGACATAGAAATGTTTGTATAAGATGATGCTAGGGTATTGTACTTGTACAACCTATGTGAGCGCAGAGAACATAGTTGATAACTTAACAACACAAGCTTCATGCAATATGATGTTAAGGTTTTTATAGTATAAGACTATTACAATAAAAGTTGAACTCTTAAGTAAATTGAAAGGACAAATTTGTACCATAAGATCATACTCATCAAACAAATATGATTGTTCCTAAAATGAGTAATTATAAAATCAAAAATAGGTGAAAAGAAAAGTTGAGATGTTCATACAAAGTAATGTTGCTCGCCATATAGGAATGATTCTTCTCCAAAGGAGACGTAGGAAATCCATCATTAGCAAGGACTTGGCATGTTTGTCTAGTGCAATGTTACCATTGTATATGTATGATCTTATTTGATAAAGAGCTTATATATTCAATAAAATAAGAAAACTATCATAGGTGTGCTGTACAAATATCATATAATATGATCCTTTGAAAGATTGAGTAATAATGGGTTGGATAGTTTGATTTAGTAGATGACTAAGTCACTTACTAGTATCATGCAATATGATTAGATGCTAAAATCTTACAATGACTAGCTAATCACATAAGACAATTCTAGCTATTCAACAACTATTGTACTTTCCTAGGAGACTTATTAGGCATTCTTTTACAAGATATATAACAAAAATCCACTTAAGAAGCAATTGATGCTGCTTTCATACATTTACTAAAAGAGGAGTTTTTCTTTAACAAAGTCCTTCATTGTTCCCAACCACTGCTGAGCATTGTAACAATGTTAAAGCAACTTCAAAATGAAGCACAACTCTTTCTTTCTTCTATATTTCTCTAGTTTATTGATAACAATTTATTTTTCATTTCATATTGCTTGTGCCACTAAAGATCTTCTGTAAGATTGTAGGTCTTTTGTAATTTTCATATAAAAAAGTTCTTGTATTTGTGTTTTAGTGATTCTTGTAATTGTCTCATTTGAAACTTTATTTTCTATTCCTTCATTTAGTCCATTATTAAAACGTTATTTGCTAGCCTTGTAAGGGTTCTCACCATCAATCTTCTAACAAAAGTGTTTGTAGTAGAGTGAGTAATATCATTAAACTAGAGATGGTTGGAGGTTGTTGTTTTGATTGAACCAATAAACAATCTTGGTATCCTTATTACAAAAAATTTATGTTAATTTTTTACTTCTAATAAAGGCATAGAAATGTAATTATGATTTTTTATTCAACACAAAATTCACCCTACTATTATGTCTTAAAAATTCTTATAATGTTCATTATGGAGAGGTTGCAACAAAAAAGATATTTTTTAAGAATGGTCAAGATGGCTTAAAATTTGTTAAAGAAATTATACACATTGGGTGAGGAAATGTATTAACATCATCCACCTTTTTTTAAAAGTGAATATTATTTGTATTTGAAAAATGTATAAGGGTTTTCCCTGAACGTATAAACTTAGACCTCTAGGACAATATAGAAGTCACTTTATTTTTCCCATAAGAATTATAAAGATTGTATTACTTTGGACACATATTAGAGAACAAAATGTGCAAGAAAAACTTAATGTAAAATTAAATTCTTGGGCTATAAACATCATGCATTGGGGTTTATCTACTTTATGATATAATAAGGTCATGAATTTAAGGATTGGTCAGGATATTGCTATTAAGTTCAAGGCTACCTTTGAAGGTAATTCACAAGTAATGGAAAATAAAATTAATATGTTGTCGCCTAATTATGAAATTTTTTTTGTATTTTAAGAAACGAAATAATTAAGTGTATGCTTACTTAATTTACTAATATTACTATTGGTCTATCAAATTTTGGAAAAATGTTTTCTAAATTTGAGCATGTATAGAAGAATCATTGAGTATAATTGAAGGTATATGATTATTTGGTAAAAGAAATAAATAACTATAAGAATATTTTAGGACTTTGAACTAATGAGCTATTATGTGAATTAAGGATGAATGAGTTGGTGTTAGTGAAAATAATATATAGGCAATTTTTAGTTCTCAGAAGTAAAGGGAAGGAGGAACCCAATGCATTAAAGTCTAAGTTGACCTCTAGAGTCAACTGTTAAAAATAGTGATGAGATGTCCTTAATTTCTCACAGACTCTTGTGTTTGCTTTAATGGCATAGTGTAGGTAAGTGTGATGCATGGATTGGAAATCAATTAGCAAGGTGTAATGTTAAGGAAGAGTGAATAAAATTTAATGAAAAAATGGCCATAACACATCCATTTTGATTTCCCTATCAACCTTGGGACTATGGAGAAGAAAAAAATTGAACGATAAGGAAGAAAGTTATGATAGCTATTTAAGTGAGTCTATTGATTCTAACTTTTTAAATAAGAAGAAGAATGAAAGTCTCATTTGTTTTTGACAAAGAAAAATCGTGGCTTTGGTTCAATGTCTGATAGAAATGACGTTCTAATCATTAATAATAAATTGATATATGCTTTAAAAGTACAAAATTACCAAGTGTAAACCAAAAGGTGAATGATGCAAAAGCTATATATTTAGGATTGTGTGAAACACGATATAAGTGGTAAATTTTTGTATGCCTTAGTATTAGCAAGAGATGAGCTTCCATGTCAAATAATTTTAAACGTTAATATGGAATTAAATGATTTTAAATAGACACTTGCTTCTTACCACAAATTAAAACATATATCTTAAGATCTTAGAAGTTTCCTTCTTTTGTTGTATCTAGCTTTTGTTCACTTAAATGTCATTAAAATTTTAGAGTTTGACATATTGCAACACATTATGAGATTAGAACTCTTATTCATTCATAATTTCCAAAGTTTTTTGGGTGAAGAAAAATAGTTTAACATATTTGATTCTACACTTATAATTAACTATTAAATGGTCATTAGTATTTGGGCTATAGGTAACTACTTTATCTAAACTCAAAACACATTTTTGGATCAAGACAAATTATAATTTTGTTGGAATTATATTGTTACACAAATTAAAAAATTCTAAGAAGTCTATAATTGGAAATCATAAAAGTCCTGACCTTTCCGCTTTGGAAAAAATGCTAACTATACATTAAAATAAAAGACTTCTTTGATGTAAATTTCATGGAATTACATATCTGCCATTTAAATAATTCTAGTGTTTTAGGAGACTCTGTCATATCAGTCCTTTCCCCCATAAGAGAATCTTCAACTTTACTTTATTCGGTGGTTATAAAATTTTCTATATAGTGACGGGAATATCTACGGACAAAGCTATAATGACAAGCAATCTAAATACTCTGTCAAACCCAAAAATGAAATTTCTACTAGGAGACCCTTTGACCCTAAATACTTATTTGACACAATTGACCTATCTAGAAGGAAGTGGATTCACATCAACCTCAGATGAATTAGGGTTTTCAATAATTACACTTTACTACATAATATTGGGACACTCACCTCTTTAACCAATATCAAACATCAAATTCTGTAACAATCTTTGTCTTATCACAAGTGTATTTTGTATTTTCAACACAAAGCATTATTAACTAGTCCTCATTCATTAGGTCTCCCCTAGGCCTAGGAAATGATCACATCAATTTGATATGACATGTTAGAGTTATTCATTTTAGCACTTAATCATTGCTACACAGGAATTCAACATTACTCATTTATGATAAATATTCTTACATGTTCTTAACATAGTGTGATCACAACATTTTTTTCACACACTGTCAACTACATTAAAGTAGTATGATCGATGATCAAATTTGGCATGGTTAATTAACTTTTAGTCTAACCTATGATCAAACCAAGACTCATGGGTCATGAATGATGTTAGAATGAACATGTTGTCCAAACTTTCACAATTTTTAAATAGAAATAATATATATATCTATAATAGGAAAATTCGTATGGATTTTTTACCATGAAATCATCATATAATGTAAGACAATACTAGAACAAAGTCTTTGCCAATGTTATATTTAGCATTATGTGTTTGTAACATAAAGAACAATTGAAAAAAGCTTTTTTTGAAAATAGATTTTGAATATCCTTCTAAAGTAAGGGACCATTGCTAGATGAAACAATCTTTCACATGAAACTAACATCTTCCATAATTGACAAAAATGTTGCTTGTGTTAAGCAATTGTTTTGTTAATTTGAACAGAGTTCAAAGTTTTCTAATCAAATCATTTTTTCAAAATGTCTAAGTAATTATTAGCAACAACTTATAAAGATCACGTACTATGCTTTATATTGAAATTAACTTAAATTGTTATTTGCAAACAATATTGATTAATTTAACATTTGAGCTAATGATGATATGAAAAATTTTAAAGTTATTTCTATACAATATGTAAGTCAAAAAAAGTGGGCGATTTGAAATGCATGCTAGTGTTACGGTGATGGTTAATAAGAATATTTGAATTTTTAGTCAAAGACAAAATAAGAAAGACAAAACTAGCCATTTGGAATATGACTAATATGATCTTTAAACCTTCCATTTTCTTTCTATTAATGTGCTCAAGCCTCCTGGCTTGAAACTTAAGAATGGAGAATTTGAGGGTAGTACTATCCATAAAAAAATCATAGCCAAATGTTTTTCGTGTGGCTATTGATCCATCACACGATAAAATTTGCAAAATAGATATTCTTCGGAGGAGAGTTGGACATCATTTTTGATGAATTTGAAATTTGAAAGATAGAGTTTCCCTTTTAACATCTATTAATATGAAAATCCCTAATGAGCAAATAAAGACGAATTGATCCATTTTTAACAAAATTTATTTTCTTAATTGCTTCCATATTGAGATGCCTTGACAATTGAGACATTTTTATAAGATTAAAGAAGGAAAAAGATTACTTCTAGTGTTAACATCATAGAGATTGGAACAACATTTATTTCGAAGTGAGGCTTTCCAAATGGAACAAAGAGCTTTAGTTGAGCACGTAACCTTTGTTATCATAGGCTCAGATCTCATTTGAACATCTATTGATACATTTCTTCAATTAGGAAACATTATACCAAATGGCATTTGCAACAATGGCTTCCTTAAAAGTTGATTCTTCAATGATGAATGCTTTGAGATCGATTTAGCAATTGATTTATCCATTCAAAATATAATAAAAAAAGGAAATGGATCATTGCATTAGAAATAATGTGATAATCTATCATGTTTCTCTCCAAGCAACTACAACTAAGGTCACGATATATTACATTATTTCTAATGCAGTGAGAGCTTGGTTAGTTAGCTAAATTATTTATTGAAAAGAAAAAAATAGTTATGATTGCATTAAATGAACCAATGAGACATTGAAATAAAAAGCCTTAGTTGTTAGAGAGGTTGCGCTTTGTCCACTACATGGGAAATGTCTTGAACAAGATTTGGTTATAACAAAAGAAAGGATTGGATTGCTAAATTTTAAAGGACGAGCAGAACTTAATCCATTTTCATATAGAAAACCCACAATGAAATACATCATGAAGTTGTACATTCATTTACACTAATCACTTAAAATCTAAATGGACATTAAGAACAATATCACTTAAACTACAAAGATACCTAATAAGCTATAGATTGTATGAGGCGATTTAATGGAATTTCACCCATTGAATTATATAGTGGACATTCCTTATCAAATATTGAAGTAATCATACAACTAAAGTATTTTTCTTACCTTAATGCTTATACATTTTATAAAAGAATCTACAACAACCATTAAAAGATTTAGATTCCAAAACATGTGGATAAAGTGAAAAACAATTGTTCATATAGTGGAAGGAAAATTGACAATACTTGTTGACTTACCAAATATGAAGTCACTTGCAATCAAATAAAAAATGTCGAAAGATTACAACAAATAGTCGAATAAAGAACATTTTGTAACATCTTTTGTTATGCCCATCAAATTTGACATCAAAAGTATGTGATTCCTAGTTTAATCTGCTATTCAAATGATTACAAAATTTTAATGATAAGTTTAGATTTAGACAAAATATGTTTGTTGAGAATAAAAAATATTGCAATAGATTAATTTTTGATTGATGAGGGCTAAAAGCTTGCTTGAAGGCTTGGTTTTGAAACTTTTACATTACAACATTAGGCAAATGTGTAGTACCACTTTGCAACAATAATAATGTGGTTTCTTTGAATGGGCTATTAAAAAAAAGAATTTTGTTGTATGTGTATGACATAGATATCATATTTGTATAATAGTAAGATAAGCATTAAAGCGACAAATGTATGATACTAATTTGTCTTCGTACAATATGACCGCAACAACACATATAAGGATGATTATCAACTTAATAGTATTGCATCATACAATTATGAAGGAAACGATTTTTTCAAGTGTAGTAGTAGGGAAGATAATTACAATAATCAATTAATACAAGCATCGCACAAGAAAATCGTCAAGATACAAAAAAGGAATGTGGTGTAGCTTTTAGATTGATGAAGAATGTTTAATTTTGATAACGTAATGCTAACATTGAATGTTGCAGCTCTCAAATTTATAGTAATATGAGGAATTTGCAAAATCCTTTTACATTTACTTGTTATGGCTGTAGGATTAACAAGGGCCATGAAGTGATACATTATCTTACTACAATTTACATGTTATAGTTCTTATTTAAGGTAAAACAATGAGATATCTAGAAGCATGAACGTGATCCCCATGCTTTGATATTTGTTGGATGGTTTGATATAGACAAGTTAGAATTGAAAACATGCAAATTTGGAATGCATATGTAGTAACTATTACTAAATGCCTACTACCCACATTGTATGCATGACATGGTGATGATTCATTAGTTAGTCCATGTTTTATGGAAGTAAATTCTTAGGTTTTCACACAAAAAGAATTATTTTGTGATTCTTAATACAAATCCTTTCATTAGAAGTTAAAGATGTTAATGTGTATTCTAAAAAGATGGCTTTTTCATATTTGAAGCTAGAATTTTTTCATGATTGCAATGAAGTGCTACTTAAAAACTCTTTTATGCTCAATTATTTATTTATTTTATCGAATTCATGACTTATTGATGAATAGTTTAATTATTTATTGTGATTGAGAGTTGCACAGCATCATGCCTTTGGAATTCTTGGATTTGGTTTGATTGCATTGTCATATGCCATTGTAAATTAATATTTTCTACATGCAACAATGAATTAGTTAGATGTTATCTTACAAAAATGTTTAACCATGATTATAAACCAATAAAAATCATGCTTGAACATGTATGAGAAAATTGTGTTATCCAACTTAGATTTATCCATATTGGTTATATAATCTCTTTTTTTTGTTAAATTGTAACTTATATTTCTAGGATCAATTTATAATATTACAAATTATGTGCTGACAAATTTAGGTAGGAACATGAAATAATCATAAATAAAATTTTAGTATTTTAATGTAGGAATGATTTTTTTTAACTTTTCCAACATGTCCTAAGATTGGATTCTACCTAAACATCGAACATAAAAATTCAAAAATTATAAACAAATGGGATTGATTATGTTAGAAATGTCTTGTAAAGTTTGCCTAACCCATAGAAAATGAAACATTTAAAAATAAATAATCAATATTTATCTCAAAAGTGCTCATATAGATGAGTATAACATCATTTCTTTAGTCAATATTGAACCTCATATTGATGCACTAGGAATTATAAAATTTAGTAAGATTAAATAAATTGAGATGACAAGAAATTATAGTCACATATAAGGAGAATTAGTGATTTAGGGAATTAGAACCAAATCAAAGTGAATTTGAAGAAATGAAACTAAGTATGAGAGAATGTTGCATTCCAATTTACCAAGTAAATTGATGGCTAAATCCACAATCATCAAATTTGGTACAAATTAAAATTTCATGTAAATCTTACAAAAATCCTTGAAATTAAAATATTTAAAAACATAGAAATTAATATTGAATCAGATGGAGCTCATTAAAGTGGATCACATGACTCTTGTTTCATTTGAATTGGGACTCATTTGGATCTATAGAGAAATACTAAAATAGTTATGTAAAAATAATTATAAAGTGTTATTTTAATAAAAATATAATATATATTTGAGATGGAATAAAATAAATTAAGGCATTATATTTTAACCAAACTAATGTGATGTAAAGATCACTCAAGAGGATATTTTAGTTACATAGTTATATTAAAAATTTGAAGTGAAATATTTAAATAAAAGAGATAAAAAGATTATTTTTAAACCTCACAAACTTAGAAAAAACAAAAGAAAATACTTTTAAAAAATAAAAAAGTTTATTTTATTAGATAGCATTCATCAATATGACTCTAACAATGTTTGTTTCATCTTGATCGATGCTCATTTAGAATTACTTTTAATTAAAAAGTTAATAAAGTTTTAAAAATAATAGATTATCATTTTAGTATTAAGTGCATTTATAATAAAGTTCAAATGAAATAAATTAAATCAATGCAATACTATAAAATGAAAGTAATGTTTAGGTTGCATGAGAAAATAATTCAGATTTTCACAGCACTTTAACAATTAAAAAATTTGAAGAAATGGGAAACTGTGTGTAGGAAAATGCTTATGATGCTAAATTGATCATGTGTATTTCTCCGAGAAAAAAAGAAGATATAAATGAAAGTGACTCATAAAGCTTAACAAAATTCTAGAAAAGATATAAAATTAAATATTTAATTTGTTAGAGCTCGTCAAAATGAGTCCAACGACATTTGTTTTATCCCATTTTGTTCTAATTTTAAAATGTTATGACTTACTATTGCAAACTAACGCAAGAAATAATAAAGTATTATTCTAATATTATATATATATATATATATATATATATATATATATATATATATATATATATATATATATATATGAAACTGGAAAATGATCAGTTGATGAAATATAATCTAAATGTAAATGAAACATTAAAAGAGATTTAAAGTTACATACTAATATGACCAATTTATAGAAAAAAATTTTGAAAAAATGAAAACTTATGCAAGAAAGTTACTTTGTAAGACACTAAAGACATCGAGTGTAAATCCTTGATCAGCAAATCAGATTGTAAAAAATTTTAGAATAAATATTTAATTGGGTATAGCTTATCAACTCGTGTTCAATGATGTTTGTGTCGTCACAATCGAACCACATTTGAAATTAATATAAATTACCAATACAAATAAGAATAAGTATTCATAATTTTTTTACTGTAATATAAATTAATGATATGTTGATGATGTATTGAAAAATATTGAAGCAACCTAATATAACCAAATCAAAGTGATGTAAAAGTCATAATAGATATGAATAGTGTTTCATAGTAGTATAGAAAAATCAGGAAATGATGCAAATTTTATTAGAAAGTTGTATTCCAAGATAATAACGTGTTAGATTATAATATACACGATTATAAAACTAAGAACAAACTAGACTGTCTTGCAAAGTAAGCAAAACCTTAAAGAATAAGCTATTTAAAATTATAAATATGAATATTAAATTTAATAGAGCTCATCTGCATCACTCTAAGAAACATTTTTGATCTTCTTGAGAGAAAATTTAAAAATCCTTTGAATTATAAAAATAAATAAGTGTAGTAAAGGATTTATTTTAATAAAATATATATGTATATTACAACTAAAAAAAGATAACTTAAAGTAATGTAGTATAGATAAGTTAAAGTGATTTATAGGTTACATAAGAGGGGGACTAGTGCTTCATGGTAATGTTACCAGTTAAAGCAAAACGTTTGAAGAAAGATACACATTTCTAAGGACACTGGAATTCAAAGATAATGGGTCGAACGAGGGTGACATTCTAAATAATTAAATCAATTAAGAATCAAATTCACTTCTAAAACCTCTCTAAACATAAAAAAACAACATATTTAAAATTCTATTAACAAATATTTTATTGAAAAGGCTTATTGATATGAGTCCACTGATGTACTTTTTTGTTTGATCTAACTTAGTTTGGCATTACTACAAATTTTTAAAGTAAATGTGAACATATAATAAAAAATTATAATTTTAATATTAAATGAAGTCCTTGTTCAATAACCTTTGTTTCAACTTCATTAGAACTTGAATTGAATTACTGTGAATTATGAAATTAATTAATGACAAATAAGAATACATTTTTATTATAATATCTCATAAATATGAGTTAATGATGAAAAGAGATAAACTGAGGAAATTTAATATAAGTAAATACAAGATATCTAAAAGTCACTGGAGACAAGATTTAGAATTACATATTAATATAAAAAATAGAGTAAAAATTGTGAAAATGAGAGAAATTATAATTGAAAGTTACATTCTAAGATACTTTGTAGATAGAGTGCAAGGTCATTAACCTCCAAATAAGGAATAAATTAAACTATGTTATAAACATGCAAAAACCTTAAAAGTTAAATCATTTAGAAATATAAAATATTAAAATTTTATTATTACACCTCATTTTATAGAGTCTAATGACATAGTTTTTGTCTCCATATGAAAATGTTTAGAAATTCTATAAATTACAAAAATAAAAAAGAATATGTTATTAACTAAATCTAAAATTATGTGTATGTATTATATATTGTAACTAAAATAGTCAAGTTAAAATAATGTAATATAACCAAGTTAAAGGGATATCATGGTGACAAAAGAGAATAATTAGAATTTCATAGAGATTAAAAAATGGTAAAGATGAAGAGTTGAAGAAAAGAAATAAATCACATAGGATTGTTTAATTTTAGGAAGCAAAAGTTATCGAGTCAAACATTCTTGCTTTTCAAAATAGTTATGAATCGAATTATCTTGTAAAGTATGTTTAAATTTAGGAAACCTAAATATCAAAAAATATTGAAATTAATGTTTAGTATAAAAGAGCTTATATAAACAAGTCCAATGACATTAGTTTAGCATGATAAGAACTAATTTAGAATTACTGTGAAATACAAAATTAAAAATGGATAAATAATAATAAATTATTATAACTTAATATACATTAAAGCTAAATTTATAGTAGAAAATTACAAGAAATGACATAAATTGTGAAGGAAATTTTTATTCCAAATTGCTAAGAAGATCAAACATAACATCTTTGATGATAAAATTAATTGCAAATCAAAATACCTCATAAAACAAGTCATAACCTTACAAAAAATATTGAAAAATTTGAAAATAAATATTTAAGGTAATTGAACTCATTTAGATGAGAACAGTAGTATTTATTTCATCGTAATTAGTTTTTCTTTATAATTACTTGGAAATAAAAAAGTAAATATATATAAAAAATAATAAACTATACTTTCAATTTTAAGAAAATATGTAATAAAAGTAAAGTATGAAAAATACAAGTAATGTAATATGAAAATTAAAAGAAAATATTTGAAGAAATGAAATAAATTGTATAGAAAAGTATTGTTGTGAGGTACTAAGGTGATAAAATATATTATTCTAGAGAGTCAAATTAGGCATAAATTGAAGGAACACAAAGTGTATTGAATTCTTATAAAACAAATTATAAAATCTTAAATTAGATAGACATGATCTAAACAAGTGCACCAAGTTTTGTTTTCTATCTTTTGAAACTTCATTACAATTTAAATGAATTAAAAAATTAAAGAAGCATAAATAATAACACATTACAATTTTAATATTACAAAAATAAATATTAAGCTAAATAGAAAAAAGTTTGTACTATTTAAAATAACAAAATGAAATTAATGTAAAACTCACAAATGAGTAGAAATTGAGTTTCAATTTAATATAACCAAATCAAATAAAATAAAATTAAAGAAATGTGATTAATTATATTAAAACATTTCCTCAAAATAAAAGAGGAGAATGACTATAACATTTTAGACAATCAAATATGTTGAGATGTAAAATGGCATGCAAAATATATTAATAGCCAAGAAAAGTATATATTCAAAAACATAAAAATAAACTATTTTGATAGAGTTTTTAAAGATAGGTCCAATGACAATTATTAGGTCTCAACAAAAGCTCATTTGTAGTTCTTACTTATTACAAAATTAATAAATAACAATAAAATATTTTTTTAATTTTAAGTTTATATCTATTAAAATAAAAGTAAGATAAATTGAACCAAGTAGTGTAACCAAACAAAAGTAACTTAAAAGTTACATTAATAAAAATATCAAGTTACATGGTAATATATCCAAATGATAGTGATGAATTTGAAAAAAATCATATAAATGGTATGAGAAAGGTTCATTCAAAGATTCTAAGAAAATATAGTAACATGCATGATAGCCATAGAATGAATGAATTGAAATGTCTTATAAAGCCTGCAAAAAGAATAGAAAATAAATTATTTTAAAATATAAACAATAATACTTAAATTCATAAAGGTTAATAAAGCAAATATAACTAAATCAAAGAAAAATATTTTAGGAAATGAGATAAATAGTGCGAGAAATATGTATTGAAAGATTTAGTGATATCTATTATAGCATCTTTAATCATCAAATTTGGTTCGAATCAAATTGCCACATAAAATGTGCAAAAATTCTATAATATTAAATTTTTATAAATAAAAAAATTATTTTTAAAAGAATAAAGCTCATCTAGATGTGTCCAATGACATTTTTTCATCTCTATCAAATTTTCTTTGAAATTATTAAAAATTACAAAGTTAAGTAAACATAAATAATAATAAATAATCATTTTAATATTAAATAAATATGAACTAGAGCTAAAATAAGATAAATTAAAGCATTATAACCTTGATAAATTAGAGCAAAATTGAACCAATGTAATATAGAAAACTTAAGGCTATTTAAAAATAACACATGACAAGATTTATAGTACAAAGCAATAAAAAAAAACCAAAGGAAAAAATTTGAGTTATCTAGATCAAAGTGTAGGAGAAAGTTATTCTAACACACTAAGGTGATAGAGCTCAGGAGACAAATAACCCAAAAATATAAAGTTTGTCAAAAGTGTGTCAAAATTCCCTATAAAGTGTGTCAAAATTCCTTATAAAGTGTGTTAAAGCTCATGAAGCAAATAACTAAAAAAAATAAAATAAAATTAATAATGCTCACCAAAAAAAATTCAAAGATATTTACTTCATCTTCATTAAATAAAGTTTGGAACTATTATGAATTATGATGGAAATTATGCATTACTAACAATACAATATTTTTTAATAATAAGTAAATAAAATCATAAATGAAATGATATATTTTGAAGTAAAATAATATAAAAAATCAAAGAAATGTAAAGTTCACATTAAAGGAGAATTATAGTTTCATTGTAAGCTAACGAAATCTAAGCAAAATATTGGATGAAATGAGGTAATTTTTCAAAAACATTTAATTTGAGGATACTAAGGAGATCAAGTGCATCCAACTTATTCTTAAAATTCAATATGAATCAAAATATTTCTAAATGTAAAAATAAAGAATTTAAAAATATCAAAAATGTATATTTAAGTGGAGTCTAATAGCTTAATTTTTTAGTAGATCAAGCCTCAATAGGGCTTACTTTGAATTACTTATATAAATAATGATAAATATTAAAAATTTAATGTTTTAATATTATGTAAACAAATTTATAATTGAATTAAGATGAATTAAAGAAAAGTAGTATAATATAATCAGTGATAGGTAAAGGTCAAATGATAAAATATGTAGAGCTTCATAGATACATAAGAAATCAAAGAGAAAAAATTGTGAAAATGAGAAATTTATTTAGAAATATTTGTTCCATGGTCGAAATCATTTGTTACATCCTTATCATTAACCTAATGCAAATGAAAAACTTTCATAAAGTCTAAAAAAATCATATAAAATTAAATTTTTAAAAACATTAAAAATATGCATTTAATTGAAAGGAGCTGATTAAGACTAGGCTAAAACTTTTTTTTGGCTTCCATCAAAACCTCAATTCGAATTATTCTAAATTAAAAATTGAATTAAACATAAAAAAATAATAAATTATCATTTTAATATTAGGTGAATATATATTGACATAAGAATGAGATTTAGTGAAGATTATATATCAAAATTAAAGTGATGTGATGGTCATTTGAAAGGAGAATTGCATTTTCATAGTAATATATTCAAATCAAAGCAAGCCCTTTGAAGAAATATGTTTACTTTTATGGCAGCATTTCATTCCAAGGTACTGAAGACATCGAGTAAAACCTTTTGAGTCATCAAATGTTATATGAATGAAAATATCTCATAAAGTGTCCAACAATCATACAAATTAAAATTTTTTAATTCATAAAAATTAATATTCTATTAGATAGAGTTCATCAACATGATTCAAATGTAATATATTTCGTCTAAATCAGATCTCATTTTTAATTACATTCAACTTCCAAATTTGATAATGCAAATAATAACAAATATATCAATTTAATATTAATGTAAAATAAGTCAAAGAAAAAAATTAGATAAATTAAAGGAAAGTATGATAACTAAATCCATGTAATGTAAAGATCACATGATAGGAGATTTCAAAATTTTCAGCTTAATATAACAAAATTAAGGTCAAAAAACTTTGGGGATAAAGTTAAATTGTGTGACAATTTTATATTCCAAGGTACTAAAAAGTTTGTGTGAAAGAAACTCAATTGTTAAATTAGGTATAAATTAACTATTTTAAAAAAACTTGCCAAATTGTTAAAAACTAAAATTTAAAAAATATAAAAAAGTTATTCGGAAAGAGATGGCCGACATAATTATAATGACATTTATTTCTAATGAACAAATGTTGTCTAAAATTATTATAAATTAAAAAATAATGTCTAAATAATAGTAAATTATTATTTTAACATTACCAAATGAAAGAAATTTGAAGGTCACATAAGAAGAAAATTTGAGCTTCATTGTAAATGACTTGATCGAAGAGAAAACTTGAAAGCATAAGATAAATTGTATGAGAAAGATACACTCAAAGATACTAAGGGGATTGAGTGTAATATCCTCAATAATCAAAATATTTATGAATCAAAATGTCTCATAAAATAAATATTTAATTAGATAAAGCTATTTGAGACAAGTATAATGAGATATGTTTTGTCTCAATTAGATGTCGTTTTGAGCTGCTATGAATTAATAAATAATTTAAAATAATTTATTATAAATTAAGTTTTTAAATTCAATAAATATGTACTGAAAGTAAGCTAAGAAAAATTGAAATAATGTAGTATAACGAAATCAAACAGATGTAAAACTCACAAGGTAGGAGATTTAATGTTATGTTGTAATATAACTTAATCTAATCAAAAAATTTGAAAAAATTAGATAACTTTTTGTGAGATAGTTGCTTTTTGAAAGAAGTCATCAATTTTCTCAAAATTGTTTGCTTTCATTTTGTTATACTTCATTACTTCACTTTTTTGCATTTTAACTTTAATATTTATTTACTTCAAAAGTCTAATTCTCCTCTTGGGTGACCTTTGCATTACATTAATTTAGTTATATTATATTACTTCAATTTATATATTTCAGCTTTATTAAATTATTAATTAATTTTAAAATAAAAAATTATTTTTATTTATCCTTTTCTAATATTGGCATTTGGTAGTAATTCTTGACCTAATAAGATAAAGACAAAACAAACATCATTAGACTCATTTTGGCTCACTCTATCAAATTATGTATTATTTTTTTAAATATCTTTGGATATTTCATTTCAACTATTTTGGCACGTTTTAAGAGCTATTTTGATTCCTTTCTTATTTGATGGTTTAAGATGTTACACTAGATCTAGTTAGTATATTGGAATGGAACATTCCTAAAAATTTTATCTCTTTTCATCAACTTTTTTCTATTATTTGGTAATATTTCTAAGAAAATAAATATTCATCTATATATGGCAATTACATCATATTGATCTTATTATATTAGGTTTCTATAATTTATCTTGCTTTAACTTACTATAAGTTATCTTAATATTAAATTAAAAAAATTATTTCAATTTTTTTTATTTACATTAACAATTCATAATAATTAAAAATAAGGTCTAATTGAGACAAAATAAACTTCTTTGGACTCACCTAAACATGCTATATGTAATAAAATATTAATTTTTATATTTTTAAATATTTTCCCTTCCATTTTGCATAACTTTTGAGAAATTTAGATTCTTACATAATTTGGTATTGAATGATGTTTTACCTTCACATAAAAATGATTGCATTTATTCAAAATAGTTTCTTTGATTTTATTGCACCCAATGTAAATGGAAATCTCTTACCTTTTGACCTTTGCAACCATTTGATTTTGCTGTAATAAATTGCTTTAGTTTATCTTATTTTTCCTTTAAAAAATATTTACTAAAAATTCAAAAACATTATTTATTTTTATTTATGCTAATTGTCTTTCGCAATTCACAATAATTCAAAATCAAATGTCATCAAGATGCAAAACACATTGTTGAACACTTCTTGATGTGTTCTATCTATTCAATATTTTTCATATTTTTTTAAATATTCCTTTCACAAGCATTTTGACACACCATATATAACATTTTAATTTGTATTTAGTTTCATGATTGAGGACATCACACTCAATCTTCTTAATTTATTTTAAACTTTCTAATATAATTTTATCACTTTTGTTAAGAGTTGTTTATTTGATTTACTTAATGCCGCTTTAAAAGGTTAATTCCACTATTGTGTGAGATTTACCTCACATTGACTATTTCATATAACATAATCTTAATTAATCCAATTTTAGGTTTAATATTAAATTACTTAATATAAAAAATATTATTATTTATGTGAATTTAGTTTGGTAAGTCACATTAACTCCTAATGCAGTTTAATCAAGATGAAACAAACAACATTAGACTCAACTCAATGAGTATTATATAATATAATTTTTAGTTTTATAATTTTTAAATATTTAATTTTCTAAGGTTTTGATGCACTTTAGAAGAAATTTTTATTCTTTGTTGACTTAACTATCAAGGATGTAATATTTAGAATTCCTTAGTTTTTTTGGTACAACATTCTCTAAAAATTTATTACTTTTCATCAAATTATTCATTAATTAGTTTGTAATGTTATGAAACTCTAATTCTCCTTTTGTGTTATGATTTGGTGTGATATATTTCTAAAGTTTATTTCATTTCAACTTTCACAAAAAGGAACTAAATATTTAAAAATAAGTATTCATTATTAAAGCTTATTACTTTGTTAAGTGACATGAAAACCAAACAAAGTCCCATCGAGTGCAACTAAACTTGGTTCAACACGTCATTGAAATAAACGAAGCCCCATTGGTTATAATATTTTTTAAAGTTTTTTTGATAGTTTTGACACACTTTATGATATTTTTATTCCCACTAGACTGACGGTTGAGGATGTTACATAAGATATCATTACAATCTTGGCATGCAACATTTCTATAAAACATGCCTCATTTCTTAAAATTGATTTCTTTCATTTGATAAATTACTATGTAACATTAAATCGCTTTTCATTTGACCTTTACAATATTAAATCTTCCTCATGTAAACTTTATAATGCTTTAATTTGGTTATAATATATTTCATAAATTTACCTCATCTTAACTTTAATATAGATATTTATTTAATATTAAAAATATTAATATAATGTTATTTATTCTTATTTAAACTTTTAATCCACTCTATTTCTTGACGAGTTACAGTACAAATAAAACAAATGTCACTAGACTAATCAAGTGAAGCACTCTCAAATTTGATTAAATTTTTTGTTATATTAAACATTTTTCATTTTATTTGAAATATCATTTAATGATTGGTTAGACACTATAAAATAAAATAATTAAAAATATATATAAAATTAATATTTAATTTTTTCTAGCTGATCTTATTTTACATTGATTATACTGCATCTAGGATTAATATGAATTGCCAAACAAAGTAAGATTAAATCATAATTATGTTTTTTAATTTTAAGTAAATATGTATTAAAGCTAAATAAAAAAAAATTACAGCAAAGTAATGCATCCAAATAAAAGTAATGTAAAAGACACATGAGAAGAGAATTAGAGTTTTTTAGTAATATAACAAAATAAAAAATATCAGGTAAATGACATAAATTGTGTAAGAAAGTTACACTTCAAGATACTTTGAAGATGGAATGTAACATCCTCAATCATTAAATTCGATATCAATAACAAATCCCACGGTGCATGAAGAAGCCTTGGATAACAAAGTTTTTGAAAAAATTAAAAATATTTAATTAGATAAAGTTCATCAATGCGATTCCATCAACAATTTTTTTACTGCATTATACCATATTTGGAATAAAATAGATTACCAAAATAAATAAGTATAAATAATAATAAATTATTATTTTAATATGAAGTAAATATCTAATTTTGAAAAAAAATAATCTATATTGATGAAATGGAATAAAATCTGCTCAAAATAATGGAAACAACTCACAAGAATAGATTTAAAGCTACACTCAAATATAACCAAATTAAATGAGAAATGAAATAAATTAACTCCTAAAGCATGCAAAAAAACTTGAAAATAATATTTTTAAAGCTATTAAAAATAAATGCTTAATTAGATAGAGTTCATCAATCCTAATCCAAGTGTTAGTTTCATCTCAATTGGATCCCATTTTGATTCAGAGTGAATTGCCAAATAAGAAACAATCAAATTAAACTATCAATTAAATTTTTACTATATATATATATATATATATATATATATATATATATGAAAGTTGAAATGAAATAAGTTAGAATAAAGTAATTTAACAAAATCAAAGTGATGTTGATATTTCACTAAAACAAATTGATAATCATATTGTAATGTAATAAAATGAAAGTGAAAATTTAAAAATAAATAAATAAATTATATTAAAAATTTGTATTCTAAGATGCTAAGGAGATTTATTATAGCATCAACAATCATCAAATCTAATGTGAATTTAAATATCTCCTAAAGCAAACCAAAAGCCATAGAAAGAATATAATTAAAAAAATATAAAAATTAATATTCTACAAAATAAAGCTTTTAAAAATTAACCCAATGATTTTTGCTTCAACTCCATTAGTCATCATTTTGAATTAATATGAAATATAAAACAAAATATATGTAAATAATTTTAAATTATTATCTTAATTTTTAAAAACTAAGTAATAAAGCCAAAATAATATAATTTGGGGCAATGTAGTATAACCAAATCATGGTAATGTAAAGGTCACCTAAGAGAAGAATTTGTGTTTCTTTGTAATACAATAAAATTAGAGCAAACTAATTAAATAAAAAAGAAAAATTATATGATAAATTTTCTTTCGCATGAGCTAAGTACAACATTTTTTATCATAAAATCATGTACGAGCCAATGTGTCATAAATAATGCCAAACATGCACAAATAAGTTCTTAAATGTACAAAAGATAATCTTATTATTTCGAGCTTTTTGGTACTAGCCTCACAATATTTGGGCAAATTAAAAATCACAAAAGTAAATAACCATAAATAATAATAAATTGACATTTTAGTATTCAATAAATATTTCAAAAGCAAAAAATGATAAATTGAGCTAATGTAATATAGCCGCAAAATCTATATAGAACAATTGATTAAATGAGATACATTATATGATAAAGTTGCTTTCTAAGATACTTAAGAGATGAAGTTAACATTCCCAATACTCAAATAAGGTATAATAAAAATGTATCTTTAAACATACTATCTCTTTAAAAAAGAAAATATTTTCAAATATAAACATTAATGTTTAATATATAGCTCATTGAGACAAGTCCAACCATAGTTATTTTCTCTTAATTAGACCTCATTAAGAATAATTATGAATTACCACATTAAATATGCATAAATAAAAAAAAATTACAAAATTAATATTAATTAAATATATATTCAACATAAAATAAGCTAAATTAAGGTCATACAATATAACCCGAACAAGGTGATGCAAATTTCACAAGTGAGGAGATTTAAAGTAACATTGTAATGAAACCAAATCATCGCCAAATTTTGAAGAAATGAGAGAAATTTTTTGGCAACATTGGCTTCCACAATACAAAGTATATTGCATATAACTACCACGATCAACAATTAGATATGAATAAAAACATCTAGTAAAGCATGCCAAAACTCTATAAAATAAAATACTTAAGAATATATAAATAATTTCTTATTGTATGCAACTTATCGAGATGAGTGCAATCATATTTGTTTCAACTTGATTAGACCTCATCTTGATTTTCTACAAAATACAAAAATAAATATGCACAATCAATGTAAATATATATTAAATATAAAATGAGATATATTGAAGCAAAGTAATACAACCAAATAAAATAAATGTTACAGCAACAAGAGAGGAGATTTAAAGTTACATAATAATATGACTAAGTCATAATAAAAATTTGAACTAACACAACTTGCCCTAAAAAGTTGCATTCCAAGTGAGAAAGGAGATCAATGTGGCATCTTTGGTGGGCAAATCTGTAAATTAATTTTTAAACATTTGGTTAATATATATCAAATCTAAAATGATAAAAATTGATGTAATATAATATAACCTAAAAAATAATGTGGAAGTTATATTAGAGGAGAATTTTACTTTTATAGTAATATAATGAAATCTAATTAAAAACTTTGAGGAAAAACATGAATTTTAGAAGGACATCATTTGTAACATCCTCAACTGTCAGATAACAGATAAATTTGAATGACTCACAAAGCATGCTTAAACAAGATAAAATAAATATTTGAAAATATAAATATTTATTTGATTGGCTAGATCATGGTAACACAAGTCCATTGATGTTTGCTTCCTCCCAATTGAATGTCATTAAGAACTATTGTAGATAATTAAAATAAATAAGATTAAATAATAATAATTTTTTTAACATTGAGTAAAAGCTTTATAGAAAAAATGAGATAAGATGAATGAATGCAATATTACTAAATTAAAGGAAAACATTCGATTAATTGACATAAATTACATGATAAAGGTATATTGAAAAGTACTATTGAGATCATGTGTGGCATCCTCTATCATCAAACAGAATCAAAATATCTCATTAATCATGCAAAAACTTTGGAAAATAAAAAATTTAAAATTTTAAAAAGAATTCTTATTTGAATAGAATTTGTTGAGATAAGTCTGACAACATTTGATTCTCCTTAATCAAGCATTGTTTGGAATTACTATGAATTAACATAAAAAATAGGCATAAATAAAAATAAATTGATATTGAAATATTAACTAAATATATACTGAAGTTCAAATAAAAAAAGTTAGCCAATGTAATAGAACCAAAAAATTGATTTAAAATTTTAATACGAGAAAATTTAGAGTTACTCAGCATTAATATATCAAAATTAAAAAAAAGCTTTGAATGAATAAGATAAATTAAATTACATTGTTGAAATGAAAAATGTTAAGGAGTTTGAGTAACAACCACAACTACCAAATTAATTTTAAATAAAAATATCTCGTAAAGTGTGCAAAACTTCTACAAAATAAAATATTTCAAAATATACAAAAAAATATTTAATTAAATAGAGCTCATTAAGAGTCAAAAAATGTTTCCTTCATCTTGATTACCTCTCATTTTTATTTAATTAAAAAAATTAAATTAAACAATCATAATAAAAAAATTAAAATTTTGATATTAAGAAACTTAATGTTTAATATAAATTGAGATATATTGAAGCAAGACAATATAACCAAACCAAAGTGATGTAAGGTTTATATAATAGAATTATTTAAAGTAACATAGTAAAATATTTAAATGAAATCAGAAAAGTTTAAAGAAAATTAGATAAATTGCATGAGAAAGTTTTGTTCGAAGTAAGAAAAGAAATAAAATGCAGCAATCTCAATTATAAAATCCTATATGAAACATAATGTGTCAAAAAGGTTGCAAAATTATAGTAAATAAAAAATATAAACAAATATTAGAATGAATATTTTACCATATAGAGATTATTCAGATGTGTTCAAGAATATTTGTTTCATCTTTAATAACCTTGTTTTTAATTTTTTTTTCTTATATAAATAAATAAACTTGAATTTTTTTAAATTTTTATTGCAATTTCAAGCAAAAAGATATTAATGAAATCTTAGATTTTGTCTCTTAGATAGATTTGTTTGACACTACTCCAATGACTTTTAATTTATCTTAATCAAAACTTGATTAAAATACTTATATATTATAAAAGAAAAAATATGGTGATGCTGTTCACATGGGAGGAAATTTATAATTAAATAGTAATATTAGTAAATCAAAGCAAAATATTTTTAGAAACAACATAATTATTTGAGAAAAGTACATTAAAATGTGGCAACGAGATAAACTATAATATGTTTGACTATAAAATTAGTTACAAATGAAGATGCTTAATAAGACTTTTTGAAATCGAACAAATAAAATATCTAAAAAATGAAAATGAATATGTTATTGAAGAGAGCTCGATGCGATGTGTCTAACAAAGTTAGATTTGTCTTGTTCTATCCTTTTTTTGCATTACTAGAAATTATCAAACTAAATACTAACAGGTGATAATCTATCATTATTTTAATATTACATCAACATATATTAAAGCAAAAAATGAGGCAAAAAAATGTGATGTAACAAAACAAAATCAAATTGATATAAGTGCTACATGATAGTAGATTTTGAGTCACATAATAAAAGAGCCAAATCAATGCAAAAAATTTTTAGAAATGAGATAAATTTGATGGTAAAGTTTTTTCCATAATACAAAGAAGAACAAATGTAACATCCTCTATTGTCAAATAAGGTATGAATCAAAGCACCTTGTAAAACATGCAAAAATATTAGAAGATAAAAGTATTTAAAAATATAAAAATAACTAATTTTATAAAGCTAGGTAGCATGTGTCTAACAAAATTTGTTTTTCTTAACCACATGTCATTTGGAATTACTATAGAAAGCTAGTGCAAAGAAAGATAAATAACAATAATTTTTATTTTATTATTAAAGAAATATATATTAAAGATAAAATATTACAAATCAAAACTATTTTTGCAAGTGAAAGAAAAAAAATTTAATATGCCCAAATAAAAGTAATGTAAAAGTCACATATGTAGAGATTTAAAGTGAGATTATAATATAACCAAAGCAAAGTAAAACATTTTGATAGTTGGAGAATTACATTCTAACAAGCAAGAGAGAAGAGTGTAGTGTCCTCGATCATCTAATCAACCACAAATTGAAATGTCTTATAAAGCATAGAAAAATCATAAAAAAATAAAAATATTTTAAAATATTAAAATAAATATTTAATTGATTATATATAATCTACACGAGTAAAACTACATTCATTCACCTCGATCAAGCTTAGCCTGGAATTATTATGAATTATAAGGATAAATATAAATAAATAATAACAAGTTATTCCTTAAAAAATATGTGTATATTAAAGGTGAAATGTGATAAATTAAAAAAAGTTATAATATAACAAAATCGAAGTAATGTTAAGTTTAAATGAGTGGATAATTTTAGTTTCATAGTAAAATAGCCAAACAAATGTGAAAACTTTGAGAAAATGAGATAAATTACAAGGACAAATTTGTATTAAAAAATATTGAGGAGATTATGTGTAACCTCCTTACCTATCAAATAACGTAAACATCAAAATATCTCATAAGAGTGCAAAAGCAATAAAAATAAAATATTTACATTTGTAAAAAAATATAAAAACGGGTACACGATGTTATTTCTTTTGCCTTAATTTAGACATGATTAGAGTTACAAAGAAATAACTATTTAATTAAGTGAAATAATAATAAATTATGATGTAATATTTAATAAATTTACATAAATCGAAACTAAGATAAATTAAAGAAATCAAACATATTTAAGTAAAAAATTATAGAAGTCAAAATAAAGGAAAGTTTGATTTTCATAGTAATATAAGCAAATCAAAAGAAACTATTAGAGTAAATGAGCTAAATTGTTCGTGAATGTTGTATTTCAAGGTACTAATAAGATCTAATATAACATTATGGATCATCAAAAAAGGTAGAAATGAAGAGGTCTATTATAAACAAATCCAACATAATAAAAAAGAAAATTTTTAAAACTACAAAAAATAAATATCTAATTGGAAATATCTCACAAAGATTAATCAAGTGGCATTCATCAAGTCTTAATTAGATATTGTTTTGAATTATTAAGAATTACCTAATTAGATAATAAAGAATATTAAAAATTATTATTTTAAATTTAAGAAAAGATCATTTTAAGATTAAAAAAGATTATTTCATACAACAAATTTTAATTGAATTAAAACTAGGTAGAGGTTGCACGAAAGAAGATGCCTAATTATATAATTGCAAAAATGGTATGAATTAAAATATTTCATGAAGTGTCACATAATATTTTAAAAAAATTTTAAAAACTCAAAAATATTTAATTAGATAGAATTTACTGAGACAAGTCTATCAAAATTTTCTTTGTCTCAATTGGACACAAACAGTGATATAACAAAATAAAAACAAACAGGTTAAATAATAGACAATTAATTGCGAATTTTGCATTTCTAGATACTAAGAAGAACGAGTGCAGTGTGCTTAACCATGAAATCCTTCATAAATCAAATAATAATATATTATTATTTTAATTTTCAATAAATATATATTATTGCTAAAATGAGACAAATAAAAGTGATGTACCAAAACCAAATCAATGTCACATAATAAAGGATTTCGAGTCCTATAATAAAATAACAAAATCAATGTTAAAAATTTGTAGAAATGTTATAAATTCTATAGGAACGTTACATTCCTTGGTACTATGGAGATCGAACGCAACATCCTTAATACTAATCAAAATCACATATATAGCATGGCAAAATCTTAAAAAATAAAATATTTAATTGAATAGTTCCCATTTAGATGTGTTAAATAACATTTTTTTCATCTCGATCAGACATAGCTTTGAATTACTATGAATTACAAAATTAAAGAATTGAAAAGTATTCATTTAAAATTAAGTAAATATATATTAAACCTAAAATGTGATAAATGGAAAAAAAATATAATACAATCAAATCAAAGTGATGTTAACTTTACATGAGTAGAGAATTTGAGTTTCATTGTAATATAACAAAATAAAAGCAAAATAATTCAACAAATAAGATATATTATAAAAGAATAGTTGCATTTCAAATACTAAAGAGACTATGTGTAACATACTCAATCATTAAATCTAGTAAGAAACAAAATATCTCATATCGGTGCCAAAACCATATAAAATAAAATATTTTCACTTATAAAAAGTATTAAATTTGATAGGCAAGGTCATTTGTTTTGTTGCGATTAGAACTTGTTTGGAATTACTATAAAATATTTATTTCAAAAATTTTATAAAGAATAATAAATTATTATTTGAATATTTAATAAATATATAATAAGTCTTAAATGAGATAAAGTTTTGCAATTTATTGTATCTAAATAAAAAGGATGTAAAATCCATAGGAAAAGAGAGTTAAATTTTCATAGTTATATAATGAAATTTATGTGAAACATTTGAGTGAATGAGCTAAATTGTTATTTAAAATGAGGTAGAAATCAAAAAGCCTTACGAAGCTTGCAAAAATACTAAAAATGAAATATTTTAAAGCATAAAAACGAACATCTAATTGAATATTGGTCAACATGATGATTCGATTGATATTTGTTATACCTCGAATAGTTATCATTTTGAATTACAAAGAATTACCATAATAAATAGGCATAAATATTAAAATTATCATTTAAAATATTATTAAATATATATTAAAACATAAAAAATAAATTCATGTAATTAAATCCAATATAAATAAAACTAGGTAGTGGTCACACGAAAGAAGACATAAAGTTAAATATTAACATTAAAAAATTAAAGAAAAATATTGAAAAGTAGAGATAATATTATGTAGGAAATTTGCAACCAAAAAGCCCAAGGGGATCAACTAGTACATTCTTGATCATAAATGTACAATTTGAAATGATTCATAAAGCATTCAAAAAATCTTTAAAAATATTTTGAAAAATCTTAAAATAACTGTTTAGTTAAATAGAGCTTGTCAAGATGATCAAATGATGTTTTCTTTGACTTAATATGGCCTCGATTGCAATTTCTAAAAATTATAAATGAACTAAAGGTATAAATAGTAATAGTTCAATGTTTTAATACTAAGTAAACATATATTAAAAAAATTAGATAAATTGAATTAATGTAATATAAGAAATCAAAGATATTAATAATTGCATAGGAGGAGATTGAGACATTCATTGTAATTTAACAAAGTAAAAACAATAAAATTAAGAAAAGAAGATAATTTATTGGGAACATCACATTTTTAGATAATAAAGAGATTGAAAGTAAGATCTTTGGTGATCAGTTTTTTCTTTAATCAAAATGTCTCATATATCATGCAAAAACTCTAAAAAATAAAATATTTAAAAATATATAAATAAATATTTAATTAGATAGAGCTTATTAAGATGAATCCAATAAGATTTGTTTTGTTAAGATCTAATAGTGTTTGAAATTACTGTTTGTTACTAAAATTAATTTGAATAAATAATAATAAATTATGATTTTAATGTTAAGTACACATATATTAAACCATAGAGGAGACTAATTTTTGTATATTATAAGAGAAAAAAAGTGTTTTAATTTTATTTATAATGTGTATATAGAGTTTTCACATAATATAACCAAATAAAAGTGAAACATTTCACGAAATAAGATTAATTGTATAAAAAATTGCTTTCATTGATAGTAAGGACATCAAGTGTAACGAGCTCAATTTTAAAATTATTTACAAATTAAAATATTTCAAAAAGCCTATCAAAATCCTAAAAATTAAAACATTAAAAATAATTAAAATGTAAATTTTTTCAAATAGACTTTTGTGAGACAAGTTCAATGACATTTGCCTTGTCTCAATTAAACCTCATTTTTTTAATTTCTAAGAATTACTAGAGAAAAAGAGCACAAATAAAAATAAATTATTACATTAATATATTTTAAAGGTAATATAAGTTAAATTGAAGCAAATCACTATAATCAAATCAAAGCAATCTAAATTTTGTGTGAGTTGAAATTTAGAGATACATCGTAATATATTAAAATGAAAGAAAAGAACTTGAAGAAAAGTGATGAATTGTTTGAGAAAATTGCATTCAAAGATACCAAGGAGATATAATGTATCTAAGCATAAATAATAGCAAATTAATTTTTTATATTAAGTAAATATGTATTAAAGTTTAAAAGGGAAAAATTAAAATAATGTAATCAAGAAAAATAAAAGTGATATAAGGGTTACATGCATGGAGAATTTGAGTTTCATAGTATTATAACTTAATAAAAGAAAAACATTAGATGAAATTTGATAAAGCCTACTAGAAAATATTTATTCCAAAATGCAAATAAAACAAATTATGGGGGAAATTTATAGTCGAAGATTCTAAGGAGGTTGAGTGCACATCGTGGGTCATGTACTATCATAAAAAAATTTCTTTTAAAGTATGCTAAAACCCTACAAAACAAAATATTTAAAAATATAGAAAAGAATATCTAATTGTATAAAACTTATAAAGATGAGTCTAGTGACATCTGTTACCTCTTCATTGAACTTCATTTGGATTTGCTAAGAATTAACAAATTACATTTGCATAAATATTACCAAATTATTATTTCAATTTTTTAAATATATATTATAATTGAAATGAGATAAATTGGAGCAATTAATTTAAAAAATCAAAGTGAGATAGAGTTCACATAAATGGGGAATTTAAGTTAGTAACATAACAATTTCAAAGTGAAACATTTTGAGAAAAAGGACTAAATTATATGAGAGAGTTGCATTTAATGAATGTTCATAAACAAATGGACATCATTTGTAATGCAATTTTTCAACAAAATTTATGATATTTGTTTAATGTTTTTGTAATGATTGCAACCTTTACATCACTTACATTTGATTGCATCATACAGATTAAATTTATTTCATTTCCATTTTTTATTTTTAATTTTTGTTACTTTTGTAATTTATGAAATTCCAAATAAGGTCAGATCAGGATGATACAAATATTATTAAACTCATCTTGAAAATCGCTATCAAGTTTAATTTTATTATTATGAAAATATTTTATTTTTTAAAGTTTTTGCATATCTTATGAGTATTTCAATTATTACCTTTTTTGACATTCGAAGATTTTAGATTGATCTTTCCAAAAACTTTGAATTTTACTTTTAATAAAAAAATGTCATTTCTCAAAAATTTTCATGTTGATGTCACTAAATTACTATATAACTCCAATTGACCAATCGTATCACCTTTACATGTCTTTGATTTCGTTGCATTGAATTGCTTCATTTAGTCTACTTTTAGATTCAATATATATTTAATTAATAAAAAATAATAATATATATAACTATTTATTTTTTTATTTTAATAATTTTTACTTATTTCAAATGAGGCCTCATTAATACGAAACAAAGATTGTTGTAGGAATCCCAACAAGCTCTATACATTTAAATGTTTAATGTTTATTTTTAAAAGTTTTATTTCCTATTTTTTTACTAAATTTATTTAATATTTTGATTCAAAGTTGATTTAATGATCGAGGATGTTACACTCATTCTTTTTTTTGCAAATTGTTCACCTTAATTTCATTATCTTACAATGCAACAATATATCTTTTTTTTAACCTCTATGTTGCTTTGATTTTGTTAGCTTACATTTCTTCGATTTATCTCATTACATTTTAAATATATATTTACCTATTATTAATATTATAATTTTTTATTTATTTTTATTTACTTTTGTATTTCATAGTATTTCTAACTTAGGTTTGATGAAGTTGAAACAAAGTCATTACATCTTGGACTACAATATCATATGCAATTTAACTAATTTCTATGAATTTTTGCATTTTATAATTCATTTTTATATATTTAAATAACTTATATTCAAGGATTTAAGTTTTCTTGATAAAGCATTTGGATTCATATATTATTTGACAATCAATGACTTTTTGCTCAAACACCTTTGTATATTCAACTGCAACTTTGTTATGTAGTTGATCTCATCACCTTGTAACCTTTACATCACTTTTATTTTGTTATATTATATTACTTAAATTAATCACATTGTAGCTCTAATATATATTTAGTTATTATTAAAATAAAATTTTATTATTATTCATGGTTATTTACATCTATAATTTTCTATAGTTCCAAACAAGGTCTGATCAAAATAAAACAAATGTTGTGAAACTAATATAAACAACCTATATTTAATATAATAATCATTTTATATTTTCAAATATTTTCTTCTAATAAGTTTTGGGCATTGAGAGAAATTTTTATACATAAATGACTTGAAAATCAAGAAGTTACACTAAATCTCTATGGTATCATAGGATATAAATTTCTTAAATAATTTATCCCATTTTTTTAAAATGTTTTTCTTGTTTTTATTTTTTACTATGTAAGTCTAAATCTTCTCTGTAGTGGCTTTCATGTAATTTTAATTTGCTTATGTTACATGCCCTCAAGTCATCTAACACAAACTTTTAAGATATTTTTAATCAATAATAAAATGATTGTGTATTATTATTAATGTTTATTCATTTTTGTATTCTATAGTAATTCAAAACAATCTCTGTTCGAGAAAAACAAATATCATTAGTCTCATCTCTGCTTATTCTATCAAATTAAAATTTCATTTTCATATTTCTAATTTTTTTTCTAATGTTATGGAAAGCTTTATAAGATATTTTTATTTGTACCTTATTTGATCATCGAGTATGTTACACTAGTGTTACATATTATCTCGAAAAAAAATTTCTCACATAATTGATAATTTATTATAATTGTCGTCATTTTTTTAAATTTATATAAATTCCAAATGAGTTCGATTTGAGATAAAAGGTCTTTGGACTTATCTCAATGAGCTCTATCTTATTAAATATTAATCGTTTTATTTTTTTCAAATATTTTTATTTTTAGATATTTCATATGCTTTACAAAAACCTTTTATTCCACTTTATTTTAAAATAAAGAATGACACACTTGATGTCCTAAGTGTCATTGATTACAACATTATCATTCAATTTAACTCAATTCTAAAATGTGTTTTCTTTTTTTGGTTATAATGCTTTGTAACACTAAATCTCTTTAAATCCAGCTTTCCTTACAATTATCTTATTTTTTTCAAATTTTTCTCTTTGATCAAATTATGTAATAAAATGTGACTATACATTTCTTCAATTTAACTTAATTAAACTTTATTATATATTTACTTAATATTAACCTTTTTATTTATTTTATTTTATTTTTAATTTATTGTAATTCTAAACAAGCTTCGACCAAGTTGAATTAACAAAATTTGCACTCATCTTAACAAGGTCTATCAAATTAAATATTCCTTTTTAAATTTGTAAATATTTTGTTTATATAGAGTTTTGGCATGGTTTCCTAGTCAATTTTATTTATAAACTATTTGATTATCTATGATGTCGCACTTGTTCTCCTTAGTATCTTGTAAAGAAACTTTCACTTATAATTAACTCATTTCATCAATTGTTCTCTTTTATTTTTTTATACTTCTACATGACTCTAAATGTACTCTTAGCTAACAATTACATCTCCTTTATTTGGGTAGATTACATTCTACTTATCTAATTTCATCTTTAACACATATATTTAGTTAACGTTAATAATAAATTTATTAATATTTATAACTTTTATTCTTGGGTAGTTTGTAGAATTTTAAATGTGGTATAACTAAGTCAAGAGAAATGTTGTTAAACACTTCTTGCCAAGTGCCATATAATTAAATATTGATTTTTTTACTTTTAAATATTTTTAAGTGTTCTTTGCTTACTTTATGAAGTTTTTTATTTATAGTATTTTTATGATCGTGGGTATCACACTCAGTTTCCTTCAATTCCTTAAATAGAACTTTCTAAAACAATTCATCTTTTCTCTTTCATTTTGTTATGTTAGTATGTAACTCTAACTCTCCTTTCATATGAACTCTACCTTGCTTATAATAGTTTAGATTACATTGCTTAAAAAGGTAAACAATTTGTAACATTTATTCTTATTTATTTTTGTAATTCTTAGTAATTTTGAACGGTATCTTACTGAGACATAATTAACATTGCTAGACTCATCTCGATGATCAATATCCAATTAAATATTTATTATTTATATTGTAAAATATTTCATTTTCTAGGACTATTACACAATATCTAATTTTGATTTGTATGTAATTGAAATTCCATCATATTTTGCTCATTCTTTTTTGGTATTTTAGAATTTATTATATTTTTATGGAACCGTAATTCTTTTCTCGTTTGACTTTTACAATATTTTAATTTAGCTATTTTAAATTACTTCAATTTATCTTGTTTAATGCTTATTTTTATTTACCAATAACAAAATAAAACTTTATTACTATTTGTAGTTATTTAAATTACATTTTCATTGTAATTCTGAAAACCATTAGAAAAAGATAATAAACTTTGTTACACTTGTCTTGACGAACACTATTAAATGAAATATTTGTATTTAAGCTTTTAAATCTTTTATTTTATATGATATTTTAATTTTTAACTTATTTTGTGATCAAATTAGTTGTAGTCAATCTCCTTAGTATTTTGTAATGTAACTTGTCACAAATAATTTATCTCATCTTTTTTAATTTTACACTTTCATTTTGCTATATTACTATGAGACTCAAATTTTGCTCTTGTGCATCATTTACATCACTTTATTTGGTTAGATTAAGTTTTTAAATTTATCTTATTTTACTTTATCAATATATATACATTTATTTAATATTAAAAAAATAAATTATTAATATTTCGGATTATTTACTATGGTAATTCATACTAATTCTAAACATGGTGTGTTGGACATATATCAAATGTCGTTGAACTCCTCTCAAAATGCTATATCAATTTAGATAATTATTTTAGTGGTTTTAAATTTTTCAATTTTCTGTAATAATGGCAAGTTTTATATGACATATTGGAATTGATGATTGAGGATGTTATACTCAATCTCATGAGTATCAATGAATGGTCATTTTGATCATTATTTCTCTCAATTTTTCAAAATTTATGCTTTTATTTAAGTATATTATAATGAAGCACAAAGTTTCTGCTCATGTGGCCTTCACATAGAATCAATTTAGTTGTATTATATTATTATCTCGTTTCAATATTAATAAATATTTATTAAATATTACAGTAATGCTTCGTTATTTTTTATGTTTTTTATGTTGAAATTTGTAGTAATTTCAAATAAGCTTTGATCAAGATGAAAGAGAAATTATTGGACATGCCTTTAAGAACTCCAACAAAATAAATATTTGTTGTTGTTGTTTTAAATTTTTTCTAAGCATTTTTCATGTTTTATGGGTCAATCCAAAGCTAAATTGATGGTTGAAGATATTGCTATGATGTTAAAATATTTTGTTTTAATTTTATTGTATTGTTATGAAACTCTAATTAACTAGTCATGAGGTAATTACATCACCTTTGTTTAGTTACAAAGCATTGTTTTTATTTTTCATATTTTAGCATCAGTATATATTTACTTTATATTAACACAAAAAATTAATATTAGTTGATAAATATGTACTTTGATAATTCACATTAATTTCAAATAATGTCCAATTGTGATTATAAAATTGTCGTTGGGGTCTTCTTGAAGAGCTTTATCAAATAAAATAGTCATTTTAATATGTGTTTTGAAATATTTTACTTTCAAGGGTTATGGTACACTTTAAAAGATATTTGATTTATGCCTAATTTAACTATCAAGGGTTCTACACTCAATCTCTTCAATGTCTTAGTATGACTAATTCCCACAAAATGTATCTCATTTTTCAAGTTTTGACTTTTATTTTGTTTTATTACTGTGTCACATTATATTTTTTTCTATTATATCATTTGTATTACTTTGATTTTATTATATTGCACTCCATCATTTTATCTCATTTTTGCTTTAATATGTACCTACTATAAATTAAAATAATATTTAATATTTCTTTATACTGATTTATTTTTAGATTTCATAATATTTCAAAATGGGTTTGGCAAAGAGGAAACTATTATCGTTGGTGCTATCACGATGAGAAATATCAAATTAAATGTTTATCTCAAAATTTCAAAATTTTTAAAGTCTTTGCAATGCTGTAGGAGACTTTTTGATTCATAGAAGATTTGATGACAAAAACTATTACCCATGATCTTTTTATTTTCTTAATCAACAACTTTCTAATATGATATATCTTATTTTGAAATTTTTCATTTTGATATGGTTTTTCTACTATGTAATATAAATATCGTCTTATTACACCTTCAAATCACATTGATTTTTTATATGATATTGCTTAAATTTTTCGCATTTCTTGTCATATACATATATTTAGTTAATCTTAACAGAATAATTTATTATTTCTTATGCTTATTTAATTTGATAAATTTTAGTAAATAAATATATCTTACATTCTAGACAAAACAAACATTGTTGGACTTTTCAGAAAGAGCTCTGTAAAATAAACATTCATTTTTGTTTTTAAAATATTTTATTTTCAATTATTGCAATAGTTTTTGTGAGTTATTTTGAATTGTACATGTTTTTATGGCACAAAATAATTGTCTATAGTCCTATCTAGATGAGATCTCTCTAATTAAATATTTAATTATTTGGCTTTAAATAATTTGTATTCTAACATTTTTTAATGCTTTATGAGTAAATTCAAATCTTACAATATCTAATCAAAAAAATTGCATTGAATCTCCCTAGCATCTTGGAATTCTAATGTCACACTATCTTATTTCTTCAAAGTTTTCAAACTGATGTAGTTAAGTTATAATTTAACTTTGAATCACCTCTTTTGTGACCTTTACTTCACAATAGTTTGGGTTTTTACATTGCTTCATTTTATATATTTTATTAAATTTAATAATTGCTTACTTAATATTTTAAAAGATTATATTATTATTTAATCCTATTTAATTTGATAGTTCATAGAAATTCTAAATAAATTCTAATGGAGATGATATATTGGTTACCTGATGCTTTTCAATGAGGTCTATACTTAAATATTCATTTTTATATTTGAAATATTTTATACTTTATAGTTTTAGCTTGTTATACAAATTATTTTCATGGATATTATTGTGTTACTATATAACTTTAATTCTTCTTTTCTGTAACCTCCACATTGCTTTGATTTGGTAAGACTATATTACTTTAATTTTTCTCATTGCAACATTAATATAAATTTACATGTTTTTGAAATTATAATCTACTATTATTTAGGATTATTTAATTTTTCCATTCACTATAATTCCAAATGTGGTCTGATCGAGACCAAATATAAGTCATTTAACACATCTCGATGAGCTTTTTACTACTAAATATTTATTTTTTGATATTATTTAATTTTTATTTTCCAAGGTTTTTACATTATTTACTAGAATTGTTATTCATATCTAACTTAATGTTTGATTATTTTATGCGTGATCATCTCAGTATCTTGAAGTTGAAGTTTCACATCTAATTTATCTCTTTTCTTCAAATTTTTGCTCAAAATCTTCTCTCTTGTGGCCTTGACTTTGATTTGATTTTTTTTATTATATTGCAAAATTTTTTCTAGTTTATTAGCTTTAATATATATGTTTACAAAATAATAAAATAATAATTCATTATTCTTGAAATTATTTACCTTTAAATTTCACATTAATTCAAAACATTGTTTGATCAAGATGAAAATAACATCATTTTACTTATCTCAAATTGCTCTATCCCAATAAATATTAATTTATAAATTTTTATTTTTATTATTTTTTAGGGTTCTAGAATGATTTGTAAGACATGAAATCATCGATTGTTCAATTATCGAAATGTTGCACTAGATCTCATTAGTATCTTGTATTGCACCTTTATACATAATCTATCTCATATCTTTAAATATTTTCTATTGATTTGAATTTAACACTACAAAATTTTAAATTTCACTTGTGTGACCTTTGCATTGCCTTCATTTGGTAAAATTACAATGCTCCAATTTTTTGCAATTTAGCTTCAATATATATTTTATTAATATTGAAATAATAATTTATAATGATATTTGCTTATTTTTTTGAATTTCAAGTAATTTTAAATAAGGTCTAATTAACATGAAACGAATACTCCTGGATTGATGTTGACAAGCATTATCCATTTAAGTATACATTTTTATATTTTTTAAATTTTTTTTATGTAGGGTATCCACAATTTTTTCAAGATATTTATTTTTCAGCCATATTTGATGGTCAATATGTTACACTCAATCTTCTTAGTATCTTAGAATTCAACTTTCCTATATAATTTTTTCTATTCTTCATTTTTTTGCATTGATGTTACTGTATTACAATGTAACTCAAATTCCTTGCTCATGTAATTTATTTTTCATTTTAATTTTATTTAAATATATTTCTTCAATTTATCCTATATAAGAATTAACATATATTAGTTTAACATTAAAATAATAATGTGATTTTTTATATGGACATTTACTTTTGTGTTTTATGATAAATTTAAATGAGTTGTGATTGAGAAGAAGCTATCATCATTCAACCTTTCTTGCTAAGCTCAATGCTAATAAATGTTAATCTTTTCAATTTCTAGGGTTCAATAAGCTTTATGATAAAAGTTTTGTTCATATCTTATTTAATAATTGAGAATGCAATACACCATTAGCTTAATTCTTTTGAATGTAATTTTCATATGTTGTTGATTTCATATCTTGAAATTTATTTATTTCATTCAGTTAGATTATTTTTTTTAATTTATCATATTTTAGCTTTAAATTATACTTTCTTGATATTAAATTATTAATTTTTTGTTATTTCATTCTATTTAGTTTTGTAATTCAAGGTAATTTCAAAAGTCAACCAATCAAGACTAAACAAATGTTGTTTAATTCTCTTGATGAGCTTTATTTTATTTAATATTCATTTCTTTTTTCTTAAATATTAGTTTTTGAAATATTTTATATTTAATGGTTTTGTCAAGAATCCGAGTTATTTTGATTCATTAAAAATTTTATTATCGAGGATGTTACATTAGATCTCTTTAGTACTTTAGATTTCATTTTTCCAACATAATGTCATGTTTTAAATTCTCTTTCTTAAATTTGTTATTTTACTATGTACTTTTTTAAGTTCTATTTTGTGACTTTTACAACAACATGACTTCGTTATATTACTTTGTTTCAATTAATATTTTAGCTTTAACATACATGAACTTATTATTTTGGTAATAAGTAATCATTATTTAAGTTTATTTATTTTTGTAATTTTATTAATTCCATATAGGGACATTAGAGGTGAAATAATTATATTTGAAATCACATTAATAATCTAAATAAATATTAAATATTTTTTAATATATTTTAAAATATTTTTATTTTTTCCATTTAGTATCCCTAAAAGGCTTTTTCATTCCTACCTAATTTGATGATTGAGACTTTTATATTCAAGCTCCATAATGTCTTTGAATTCACTCATGCAATTTATCTCTTTTTTTACTTTTTTCTCTTTGACTAGGTTATATTAGTTTATACCTCTAAATATCTTCTCATGTGACCATTATATTGCTTTCATTAGCTCATATTTTATTGAATTGATGCATCTCTTTTTTAAAATTTGTAGTTATTCTAAATGTAGTTTGATCGAGATGAAAAGAACATCATTTGAATAATCTTATTAACATCTAACAAAAAATTTATTTTGTATTTTTAATTTTTTTAAAGATATTTGGGATACTTATTAATACTTTTATTCAAACCTTATTTGATGATGGAGAATATTATACGTGATCACCATACATCTCTCGAAAGAAGCATAAGTATTTTTATAGAAAAATTTTAAAATAAATTCTTATTGCATGGAGTAGGTTGAGATTATTCACAACGATGCTTCTTTCACCTCGATCGTAATCCATTTGGAATTATGGTAAATTACCAAACAAAATTAGATTAAATAATAATAAATTGTTATAGTAATAATAATAAAATATATATTAAACATAAGAAGAGATAAATTGAAAAATATTACATAAAAATATGAATCAATATGAAGGTGTAAAGAGATGAGATTTAGATTGCATAGAATTATAATTATATCAATTAGAAGTGTTTGAAAATTGAGATAAATTGTACAAGAAAAATGTTTTCATGAGAATAGGAGATGGAGTTTAATGACAAACCTAGCACAAATTGAAATATTTTAAAAAGCTTTCCAAAGCCAATGGAAAATATAATTAAAAATAATGCAATGAAAATTTAGTTTGATAGAGCTAGCCGAGGTAAGTCTAATGATGATTATTTTATCTTGATCAAAACTTATTTGAATTTATAGTGAAATGATAAAGTAATATTGCATAATGTATAACAAAGTATTCTTCTTGTATTAAGTAAATAAATAATGAAGTTGAAATGTCAAAAATGAAAGCAATGTAATATAATGAAATCATGATGCAAATGTGACATGAGAGAGATTTTACAGTTAATTACAAAGATGATCAAATGAAAGTGAAAGTTTGAGAAAATAAGAAATTTTTTTGGAAAGTTGTATGCAAAGATACTAAGGAGATTTGGTGTGATGTATTTAATCATCAAATTTAGTAAGAAATGAAGTTCTCATAAAGTGAACCACAACCTTTAAAAAAATATTTGAAAATATATAAACGAGTATATAAGTGGATAGAGTTTATCGTGTCAAGTCAAATGACATTTGTTTCATCTTGAGTGAACTTCAATTAAAATTACAATGGATTACCAAAAAAAGAAACATAAATAATAACTTATTTTTATTTTAATATTAAGTAAATGTGAACTAAAGGTAATTTAAGATGAACTAAAATTAAATATTTGAAGCTATAAAAATTGAACATGTCATTTGATGGAGCATCAAGAATGTGTACAATAATGATTCTTTCACCTCTTTCAAATCTTCCTTAAAGTTTCAATGAAGTAATAAAGTAAATAAACATAAAAATTAATAAATTATTTTTTTATTATTAAGTAAATAAATATCCATGCTAAAATTAGATAAGTTAAAAGAAAGCTATACAACCAAATCAAAGTAATGTAAAAGGAAAGTTTGTGATATATTTAGTTTTCAAGTAGCATAACCAAATCACAACAAGTAATTTGAAGAAATGAGATAGATTGTTCGAAAAAGTTTATTTCAATAAACTATGGCAATGAACTATAACATCATCGATCAGTAAATTAGGTACAAATCAAAATTTCACCTAAGGCATGCTAAAATCTTAAGAAATTTAATATATAAAAAATATTAAAATGATTTTTTAAATCGTAGAACTTATGTATATAAGTGCAACAAAATTTATTTTTCTGGATTCGACATCAATTTGAATTAACATAAATTACAAATGTAAATAAGAATAAATAATAAAAAAATTATTATTTTTATACTAAATGAATATATATTGAAGTTGAATTAAAAAAAATTTAAATAATGTAATTAATTGAAATGAAAGCGATGTAAAGTTCAGGAGAGAGAGGAATTTGGGTTTCATTGTAATATAACGAATAAAATAAATAATTTTATTAATTATGAAAAATTGTGTAAAAAAATGACATTATAAAATTCTAAGGAGATTGAGTGTAACACCATTGAATGTTAAATCAGGAGTTAGTAAAAATATTTTATGAAGTATGAAAAGGCCTTAGAAAATAAAATATTTAAATTTTAAAAAAAAATTTACTCATTGAGACGAGTCCTATAAAACGTTTTTCCTTGTATTGACCATGTTAGGAATGGGAAATACTAATGTTATACCCGGTAAAATATTATATATTTAATCTTCAATAATTAAATTGTAGCTTGGATGATTTCAGATCGACAGTAGGATGAGCCAGGAGCTAAATTGGAGGCTATTGGAATTTCTGAAATTTTCTGGGGATTTTTCGGAGCACCGAGATTTTTTTTAAAAAACCGGAATTTGGTTTTTACCGCGCGTGAACCGGACGGAGCGGTTCAGCGAAGGCGGGGCGGTTCGCCGAGGTGTGTTTGCGCGTACGTTTAGATAAGCCGCGGATAAGCGGATCGGACGGGCGAGATCAGCGGTGGAGATTAACCGGCTGATCGGGTGTTAAGCAGCGTTTTTGGAAGGTCAACCGGCGCTTAATGGGTCTTAACGGGTTATTACCGGTTTAAGCCGGGTATTTAACCTAAACTGTTCGGCTGTTAGGGTTTCGAATGGCAGCTAGAGGCGAGGTGTTCGCGGCGAACGGCGGTACTTTCCGGCAGCCTTCCAAGGGGCTTTTGGTAACCGGAGGTTTGCGGGACAGAGGCGAGCATTTTGGTACCGGTTTCGTTCGGCGAGGAGCTGCGGTTGATCGCGTGCGAGCTTCACCGTCGCCGGCGAGCAAAGGTAGGAAAGTCAGATTTAAATTAGTTATTTAGTAGAAATTAAAAGCATGGAATATTTTGCTTAATGAACACAAGCATGTGGATGAAAAATTGGACTTAGTTGAATACTAATCTACGTCTTTTACAAATTTTGGATTTTTTGGAAAATTTCCCATTTCGTCGAAAAATTTAGTTAATGCTTAGGAATATGTTAAGGATTTGTATTATCAGTGTTGCCATTGAATTAGTTAATTAATTGTTAGATTAATCTTAAATCTCACAATACGGCAATGGCGTACGGGCGAACTCCTTCGGCGGAAATTTTGAATGAACCTTAGAAATTAGTGGCATTATTGAAACATTAGGATAGTACAAACATCGGATTTTGTTTCTCCTTGTTCGCGTTCGCCGGAAATCGACGGAAGGATTGGATTGGTCGGCAATTGCGTCGGTTAGGGTTCGCGGGCGTCGGACCGAGGAACGAGAAGGGTCTAGATTAATTACGAATTTATTTAAGTAATTAATGGTATTTATATAATATTTATTAGTAATTATATTTATTTAAGCATCGACCAATTAACGGATTATTAAGGAATTTGGTTCGGCGGTGTCGCGGTTCAGCGCGAGGTTTCCGAACCGGCAGCGAAAACCGGTTAAGCGGGATTCGGCGCGGACGAACGACGAGGAGGAAAATTTAATTCGAAAATTAATCCGAATTTTCAGAAAAAGGATATATGGAATTTAAATTTTATTCGGAAATTTATTCCGAATTTCGAAAAATGGATAAAGGGTGGAAATTGATTTTTTGAATTTAAAAATTTCCTGAAGTGAGAAAAAGGTGATTTTTAGAAATCACGTAGCCAAGTTGAAATTGACTGTTGGAAATTACCCATAAATTCAGTGCAGCTGGATTAGTTGGAAGGAAGTGTGACACTTGGGTGCTACCAGAATAGTCAGAATTTTGGTACAATTTGTGTTGCTTGGATGGCAATGACATGTATTGAGTCAGTTTACTCAGTGTTGGCATATTTTATGGATTGGCATATTTCATGGATTGGCATATTGGACCGGACTACTATAGGCCCTATATGATGTTTTAGGGTAGTTGTAGTAGGTAACTGTGCAGTACAGACTTAGCTTCCACAGTATACATGTGGACTAGTATGCGCCTTGTTGTATCTGGACACATGTTGCCGAATCTTGGAGTTAGAGCTTGGCAATGACTGTAGGGGCGTGGCTTCTATAGAAATTGTTGGGAGAGGACTTCTTGGGACGGTGGCTGAGTCGATCTCTTCTGGTCCATGAGTGTAGGCCTGCGCGCCTGAGAGTGGCAGTGGCAGGGGTGACTCGCCGTGGCTAGCCAAGTGTGTAGGCCTGCGTGCCTGAGGGTGGCAGGGGTGTCTTACGTTGGCTAGAGATCTATGTGACTGGTTCTGTCTATAGTCTCCAGAAGATTGATTGACGAGAGACGCTGCGGTGTCCGGTGCTAGGCGTTGTGATGCGTGCGCAGAGATGGGTGTGTCCCGCTGGCATGCTTTGCCTAGGCGCCATGCGTGTGCAGAGATGGGCGTGTCCCGCTGGCATGCTGCCTGGGAGCACAGAGGAGAGCTACTCTGGTGTGACTAGGGGTGACTGTGGTTGGTCAGAGTCTGGGACTAAGAGTGCCTTTCCACCCTACATTGTTATGCTGTATTTCTATACTCTTGCTATTATCCTTCTCTTGCATGAGAGTTTTTTTTTACTAGCTGTCTTTCTTACTGGGCGTAGCTCATTCCTTTATTATCCATATTTTTCCAGTGGCTCGGCAGACTTGACGCCACCCAGCTTTAGGTGGGATCGTGATCAGTAGGCTAGTGGAGGAGATCTGATCTGTGATTTTCTGAGACATTCTTGTTAGTTGATTGTTGCTGTTGGATGTATTCAGTGAGATTGTTATTCTTATGTCTTGTGTTATGTGAGGGTGATTCTGACTCATGTACTCGTATGGATGATGTGGTATTTGATAGACTGTGATTTTTCATATGAGTTACATTTTTATGCACTATCTTATTTTCTATCTTGACGGTATGGTGTGTGGAGCGTCATTTCATATCGGTGGATGTTATATATATTTTTTGTTGATGGTGAGGTCATTACATGACTATGGAACTTAACCTTGGGGGTTCAGACTTCTATTAGATCGGTTCTCCTACCAGTATGGGTTAGGAGTATTGGGTCTAGTAGGAGTAACATTGTCCGAGTTCATCAGTTAATTCAGGAGTCATGAACCTGATTTTACGGTGTGCCCAGGAGATGGGATCCACATAGTTAAGGAAAGTAGGTGTGTAACGATGTGTTATATCCTATGTTTTTCATAGGCTACTCAGGTTGGAATGGGACGATCTGAGCTGTCTATATGTAAAAAAAAAAAAAAAAAACTGGGGTGTAACAACTAATTTAGATATGAATTAATAATATTAAATTATGATTTTATTATTCGATAAACTTATACTAAACTTAAAATGAAAAAATAAACGAATTTAGTAAAACAAAATGAATACTATGCAAACCTCACACGAGATGAGATTTGGAGTTTCATTGTAATACAACCAAATGAAAGAAAAAACTTTGAGTAAAAGAGATAAATTATGAAGGAAAGTTACATTCCTAGATAATAAGGAGATTGAGGTCAATGTCAGAGATTAGCAAATTAGGTACAAAACTAAATATCTCTCAAGGTATTTTAAAACCCTAGAAAATGAAATATTTAAAAATTTGTAAGCAATAATTTATAAATTTGGAGTAATTAAGAATTACCGAAGTAATAAAGCTTGCAAATTAATAATTTGTTATTTCAATTTTAAAAAAATATATTAAAATTCAAATGACAGAAATTAAGCCAATTTAAACATACCAAATCAAAGGAAGTTAGTGGCAAATCAAAAGGAGATTTTAAGTTACATACTAACATTATAAAATAAATATGATAAATTTGAACAAATGGGACAAATTTTATTAAAATGTTGCATTCAAAGAACCTAATTACATTGAGTGCAACATCCCTGAATATTAAATATGGCATGAATCAAAATACTTTTAATAGCCTACCTAAAATATTAAAAAAACTAAAAATAAAGAAATAAAATTTTATTAGATAAAGCTTACCAAGTAGAGTCCAATGCCTTTTGTTTTTTTATTAGACCATCATCCGAACTTCTAAAAAATACAAAAGAGAAAAGCAAGAATTAAAGCTAACTTACTATTTTACTATTAAGTAAATATATATTATAGTTTAAATAAGATAAATTGAAGAAACATAACATAACAAAATGAAAGTGATGTAAAAATCACACTGGAGAGAAATTAGAGTTTCACAATAATATAACAAAATCAAAGCAAAATTTTTTAACAAATAAGACATATTGTATGGGGAAGTTTGCATTAGAAGATAATAAGGAGTCTTATTCTGACATCCTCGATTATAAAATGATGTATAAATCTAAAAGTCTAAAAATGAATTTTAAAATTATTGAAAATAAACTATTTTAAAAAATATATATATTTTTAAATGGAGCTCATCGAGATTAATGCAACAAGGTTGTTCGTCTCGATCAAACCTCATTTGGAATTATAATTAATTACAAAATTAAATAAGAAAAATATTAAGTATGTATGTATTAAAGATAGAATATGTTAAGTTAAAGTGAATTAACATAACAAAATCAAAGTAATGAAAAGGTAAGAGAAGGGGAAATTAAAGGATAAATAATAACACAAAAAATCAAAATTAAAAGTTAGTAGTAATGACATAACTTATCCTAAAATGTTGCATTTGAAGGTTATAAAGATGTTGATTATAACATCCCCCATCATAAAATTGAGTATGATTCAAAATATTTTGCAATGTATGTAAAAACTATAGAAAATTAAAAATTAATAAATAAAGAAAAAGTTATTTTTTTTAAATAGTGCCCATCAAATTGAGTCCAATTATGTTCTTTTCAACTCGATCAGAACACTTTTTGAATTGCTATAAATTTCCAAACTAAATAAAAATACATAATAATAAATTACTACATTAATTTCATGTAATTATTTATTAAAGATAAAACGAAATCAATTGAAGAATGTAATATAATAAAATGAAATTGATGTAAAGGCCTAATGAGAGTATATTAAGATTAGATAGTAATATAACTAATTCGATGTAATAAATTTGAAAAGTTATTTATATAATATGACAGTTTTTTTTAAGATAATAAAGTTACTACCTATAACATCCTTAATCATCAAATCTAGTACAAATCAAAATGTCTCATTAAATATGCTAAAAGTCTAACAAAATAACTTAAAAGCATATAAATTAATATTAAATTAGATATAACTCATTTAGATAACTCGAACAATCATTATTTTTCTTTGATTTGATCTCTTTAGGAATCACTGTGAGTTAGCAAAGTAAATAAGCACAAAGAATAATAAATTATTATTTTAAAATTAAGCAAATATAATTTAACCAAAAATGAGATAAATTGAAGCAATTTAATATAACAAAATCAATGCAATGCAAATGTCATAGAAGAGAAGATTTAAAGTTAGAAAGTAATATAACTAAATAAAATTATATTCAAAATATTAGATAAACTATATAGGGAAGTTGTAAACAAAGATTATAGTGAGTTCTATTGTAATGCTCTTCAAGATGACTCTGATAATTTTTTTATCTCTCTTAGTCCTCTTTTCAAATTGCTATGAATTACTAAAATAAGCAACTTGAAATAATTAAAAAAGTTTATTTTAAAATTTAATAAATAGATAATAAAGATAAAATAAGAGAAATTTAAACATTATGAGACAACCACACCAAAGTGATGTAAAAGCGTCAAGATAAAAAATATACTATAATTAAAACCCAACAAAATTAAAAAAACAATTTGATGAAATAAGATAAAATATATGACGAAATTGCATTCAAAGAAATTAAGGAGAATTTTTGTATAATCCACAAACAAAAAATTAGCTACAAAACTAAATGACTTATAAAACATTCTAAATGATAAAAAAAAATAAAAATATAAAAATAAGCATTTAATTTATTGGAGGTCAATGAGGTGAGTCTAACAACATTTATGTCATCTCTATCGAACATTATTTGGAATTACCAAAATTATCAAACCAAATTAGAATAAATAATAGAAAATTTTATTATTTTATTATTTAGCAAACATATATTAAATGGAAAATGTGATAATTTGATGTAAGGCATTATAATTAAATCATAGTGATGCAAATACCCCATGATAAGAGATTATGATTTTCATAGAAATATCACAAAATAAAAATGAAAAAATTGAAGAAATAAGATAAATTGCGAAAGGAATTTACATTCTAAAATACTTATAAAATTGGGTGTAATATCCTTGATTATCAAATGAATTATGAATAAAGATATCATGTAAAGCATGCTAAAACACTAGAAAATTTAATAATAGTAAATGTTTAAAAATGATTTTTCAAATATATGAAGCAAATCAAGACAGATTCAGTAGTGATTATTTCAATTTGATACAACTTTTTTTGAATAACTATGAATTTCCAAATTAAATAAGAATTATAAACATTTATTTTAATATTAAATATGTATATAATAATGATAAAATAAGTTAAATTAAAACAATTTGGTCTAACCAATTAAAAGTGATGTAACGATTACTTGATAGGAAATGTTGCATTCCAAAATAACAAAGTGATTCAGTGTAACATCCTGAAACAACAAATAGGTAATAGTCAAAATATCTCATAAAATATGTAAAAATCAATAAAACAAATTTTGAATTATGAAAATAATATTTTATTGGATAGTGCTCATTGAGATGAGTCAAATGAAGTTTATTTTATTTTGATTCAACTTAAATTTGAATTATAATTAAATAATAATTTAAACAAGTAAAAAATTATATTAAGTTCTTTTTTTAATATTTAGTAAATATATAATAAAGCTAGATTATGATACATTGAAGGAATTTAATAGAACCAAATGAAAATATTATAAAATTCAAATGGGACGAAAATTATTGATTCTTATTAATATAACTAAAGCAAGGAAAAAGCTACGAGCAAATGAGATAAATCATATAGAAAAGTTACATTCATTTATACTAAGGAGATCAAGTGGAACATTATGGATTGCTAAAGTAAGTGCAAATCAAAATACCTCATAGAGCTAGCCAAAACCCTAGAAATAAAATTATTTAAGAATATTGAAATGAATATTTTATTTGATAAAACCCAGTAAGTTGTGTCCAATATCATTGATTTTGTCTTGATTATACGTGGCATGATAATACTCAAAATTTTCAAAGTAAATAATCCAAACTATAACAATTTATTATAGTGATCTAATTAGTTATATTTTTTTAGCTATTGTTGGTTATTTTAGTTTGTAATTCTAATTCTTCACTCATATGACCACAATATCACTTTGATTTGGTTAAATTTAATCATTTCAACTTATCTTATCCTAACTTTGATATATTGTTAATTAATAATAAAATATGGTTTTATTACTAATTATTCTTTATTTTCTTGTTAATTTGTAACAAATATAGATTAGCTAGGATTTAAAAAACAAATATTATAAGACGTGGTTATTTGTCTTGATGATCTCTTTCTATTTAAATATTTATTTAGCATTTTTTCAATAACTTTTATATATATTTCGTCAATTATAAAATTAAGCATAAATCAATACACCATAGAGATTGCAAAAGCTGTAAAAAATATTTGTCATAAAAAAAATTAATTTGTTAAAAGTCATCTAATCAAGCCTAATGAAGACACCATGCTTTGAATTAGCATAAGTTATCAAAATAAATATCCTTCAACTATAATTAAATTTTATTTTAATATTAATTAAATAGATAATAATTCAAAAATATGTTAAATTTAAACGTTACATTATAACCAAAATAAGTGTTGGAAAGGTCGATCGCTGAATTTTCATTCATAACTAATTGATGATTAAGAATGTTTCACTCAATCTCCATTGTATATTGGATAGCAATTTCTCATGCAATTTTGTCTCATTTCTTTATTTTTTTTCTTTAACCTTCTCTTGTTGATGTTTAAAAGATTTTTTTTATTGTGATATATTTCCTCAAATTACCTTATTTAGCATTAATATATATATATATAACAAATGTAATGATTTATAATTATTAATGTGTAATACTTAAGTACTCATAGTAATTTCTAATGAGGTCTAACTGAAACATCATTGGATTTATCTCAATGAGTTCTATATAATTAAATATTCATTTCCACTTTATTAGCTTTTTTATCTACATGGTGCTTAGCTCATTTTACAAGAGATTTCAATTCTTCCATCATTTAAGGAATGAGGATGCTACAAATAATTCTAATTAGTATCTTAGAATGTAATTATCGAGCAAAGTGTTTCTCATTTCTTTGAAAATTTTTTTTAGTATCAGTATTAAGAATATTTAATTCTCATCCTATGTTGCATTTACAATCTTTTGTTTTTGTTATATTATATCACTTTAATTAATCTCATTTGAGAATTATTATATATTTAAATATTATTAATATAATAACGAAATAATATTTATGCATACTTAATTTTTAATTTTCTCTAAATCCAGACAAGATTTAACCAAGGCAAAACAAACATCTTAGGACTCATCTCAAAAAGCTCTATCTAATCTAAAATTTCTTTTTATATTTTTAAATATTTTATTCCTCAAAGTAACCACCTGCTTTTCTTCAAATATTTCTTCATGCTTGCTTAAATTTTACTTTGTTTTTTTAATAATATTATTAACTCCAAATCTTCTCTTATGAGACGTTCACATTTTTTGAATAAGTTATTTTGCATTCCCTAAATTAAATAGATTTTAGCTTTAATATATTTTACTTAATAATAAAATCATAATTGTTATTATTATTATTATTTATTATTTTTTATAATAATTATGAATTAGGTCTAATTGTGACATATCAAAAGACATTTGCCTCATATCAACAAGCACTTTCCAATTAAATGTTAATTTTTTGTATTTTTTAAATATTTTATTTTCAATGATTTTGGAACTCTTGAGGTGATCTTTGCATAATTTACCTTATTTCATAAAATTTTCCCAATGTTTTGGCAATCTTTTTTTGAAAATACAATTCTAATCAAATGTGATCTTTGCATCATTTTGATTTTGGCTATTACATTAAGCAAGTTAACTCATGTTAGCTTCAATATATTTTTAAATAAAAGCAACATAGTAATTTATTATTATTTAAGAAGTTTTTTCTTTGGTTTATGGTAATTACAAAGGGTGTACGATTGGGAAAAGAAAAAGTCAATAAACTCATTTCGAAAAGCTTTGTGTAAGTAAATATTTTTTTCATTTTAATTTTTTCGTGTTATGTACTATTTACAAAGAATTTTGAATCTTAACTTTTTTTATGATCGAGTATGTTACTATCAATCTTTTTAGTCTCTTGAAATGCAACTTTATCACATAATTTATGTCATTATTCAAAAGTTTTACTTTGATTTTCTTAGATGGCTATATGATTCTTAATCCCCTCTCGTGTGACGTGACGTTCACATCATTTTTATTTAGTTTTAATACTTTGCTTCACTTTATCTCATTTTTTGTTGCTTATATTTACTTAATATTAAAATAGTAATTAGTTATTAATTATAATATTTATTTATCTAATTCATAATAATTTCACATAAGATGCATTTAAGATGAAAAAATAAATGTTGGACCCATCTTAAAGATCTCTATTCAATTACATTTTTGTTTTTTAATTTTAAAATTTTTTTTTAGTTTTTATGTATTTTATATGAGAAATTTTCATTTGTACCTTATTTTATGATTAAGGATGTTACAAAATATCTCTTTATTATCTTTGAATATAATTTTCTTATACTATTCATCTCTTTTTTAAAATTTTTTTCATAGATTTTGGTACATTGTTATTTAATTATAATATCATTCTTGTCTATCCCTAACACATTCTTATTTTATTATATCTTTTACTGTATTCTATGACATTTTATATTTAATATAGATTTACTAAAAATTTTAATAATGATTTATTATTTTTTAGCATAATGATTTATTATTTTTTAGCATATTTACTCTAAAAATTTATAGTAATTCCAAATGAAGACTTGTCGAGACAAAAAAAATTTTATTTCTACCAAAATAAAATTTCATTTTTATATTTTTTACATATTTTATTTTCTAAGATTTTGTCGCACCTTAGATGACCTTTTGATTCATAGGTCTTTTAATGATGGATGAGGTTACATTTGGTTCTACTAAGTTCCTCGGAATGAAATTTTCTCCAATAATTTATCTCTTTTGTTCCACTTTTTTGCTTTCATTTGCTTATTTTTTTAATCAAACACTAATTCTACTCTCGTGTACTCTTTACTTTTATCTGATTTTGTTAGAATACATTGCTTCTATTTATCATAGTTTAGCTTTATCGTTTTTTCTATTATTATTACAATAATAACATATTTTTATTATTCATTATTCAAATATGGAAACTTGTAATAGTTTCAAAAAAGGAAATATTAAAATAATAAGTTCAATTAGATTAATTTGAATGAGTTATATCAAATTAAATAGAAATTTTGATATTTTTTTAAAATAATTCTAGTGTTTTTACATGTATTACGAGAAATTTTTGAATTACAAATGATGTGATGAAGATAGGCTTTTCACACAATCTCTTTATCATCTTGGAATGTGACTTTTTTCATAAAATTTATCAACTTTCTTAAAATATTTTGCTTTGCTTTTATTAAATGTTATGTAATAATAAACCACCTCTAATGTGACATTTACTTTACTTTTATTTCATCATATTATATGCATCAATGTTTTTGTTTATATTAGACTATTACACTACTTTAATTTGGTTGAGTATGATATTTCAATTTCGCTCTTCTTAAATTGAATATGTATTGTCTTAATACTACAACTATAACTTATTATTATTTGTGATTATTCACATTCATATTTTAGAATAATTCTATCTAAAAGAACAAATTAATTAGACACCTTGGATGAGTTATATGTAATTAAATTTTCATTTTTAATAAATTTAAAGTCTTTATTTTGCAGTATTTTGGCATGCTTTATTAGACATTTCTACTTGCAAGTTTTTTTTATGACCGACGATGTTACTTTTGATCTCCTCGATATCTTATAGTAAAACTTTCATATAAAATTTATATGTTTTAAAACTTTTTCTTTGATTTTGTTATATAAATTTGTATTTGTAAAGCATATATGGTGTAAACTTTATATTGCTTTTATTTGGCTATATTAGATTTTTCAATTTATTCTATTTCAACTTTAATACATATTTATTTAATATTAAAATAATAATTTATAATTATTTTGTCTTAGTTACTTCAGCAATTCAAGGTAATTCCAAATGTACTATGATAAAAAATAAATAATCCTTACTGTACTACTATCAATGTGCTATATCCATTTAAATATTCATTTTATATTTTTTTCTAGAACCTTTATGAGGTATTTAGATCCATGTCTAGTTTGATAATCTAGGATATTATAGTCAACCTTCTCAGTATATTGGAATAAAACTTTTTTAAACAATTTATGCTAATTCTTAATATTTTCTTCTTTCTTTTGGATTTATTCTTTTGTAACACAAAATTTTCTCTCATGTGATCCTTAACATGCATTACCTTTTTTTACATTGCAAAGCTTTAATTTACCTCAACTCAACATTTACATATACCGACCTAATGTTAAAATAATATTTTGATATTTATTTTTGTTATTTATTAAAGAGAAACTAATATTTTTTACTTACCTTGATCAACTCCATAAAGTTAGAAACTCATTTTTTATATTCTAAAATATTTTTAAATTTTTTTGGCATTCATTATAATGGATTTTGATTTATATCTAATTTTCTTATTGAGGATGTTGCACTCAATCTCTTAGTATTTAGGATTTCTACATTCCATATAATTTATCTTCTTTTTTTAAACTTTTTCACTTTGATTTTCATACATTACTATGAACTCTAATTTTCTACTCATATGACCCTTAGCTTACCTTGATTTGGTTATACTACACTTTCTTGATTTATCTTACATGAACTTTATTTTATATTTACTTAACATTAAAATAAAACTTTTACTATTGTTTAAGCTTATTTTCCCTTGTTGTTCATTGCAATTCTAAATGAGAATTCATTGAGACAAAACAAACATCATTTATCTCACCTTGACCAACTTTATCCAACTAAATATTCATTTTTTTTATATATTTTAAATGTTTTATTTTCTAGGATTTTGATAGGCTTCATGAGATATCTAAATTTTTCTTAATTTAATATTTAGACAAGATATGCTCTATCTCCATCATATTATGGAAAAAATTTTGATATTAAATTTATCATATATCTTAGAATTTTCTAATTTGATTTGATTATGTTACTATGTAACTGTTAATTTTGTTTGGCATGACCTTTACATCACTAAAATTTGGTTATATTACATTCATTTAGTTTATCCCTTTTAAATTATAATATATATTTACTTAACATTACATTAGTATTCTTTTAATTTTAACAATTATTTAAATTTTATAACTTCATTAATCCATCTGAGGTCTGATTAAAATGAAATAAATATTATTGTATTAGCATTCATTAGATATTATCTAATATTTGTGAAGACATCATGAGACCTTTCAAATCATACCAAATTTGATGCTCAGGATTCATACCCTTCATCTCCGTAGTATCATGAAGTTGAACCTTATCATACAAATTGTCATATTTCTTCAAATGTTTATCTTTGATTTGATTATATTATTTGTAAATCTAATTCTCTCCTGATGCGACCAATACATTGCCTTTGTTTATGTTAATTACTTTGCATAAATGTATCAAATTTTATCTTTAATATATATTTGCAAAATATTAGAAAAAGCTATAGAATTTTTTATGCTTCTGTACATACTTAATCATACTTATTTCAAACATGATCTAATCGAAATGAGACAAACTTCATTGAACTCATGCAAACGAGATCTAACAAATTAAATCATCATCTTGCTTGGAATTATCAAGAATTTATAAATTAAATAAAAAAATATTAACACATTACTATTCAAATATTATATACATATATATTAAAGCTTCAATATGACAAATTTAAGTAACACAATAAATCCAAATAAAAATGTAAGGATCAAATGAGAGGAGAAGTATAGTTTTCACATAATACATACAAAGAAAAGTGAAAGCATAGGACAAATGAGCAAAATCATAAGAGAAGGTTACAACCCAACAAACTAAAAAGATTGAGTGTAACATCCTCGATCATCAAAGCAAGTACAATTTGAAATTATTTATAAAAAAGATTAAATTATTGAAATTTTAAAAAAATACTAAAATTAATATATTATTTGATAGAGACCATTGAGAAAACTTTGATTTTGTTTTTTTTGTCTTGATCAAAACTCATTTTTAATTATTTCAAACTAACAAAAATGGCTTCTTTTTAATAGCTTCTAATAACCAAACACTAAAAAAACTATAAAGCACACAATAGAAGAAACATCATCTTGAGTAGAAAAGAATGATTTGGCACTCATAGTAATGAGAGGAATGTGAGAAAAAAAGAGTTATGATAGAGGAGCTATATAAACAGGATGACTAAGGAAGTCTATTGCTATTACCAAGCATCCATCCTTAAAAATGGATAAAATTTTTGGATTGCTGGGAAGGAGATGCCATAAATGAAATAAATCAACCTTAGAACTTGGAAGCACATGAAAATGTTGAATTCATTGAGAATTTGCGATGTGAAACAACCAAATGATTATTTCAGAGTTGACTATTCTCATGTGCCCAAGAATTTAAGCAAATGTTACATGTAGCACTCTATAATATTTCTAGCAAAACTTAAGAAATCATCCTAGGCATAGGCCCAAGTTCAGGAGATACAATTTCGAAAGAAAGATGCTAGGAAAGACATAGAATGGTTAGTAATAACTAGTTTCTATGAAATGGTTCCTTCTAGTTGCCAAAAAAGCTAGAAGTTTTATGGATGTCAAATTAAGAGATAAATATTTTATTAAACTACCTCTACAATTAGGAAGAATAACTAAGAAAAATGGAAAGAATTAGTAGGTTATAAGAGTATCATTATAATCAATTCTAAGATTAATTTTATCATTAATTATCTCAAAGAGAAATGCATGGAATAAGAGTCTAATAAAAAAATTAAAAAGCTTTTGCTATGGAAATAAGAAAATGATACAAACATACTATAATGCTAGCATAGGTAAGAAAATATTAAGGAGCAAATATTTCAAAAAAAGAAGACCTATAAGAAATTAGGTAAAAAGGTTCAAAGCTCTTTAAACTGTAAGGAAAAATTGAAGTAATTTATTTGAGGTCCAATTGTTTTCCCATATCAATGTTGAAACGATAAAGTAGATAGAGAAAGATTGTACATGTATATGGAACAAGAATTTTAAGAAAATAAGTTTTCGTCAAAAAAAATAAGAACAAGAGATATCTATAGTTGTTTACTTGAAGAAGTTAGACTATAAGATAAAGACCTAGATCTTTTAAATATGAATAAAGAAAAAGAATGGAATTTTGTGGATGATGCCAAATATCTCATTAAAAATTATAATTATAGAAAATTAGAACTACATTATGATCATGAATTTTAAGATTTTAAAAAAACTGATAATCCAATTGACAACGTAAAATATATTTAGTCACAAATCACATAACTTTTAAGAAGTTTAACCAAGACTTATAGAGGTTTTATGCAAAAAAAAGGATATAATATGACACAAAAACTTGAAGATGGTTATAAAAACTTAGAAAATAAATTTAAATTATTGACCTATGTAATACTTGAAACCATTAGATAATTACATATTCGAATCAAATCTTTTGAGTTAATGGTATTACATTATAAGAATGAAAGTAAAAAACAATTAAAAATAATAACTCTATTGACATAGAGGTGTTATTGAATTATAAAAAATTTGAATTCCTCAATACACAATATAAATCACTTCATTAACGTCATCTACACACTTGAAATTTGATGTGGTCAAAACATTACATTGGATGGTATAATTTATACTACATGATTATCTAGTCATGTAGAAATATGAAATGTTCCTCCTCAATAAACAAGAAGACCAACATACCACGTTAAGATATTGGATACAATTGCAAATGAAAGAATAGTTAAAATATTCCAACCAATTGTCATAAGAAATTTGACCAACAAAAGTATCCTATGTTAATGACGTGGGAAAATGAAATAAATTTCAATAATTAGAAATTATAGCTTCATGGAATTTTATTAAAAATTAACATAACATCTCAAAATGATAGACTAATGATTTTTAAAATATTTGACCCCATATTTATGTGGTACCCATGTGGAGTTAAACACAAATTAGAAAAACTAAAGGATTTTACTTCAATGAGGACACAAAAAATGTATTGTTTTAAAACTACATATACTATAATTAGTTAGCTAAAAATTGAACAAAACTAGGCAAAATATTACACATACAAGATAAATAACTAACAATTTAATCTTTAAAATGAAACAACTAGATGAAAACAATAAAGACTTCGAAAAATATGAAATTCATGTTAAAATATTATTACAAGTAGCATTAATAAGTGAAAGTAATGGTCACAACAAGTTCTTAATTAATACGAGGTAAAATAAGAATAATATTTAATTGCAAATAATTAAATTATAATACAACATGAGGTTAGTATATTATACCTAGCAAGGGAATTCTACTAAATAAAATTTAAAATAGTAATATGTATAGCAAATTTGACATGATTGATGAGATATAAAAGGCTCCCCAAAATTTTATAATATGGAAAGTAGAGTTGAAGGATTATAGGATCAAAAGGTTGAGCTCGTCCAAACACGTGGCATTGGACAAACTAATTGCCTTAATTGAATAAAATGAGGTTGTATGAGTTGTAAATGTCACATATGTAACTTGTGAAAAGGTATCTTTTGTGGTTTTGCCTTTCTTGTGTTATGACACTAGTTTTAGGAAAAATGTTATGAAGAGAACTTGATTGTAATAACCATGGTAACTGGTAGCAATCCCCACTTTCTACTTAGTGTTCTTTTATTTATGCACTTGTTTTTCATTCTAACATCTAAAGAGATATTGTCCCAAAAAAGTTTTGGTCCAATTTGTTCACAATGAGTCCTGTATCTTTTTGGTGTGGAATTCATATTCCTTTAAGTCTTTAGGGTTGGCTTTTAGTTCTTTATTTTTTTGCAAATAAGGAGATTGCTCATGTTTCTATCACATCCTTTAGTTTTTTTAGTTCTAGATACATGTTTGTTATCTCATTATCTACTTTCTAATTTCTATGTTGTTTGGACAAAATTTCTTTTTCAAAGGAAATAACCTTAAACAAGTGGTCATTATTTAGTCATTTTCTTGTTAATAATGGATATAAGGTGGTGGACTTTCTTTCAAAATGATTTTGCTAAAAAGGCTTCATTAACCTCGCCATTTCATCTATGTAATATCTATGAATTTGATAAAGGATATCTATTTTTGCATGTAAGCCAAATTATTAAAAGGACATAGGGACAAAAATAGTAATAATCTTAATTGATATCAATAATAAGGATCTTAGATATAGTTTGTTAGGAAATTTAGTAGTAAAAAAAATCATTAAGGAATTTACATTTGGCCTCCTTAATATCTTGCTATGTAACTCTCCATTTAAATTTATATACTTATTTTAAATGTTTTTGCTATGATTTGGTTATATTGCAATGAGGCTTTTATTCTCCTCTTATGTGACCATTACATTGCTTTAATTTAATTATAAGTTATTGCTTTAATTTACTTCATTTGAAGCACAATATAAATATCTCTTTAATTTATCTCATTTTATTTTTAATATATATATAAAGTTAATATTAAAATAGCAATTTAGTGATATTTATATTTATTTAATCTTGTAATTTGTTATATCTTTAAATTAGGTTTGATGGGGTTTTTAAAAATCTTTATTTCACTCATCTTAGCGAGGCCTACATAAATAAAATTTTATTTTTTATTTTCTTAAAACTATCTAATTTTTTATTGTTTTGGCCAACTTTACTTTCAATGTTACCTACTTTGCTGGTGAAAGATGCTGCACTGAAACAACTTACTATCTTGGAATGAACTTTATCGTATAATGTATCTCATTTTCTTTAAATTTTCTTTAGTGATTTTTTTGCAGTAGTATGTAACTCTAATTCTTCAATTTTATTGCGTTTACATTTTTTTAATTATATTAATTCAATTTATATTATTTTTTTATTAATATTTATTTATTAAATATTAAGAAAATAATATCTTCTTATCTATTGTTGTTTAGTATTGAAATTCATAGTAATTTGAAATAAGGTATGATAGAGGTGAAACTTATGACATTAAAGTGATCTTAATAAGCTCATGGTAATTTAATATTAATGTTTTTAATTGTATTTCAAAAATTTTGGCATTTATTACGAGTTATTTTTATTTGCACCTAATTTCATAATTAAGGATGTTACCCTCTATGTCTATAATATTATGGAATGCAACCTTATGCAATTTATTCCATTTTCCATTTTTTCAATTTCATTTTTTTAAATTCTATGTCACTCCAAATTTTCGCTCGTGCGTCCATTACATCACTGTGATTTCATTAATTATATTACAAAAATGTATCTCATTTTAGGTTTAATATATATATATATATATTAATTTTTTTATATTTTTTTATACCTATTTCGTTTGGTAATTCACTATAACACCAAAAAACGTGTGTTAGAAATAAAAATGAACAACATTAGACATGTAATATTGAGTTCTATCTAATTGAATATTTAGTTTAATATATTTAATTTTTTTTATATTTTGACATATTTTATGATAATATTCTTTATAACCTTTTAAGTATCTTAGAATGCAACATTACCATACATTTTTGCCATTTGATGAGAAGTTTTTACTTTGATTTAGTTGTGTTGCTATGTTATTATAAATATTCCTACATGTGGCCATTACTTCCCTTTGATTACATTAAATTGCATTATTTTAATTTATCTTATATTAGTTTTAATATAAATTTGGCACATATTAAAGTAATAATTCACCTTGACATATGAATGTCATTGGACTCATCTTGACATACTCAATAAAGTTTAAAAAATTCATCTTTCTAATTTTAAATATTTTGTTTTTAATAATTCTAACACACTTTATAAGTCATTGCTATTCATACATAATTTGACATTCGAGAATGTCATACTTACTTTCCTTATTATCATGGATGCAAATTTACTATACAATTTATCTTATTTCTTCAAATTTCTAACTTCGAGTTAGATATATTTCTATGTAACTCTAAATCTCCTCTTATATGATCTTTCTACTCATTTTACTTTGTTACATTATAAAGCTTCATTTTACATATTTTGATTATAATATATATCCACTTAATATTCAAAAAATAATTTATTGTTATTTATGCTTATTTAATAGAATAATTCCTAATAATTCAAAATGATGAGCTCTTCTTAATTAAATATTTATTTCAATATTTTTAAATTTTATATGCTTTATTGTTTTGGTATGATTTATGAGACTTCTTGATTTGTACCTAATTTAATGATTAAGGGAGCCACACTCAATCTTCTTAAAATAGTGAAATTCTATTTTTCAGTGTAATTTATCTAATTTCTTGAAATATTTCACTTTGATTTTTTTGATAACTGTAAATCTTCACTTGTGTTACGTTTACATTAGTTTGATTTTGCCTGTGTTACATTACATAAATGTAGAACATCTTACCTTCAGTAAATATCAAGTTAATATTAAAATTATAATTTAACATTATTTTTGTTTATTACATTGGCAATTCATAGTAACTGTTAATGAAGGAAGAAAGATTTTTCATTGCACTCATCTTGATGGACACCATAAAATTAAGTATTCATTTTTTATCATTTAATTGTTATTTTTTTAAGATTTTAGCACTCTTTAGAAGGTATTTTGATTTTTACATGATTTGATGATCAAGAATGTTATATTCAATCTCCATAGTATCCTAAAATGCAATGTTCTTCTATAATTTATCTCATTTCTTTCATATTTTTTAATTTGTTATATTACAACATAAGTATTAATCTCCTGTCATGTGGCCTTTAAATTGCTTTTGTTTTCTCATGTTATCTTTACCAAATTTACCTTAATTTTGCTCCAATGAATTTTTATTTAATGTTAAAATAATAATTTATTGCTATTTACACTTATTTTTTTATGATCAATATTAGTTCCAAATGAGCACAAATTGAGATGAAATAAATGTTGTTATACTCAACATGATGAGCTATTCTAGTTAAATATTTACTTTTAGGTCGTTAAATATTTTGTTTCTTTGGTTTTTACATGTTTTTGAGACATTTTATTACATAACATTTTTAACAATAATGATGTTATATTGATACTCCTTAGTGTGTTGGAATACAGGTTTTCCATATAATTATTCATTTCATTGAGTTTTTTCTTTAGATTTAATATATTTTATTAAAACCATAAATATTCTCTCACATGATCCTTATATCACTTTGATTTTAGTATAGTACATTCTCTCAATTTATTTATTTCAATTATAATGAATATTTAATCAATGTTTAAGAAAAATTATTATCATTTTTATTTAATTATTAAAATAATTCCTAGTAATTCTAGATTTGGCATGATAGAGATGAAATAAATGCCTTTAGACTCATCTCAATGTACCCTTTCCAATTAAATGTTTATTTTATACTTTTAAATATTTTAGCTTCAAAGGTTTTGGCATGCTTCACAAAAATGTTTTATTAATACCAAATTAGATGATCGAATATGTTATGCTCCATATCTCTAGTATCTTCGAATGAAACTTTTCTATATAATTTATCTCATTTCTTCAAATGTATCGCCTATATTTAGTTATATTACTATGTTAGTCTAGATATCATCTCCTGTAAACTTTACTTAACATTTATCTTGTTGTGTTATAATTCTTAAACTTATCATATTTTTGGCTTAGTTTATATTTTCATAAATCTATATTAATAATTTGTCGTTATTTTTCATTATTTGATTTAGTAATTAGTTGTATGTCCAAAATTGTTTTGATCACGAAAAAAGAAGTCGTTGGACATATCTTGATAATATTTATTCAATGAATCATTGATTTTTATATTTTTAAAAATTTGTTTTATGATAATTTTGTGATATTTATATGAATTTTAATTTAGGTATGATTTAATGATTTATGTCAGATTTTATCATCTTAGTATCTTGGAATGAAACTTTTTTGTATAATTTAACTCATTTATTAAGTTATTTTTCTTTAATTTAATTTAATATTAAAATAATCAGTTTGTACTTTTTATATTTTTTTCAAATGTCATTGTAATTCTAATCGAGATTCAATGGAGATGAAATGAATAGCATTGGGCTAGTTACATTGAGTTTTATCAAATTAAATATTTTTTAATATTTTCCAATATTTTATTTTTGATGCTTTTTGCATAATTTATTAGAAAATTTATTTCTTTCTATATTTGATTATTAAGAATTTTATAACAAATCTCTTCAGTATCATGGAATGCAAATGCTCTAACAACTGATCTTATTTCTTTGAATTTTTTCTTTTCTTTTATTATATACTATCATACTCTAATTTTGTCAAATATCATGTAGACATCATTTTGATTTTGTAATATTAAATTTATTCGTTTTATCTCATTGAGCTATATTACATGTGTACTTAATATTAAAATAATTTTTTTTGTCATTTATGTTTATTTAATTTTTTTACACATAGTAATACCAAATAATTTATAACAAGCAAAAGCAAAAAAGTTTTAAAAAATGAGATAAATTATATGGTAAAGTTGCAAGCCAAGATATTGAGAACATCAAGTAGAACAAGCTCAATCAAAAAATTAGTTACAATTTATAATGATTTGTATTTCATGCCAAAATCATACAATTAAAATTACAAAAATAAATATTGAATTAGATAAAGCTATGAAGAAAAGTCGAACAATATTTGTTTTGTCTTGATTAGAACTCTTGTAGACTTATTCAAAATTAACAAAGTAAACAAATCATAAATTAAAATAGGATATTAAATTTTTTTTAAATAAATATACATTAAAACAAAAATGTTGTCAATTGAAACAATAAGGAATAACCTAACCATAATGATATAGAAATCACTTGGAGAAAAATTAGAGTTAGAAGCTAATATAACCATATCAAAGCAAAATTTTTTATCAAAAGTAATAAATTGAATAGGTAAGATGCTTTCCAAGATATTAAGAAGTTCAAGTATGATGTCCATAATTGTTAAATTTTGTAAGAATGAAAGGAATTACTAAAGATGCCAAAATTTAAGAAAACCATAATTTTAAAAAAATGAATATTTAATAAGAGAGCACATCAAAATGAGTCTAATGGCATTTGACTCATTATGATCAGTTCTCATTTGGAATAACTATAAGCTACTTAATTATATAAGCATAAATAATAACCAATTATTATTTTAATTTTAAGCTTTAACATATGCTAAATTAAAATTAAAATAATAATCTGTTATGAATTATGCGTATATAATTATGTAGTTCATAGTTATTCTGAATGAGGATTGATCTTGATGAATCAAATGTTATTAGGCACATTTTAATGAGCTTTCTCTTATTAAATATTAAATTTATTTTTTATATATGTTTTTCTAAAATTTTAGAATCTTTAATAATTGCTTTCATTCTTATAAATTTGATAATTGTGGACATCATACTCCATCTTCTTAGAATCTTGGTAGGCATCTTACCCATTCAATTTATTTTTTTGATCAAACTTTTTTCTTTGATAAGGTTATATTAGTTAGTAAGTGTAATCTTCTTTTGATTTAGTTTTACAACACTATGATATGACTATTTTTTATTGCTTCAACTAACAACATTTTAGTTTTAATGTATATTTACTTAAAATAAGTTAAATAAACCATTTTGTATTATGCTTATTTAGTTTATTAGTTTTTAATAATTCTAGAAAAGAACTAATCAAGGAAAAATAAATGTTGTTGGAATTTTCTTCATGAGACTTATCTAATTCAATAATTCTTTTTATATTTTTAATTCTATGATTTTGCCATGGTTTGCAAATCATTTCAAATTGCACATAATTTTTTAATTGACATTGTTCTACTTGACGTGCTTACTATCTTTGTAAGCAACCTTGTCATATACTTTATCTCACTTCTTCAACCTTTTTTGCCTTTATTTTTATATATTATTGTGAAACTATAGCTCTCCTCTTATGTAACCTTTATATCAATTTGATTTGGATATATTATATTGGTTTCGTTTATCAAATTTCAACTTTAACTATATTTACTTCGAATTAAAATAACCATTATTTTTTAATTACTTTTTTTTAATTCATAATAGATCCAAATGAGGTGTGATAAAGATGAAATAAATGATATTAAACACATCTTGATTACCTCTATCAATTAAATATATATCTTTTGTATATTAAAAATATTCATTATCTTTGTTTGTTGCGTGCTTTATATGAAAATTTGGTTTATGTCTGGTTTGATGATAGAGAATGTTACATACAATCTCCTCATCATCTTAGGATGTTACATTCCCACATAATTTATCTCATTTTAAATATTTTCTTTATTTAGTTATACAAGAACAAAACTTGAATTGTCCTCTAGTGTGACCTTTTCTTTGCTATGATTTAGCCATATTTATTTTATTATAGTTATATCATTTTAAATTTATATATGTCTATATTTATTTATTTATCCTTTTTTACCTTGGTAATTTATATTAATCATAAATGAGAATAAGTAGAGAAGAAATAAACATTGTCAGCACTCCTTGGATGAGCTCTATCAAATTAAATATTTAATTAGATATTTTTAAATATTTTATTTTTTGAAGTTTAGGAATGTGTTTTTAAGAACCTCAATTTGTGCCAAATTTGACAATTATAGACACTACAGTCGATCTCCATAACATCTTGTAAAGAAAATTTCCTACAAAAATTACATAATTTCTTCAAATATTTCATTAGCATTTGTTTTCTTACCATCGAACTTTTATTCTACTCTTGGGGACCTTTACATTATGTTTATTTAGTTATATTAATTTTTTAAAATTTATCTCATTTTGAAATTAATATATATTTTCTTAATAGTAAAAACATAATTTAATATTATTTATGCATAATTATTTTTTATTCTAAAGAATTATAAAGGAGGTCCAATCAATATCACACAAACTTCATTGGAATTTTTTGAACAAGTTCCATCTAAAAAACTATTCATTTTTCAATATTTTTAATATATTATTTTTTTAGAGTTTAGCTTGCTTTATGACATATTTCTAATCAAACATGACTTATTGATCAATGATGTTGCACTCAATCTCAATAATATCTTTGAATATAATTTTTCTATATAGTTTATTTTCTTTTCATAAATGTTTCACATAGATTGAGTTATATTCTCAGGAAACTTTAATTCTCCTCTCATATGATCTTTATGAGTCTTTTATTTTGATATATTATATTTCCTAAATTTGTCTCATTTTACCTTTTATATAAAATTAAGTAATTTAAAAAAAAATTATTAATATTTATGTTTATTTACTAGGTTAATTTGAACTAACTTCGAAAAAGGTCAGCTCAAATTGAAAGAAATATCATTGGTGTCATTTTGTTGCACCATCACTAAAGTTAGACAATTTAATGATCAACAACAAACAAATCACTTCCATACCTTCATTATAATTAAAGACCAACCATGTAAGATTGTTATAGATAGTGGTACCCATAAATGCAATAGCATAAGATGCTGCCAAAGGAATACATTTAATAGTTACAAACCATTCTCAATTATACACAATATCTTTGATTAATAAAGCCTCAATTTACATACTACAAAGGAGCTGTGGTCCTTTAAATCTTGGTTAATATCTTGATAAATTATGGTGTTGTGTTGTCTTCTTGCAAGTAGGTAGCCTAATCTTAAGAACAAATCATTTATGCATTTTAGCTGCAATCGTAAATAAAAGAGGCAATATGTGTACTCCCATATGCAAAAAAAAGGAGTTCACATTATACTCTTTACCTCCCTTGAAGAAACTTTCTAACCAAAATACTCTAAAAGAAAGAGATAATAAGAAAGGAAACTTAGTGTTATTTCGTTAGCCAAGATTGTAAAGGATATAACCAATAATAAATTTGTCATTTCTATCAAATAGAGAAGCCCTTAATAGTATACCAAACCCGCCATCTATAGCCCAACCATTATTAAAAAAAATTATAGATGTGTTCCCTAATAACATTGTAAAAACATGGTCACTATTAAGATATTCAAAAAGTTTTAGATTTTGTTCCAATCACCTAACCACCACATTTATCATATTATTAAGTAACACTATTAGTGCTAGTTAAAGTTAAATTCTTATCAACTTATCTTCCCTAAAAACATCAACAAAATGTGCTAAAATAAAATTTAAACAATCTCCTTCATAACTTAATTAGGGAACATGTTTCGACATGGAATTATTTGTAATCATGCGTTGAATTTTCTAATCCAATAATGACTTTGAATTGTTTTGAAATTTAATTATGAAAATGATCATTAGAGTTTCATTAATTTGAACCCCTTATCATAAGGTTTTTTCCTTTTGATACTATTGAGTCTTTTACACATGTTGAATATATTCTTTAAAAAATGGAATATATTAACAACTAATTAATGCTCATAGACAAGCAAGATAATTTTCTAGAGGTAATTATGTGATGTTCCATGTAAGATCTAAGAGATTCCTATTAAGAACATCATGGAAATTGGATGCATACAGTGCTAGACCATTTTAGAATTGTGAAAAAGCTAAGTATTAATGCACAAATGTTTAATTTTCCCAAAGAATATGAAATAAAAATTGCCTTTAATATTTAAGGCCTTCTACATTATATGGACTAACACCCAATATCTAATAAGCCTTTTGACCCTTATTGTTATTTACTGAACATGTCCCACAAATATATTTAGCCCTATCTTGTGAGTTGAGAGATCAACTAGAAAAATTCTTAGTTGAATAAATAATTTTCACACAAGATCAAACAAAACAATGAGTTTTGGTAAGTTAGCATATATCCATCGAACTCTCATTGTACATGGAATTTAAAGGAATTTTACTACTTGAACCTAAAGATGCCAAAGAAGTCCCTAAACCCAAAGAGTTAAGCTCATTCACTCCTGGGGTGGTTGACATAGTACCATGTACTAAATCATGCAAATCTTCCACTTTCAAGTGTAATAGTCTGGTTCATACTTCGAACTATGCAAAAATTACCCATCTAATTCTCATTAATCTCTATTATCATCATTATTTTTCATTTCTATCATTTGAAGAATGATCGATAGCTTTTTTGATATTCCTACCTTAAAATTTAGTACTTTTTATCTATTTGTTGGTCTCATAATTCTGTTGATGCAAATTTTTGCTGAAGATGACTCCAAAAGATCTCAAATTTCAGTTTGGGTTGTTCCAACCACTATCCACTATCTTTATCATTATCTTCTAATATATGATCACTATCAACTCTTGTGCTGTTGAATACATTGACTTGCATGCCTCACATGTTAACCACGTCAATCAGCCAACACACATTGACCCACAGAATTCAATTGACACATCCTGACCCATTAGCTCTAACAAACCAAATTCGTTAACATGCATGACCAAAAACACTTGCATAGACAAATTCTCTTATGTTGATTCGTTTCAACTTCCACTAACCCACAATACATACCATAGGCATTGTGTGCCTCTTTTCTTATTCTTTCTTTGCCGCAACCGCCTCTCCGTTAATCCTAAATTCATTATTATTTAAGAAATGAAAAGGACATTATTTAATGGAACACCATATGCACTAACAACAAAGTTAATGCATGTTGATATGCTTAAAACTGTTTTAGCACATAAAAATTTGACAAAGCCTTAGTTTTAAGCGTTATGTCAATATAAGGGTATATCAAACGTTGTTTTTAGTTTAGAATCAGAAATCATTTTGGTTATAAAACATTAGATTGAAAATAAAGTTTTTAATTTTTGATCACAAAGAAATGTGAACAAATAAATCCAAAAAGGAAATAACAAGGGACTATGTAACTCTAGGGATGTTATGATGTCAAACATGTAATAAGATTCTATTGATATATATATTTTTATAACTTTTAAAAATTAATAACTAATACAATAAAATAAAAGATGACTATTTAATAATAAATTAAAATGTACTAATGCTACTTTCTTACATTAGATAACATCAAATTATAATTTCTTAGAATATTGGCCAGGGTTTAAAAGAAGACAAATCCTTTGTTGTATGTAAATTATGTTTTATTTATCCATTAAATTATTTAAATATTGAGATATTCTGTAAGTGTTAAGCTTACTCTTTTTATAGTATTCTATGCTTTTGCATTGCTACAACTTCCACCATCAAGATTATGCCGTTGTGACTGGTGCATCATGCACAGGATCCACCTGGAAGCATATTAGTCTTTTTCAAACTAAGATTCATGGCAAGATTAGCACATCTACTTCTCATTAATCTCCTTTATCATTGATATTTTTCATTCAGTCATTTGAAGAGTAATTGATAGCTTATTGAAAATTTATTACTTTAAATTTACTATTAGTCAACCATTTTGTAGTATCATAATTCCTTTGAAACAAAATTTGTTTAATAATGACTTTAAAAGAGCTAAAAATTTGTTATGGGTTCATTTTGCCACCATCTACAACCTCTATCATCATCTGTTCTTGTAACATTATCATTAGACATGGTGTCACAACTCGTACTAACCAATGTGCCATCCACATTGACCAAGCTGACATACCAGTTTGTGATAACCAATGTGATTAGCTCAACCCACATTGACCTATAAACTCAAGTAGACTTAATCCTCGAATGAGCCTATTCCTAAACACATAGGTCAAACCATTAACTTACGCTAATTCACTTCACCTTAGATTATACTAACAATCAGCCTGAGGAATCATCCACCTCTCCACTTGCACCATTATCCATTACCACCACACGAAATGAATTTGCTACTTGGGAACTTAATTCAATCGATTTTGTAACTTTTAAATTAGTTTAAATTTTGATTTAGAATATTTATTTTGTAGTTTGTGATGCCTTTTAAAATTCCAACCCATCTTTAGAATTGAAAAATTATGTCTTTTAGTATTCTAAAATATCCTTTTCCATTCCTAGTTTAACAATTTATTGTTGCCACCTTAATCTCTTCAAAAATAAGGCTACTCATCCTGTTTCAAGGCATCAACTTTTAAATGAAGTGACAAAGTGTTGTCACCAAGCCTACATGATACATGTGTGTTGTGTATAAACAATTAGATGATGTGATTCACAAGCAGCCTTAGGAAAGTCTATACCCATTATCGAATGTTTAAAAAAAGAACCAAATCACTCGAAAAGTCTTTAGATAATTTATTTCATAATTCATAAGTTTTATTTATCATATCCAACTCTCTTATTAGTGCATGTGACCATGTGATTCCTTGTTTGACATTTTATAATTTCCACTGTGTACCAAGCTACATCACCACATTCGTGAGTACTTGAGTTTGATTTGTTCATATCACTATTCCTTAGGTTGAGATCTCATATGTTAAAAGTCAATACAACTTCTTACCTTATGAGAAAGTTCTTGCTTGTTGATGCTCTGAATTCTAATTCTAAAAATGAAAAACCTTTGTATAAGCCCTTGTATGGACATATTACTTCAATTTAATCATTTCTTAATCTTTTAGGAGGTAAAATATTTTTTATCATAATATCTTAAAACTGTGTGGAGCTTTAATTCTCCTCTCACATGATGCTCATATCATTTTGATTTGGTCAAGTTAATTTGCTTATGTTTATTTGCTTTAATTTTTCTCACTTTAACTTTATTTTGTATATATGATTAATTGTTAAAAAACTTACTATTTTTGCCTATTTATTTTGTTAATTCATAGAAATTCAAAATAAGGTATTGTTTAGAAAAAAAAACAAATGTCATTGTACTCTTTGTAGTAATTTCAAATATGGTTTTGTCAGAATGAAGAAAATTGTTGTACTCATCTTGATGAGCTATAGGGAAATAAATATTCATTACTAAATTCTTAATTATTTTATTTTTTATGCTTGTATGATGCTTAACATGAAGTTTTTATCCATACTAGGTTAGATAACTGAGAAGATTATACTCAATCTCCTTAATATTAATTGTCCCATAAAATTTATCACTTTTCTTAAAATTATTTCCTTTTCTTTGGTTATATAACAATGTAACTTTAAGTCTCTTATCATGTGACCACATTATTTCTTTTATTTGGTTATATTGCAGTTATTTAGTTAATCATATTTTCGTATTAATTTGATAATATGGTGTAGTCCAGAAAGTTGCTGAATATCGTTGAAACTTACATAATTGGATTCATCTTGATCAGCTCCATTTTAAAAATATTATTTTTATAATTTCAAAATTTTTAATTTTCTATGATTTTTTCTTGCTTGAAAATACATTTTGATTCTTACTTCTTTGGCAATCAAGGTTGATGCACATGATATTCTTAAGTCTTTTGCAACATTCAATCCCATATAATTGAGCTTATTTCTTCAAATATAATTATGAAACTCTAATTATGTTCCTAAATGTCCTTTACATTACATTTATTTGGTTATATTACATTCCTTCAATGCATGTTATTTTGGTTTAACATATATATGTGCATAATATTAAAATAATAGTTTAATATCATTTGTTGTTTTGTAATTCAAAATAATTCAAAATGAGGTTCATTTGAGATGAAACAAAGGATCATAGATTCATCTAGAGGAGCCCCATTCAATTAATGATTAATTTTTTAATTTAAAAATTTATTTTATAAGTTTTAACATGTTTTATGAAATATTTTGACTCATAAACGATTAATGATATAGTAGTTCATGCCCAACCTTATTAACATCAATGAATGCAACTTTCTTATATAATTTACTGATTTTCTTAAAATTGTTTTCTTTGATTTGGTTATATTAATAGGGAAATCAAAACCTCATTTCAAGTTGACTTTGCATTATTTTAATTTTTTTATTATATTTCTTTAGTTTATATAGTTTCAACTTTAACTAATATATTTAATAAATTTTAGAAAAATAATTTTTTTGATTGTTTACTTTTGTAATTTGAAGAAATCCTAATTGATGTCCAATAAAGAGAAAGCAACTGCCATTGTACAAGTCTCAATGAGCAAATTTTAATAATTTTTTTTTGAATTTTCCAAATATTTTATTCACTACGACTTTTTGCATGCAATACGAAGCATTTGAGTTCATACTTGACTTAAAAATTTAGGATGTTATAATGGATTGCATTAGTATCATTAAATGCAACTATATTGTATTGTTTATCTTATTTCATTTGAAATTTTTGCTTCTGTTTGGTTATATTACTATGTGACTCTAATTCTCTTCTCTTGTGCCATATACATTACTTTATTTTAATTAAATTATATTACTTCAATTTATCTCATCTCTACTTCAATTTGTATCTTCTTGATGTAATATTTCATATTTGTTTATGTTATCTAAATTTTAAATTCCATAGTATCTTGGAATGCAACTTTCTTTTATTGTTATTTAATTGTTTACAATTTTTTAACTCTATTCAGTTATTTTTGTTTGTAATTATTTTCTCTTATTATATGACCATTATATCCATTTTATTTGGTTAAATTTAATTGTTCCAATTTATCACATTTTAACTTTGATTACGATTAATTAATATTAAAATATTTTATTTTTCGTTATTTATGCTTATTTTATTTGTTAATTTGTAATTATTTAAAACTAGCTAAAATTTAAAAAAACAATGTTGGATGTGTCTTGACTTACTTTATCTAATTAAATATTTATTTTGGCATTTTTAAATACTTTTTGGAGAACTTTAGATCACTTTGACAATTGACAACATTACACTCTATCTTGTGAGGATCATAAATTACAACTTTCACGAAGGATTTATCTTTTTTCTTTAAATTTTTAAACTTGATTTTGTTATCTTTCTATCTAACTCTAAGTTTCTTTTTCTGTGACCTCTACTTGTCTTTAACTTTGCTATATTATAGACCTTAAATTTATTTCATTTCAATTTCAATAAATTTTACTTTAAATTAAAATAATAATTTTTAATATTTATTCTTATTTAATTTGCTAGTTGTAATATTCCAAATGTTGCTTGAGTTTTATGTAATAAATATCAATATACTCATTTGAATATGCTAAATCAAATTAAGAATTCATTTTTATATTTTTTTGTATATTTAGTATTTATGATTTTTTGAAGCTAATCAAGTAATTTTTATTTATACCTGATTTGATGGGCAAGGATGTTTTGCTCGATCACCTTAGTATCTTACAATACAAATTTCATATATTATTTATCCCACTTCTTAATATTTTTTGTTTTTATTTGGTCATATTAATTAATAGATGTATAGCTTTTTTATATAATAAATAGATTGTAAAATGAGGCACAAATCGAAATACCAATGAAGCAAGCAAAACTTTAAAAAAAGCCTTGTAATTAATTTTTTCAAATAAGTAGAGCTCGTCTAAATGAGTCTAACAGCATTAATTTCATCTTAAACTGACTATGTTTAGAATTACTATAACTTAACAAACTAAATAAGCTTGAATTATAACAAATTATTATTTTTATATAAGGCAAATATGTAATCATTCTAAAATGAGATAATTAAAGCAAAGCAACAAAAGAGAAGTAATAAAACAAAATCAAGGTGATTGAAACCTAAAATAAAGCATTTTTATTTGTCTAATTGATGACTAAGGATGTTACCCTTGATCTTCAAAGTATCTTAGAATGCAACTTCCTATGAAATTTATCTTATTTCTTAAATTATATTTCTTTGATATCATCATATGTGATGTTTAAAAAAATTTTAATTGGTTGAATTATATTGCATGAAATTACATCATTTAGATTTAACAAAAACATAATAATTTCTAGACATTTTTACTTATTACTTCAATAAGTTCTAGTAGTTACCAACAAAGTATAATCCAAATGAAACAAATATCATTGGATTCATCTGGGTGAGCTCCATACAATTATGCAATTCTTTCTACATTTTTAAATTTTTTACTTTTGTGGAGTTTTTTTGGCTCATTTTGTGAGAGCATTTCATTCTTCATTGATTTGACAAATAACGACATCACACTCTATCTAATTAGTACATTGGAATGCAACCTTCATGCATAATCTTTTTTATTACTTCAAATTACTCACTTTGGTTGGGTAATATGTCTACAAAAATCTAATTCTCACCCTATGTTGCATTAAAATCCCTTTTTTCATTTTATATTACATCACTTTAATTAAACCCATTTGAACATTAGAATATGTTTACTTATTATTAAAGTAATAATGTATTAATATAAATGATTAATTATTTTGTAATTTGATCTAGTTTGACCTAAATTAAACCATGACTGAAGTAGCATCTTACTACTCAACTTAATGAACTCTTTCCAATTAAAATTTGTTTTTTACATGTTTGAATATTTTATTTTTTAAATTTAGCGCTTGCTTTACTAGACATAATTATTCATGCTTTTTCAAATTTTTCACTTTGATTTGGTTATAACATTTTTAACTCCACATCCTCTCTCATGAGACCTCTACATTAATTTAAATTTGTTGTTTTGCATTACTTAAATTCATCTCATTTTTAGAGATTTTTATATGATTTTTTTCATATGTTATGTTATTTCAAAATTTTTTTATAAATTAAGTTATTATCAAAATAATGATTTACTATTTTTTATGTTTATTTATTTTGATAATTCATGATAATTCCAAATGAGTTTTCACTGTAATTAAACAAATTTCATTAGACCCATCACATTGAGTCCTATTCAATTAAATGCTAATTTTAAATATTTAAACTTTTTATTTTATAAGGTTTTGCCAGCTTAATGTGTCATTTCAATTTGTCGCTTATTTAACTATCAAGCAAGTTACATTCAATCACTTTAGTATTATGAAACTAAACTTTTGAGTATAAATTATCTCACTTTATCAAAACTTTTTCTTCGATTGGGTTATATTTTTAAGAAACACTAATTGTCCACATGTGTTCCTTTTGCATCTTTTTATTTTTAATATATCACATTGCTTTAATTAATCACATTTTGGCAATCATATATTTTAACTTAATATTAAAGCAATAATTTTTCATAATTTGCACTTTTTAATTTTTGTAACTCACAATAATTATGGATGTTGTCCTTTTGGGATTAAACAAATCTCTTTTAACACCTCTTAAAAAGCCATATCAAAAAAAATAAATATTTTTTTTATTTTGGAAGCTTTTTGTTTTCTATTATTTTTGCACTTTTTATGTAGCATTTTGATTTGTATTTCATATGATGATCAAGGATGTTACACCAAATCTTCTTTGTATTTAGGAATGTAATGTTCCCATATTTATTTTATCTCAACAAAAGTTTATTCTTTTATTTGGTTATATTTTAATGTTACTTTAAATCTCTTCTTAATTGAGCATTACATCACCCTGATCTACTCATATTGCACTGGCAAAACTTATTTTTTTAACTTTAATTAAAACTTATGTAATATTCAAATAATAATATTTTTTATTTACTCACATTTACTTCAATAATTTTCTTTTATGCCAACATAAACCTAATTGGGATGTAAAAAATCATCATTACACTCATCTCAATGAGCTTTATCCTTTTAAATAATCATTTCCATATTCTAAATACGTTATTTTTTTTGAATTGGTAGCATTTAGGAGGGAATTTAAATTGTATATGATTTCATTAATCAAGATGTTACACTTGTTCTCCATTATATTTTGCAATGTAACATTCTTATAAAATTGACAACATTTCTTCAAATATTTCGTTTTAATTTCAACATATTTTATATACTCTAAATCTTCTCTCAAGTGACATTTTGCATCACTTTGGATGTTTACATTGCCTTAATGAACTCATTGAAGTTGAATATTTATTTTTTTAATATAATAATAATAATTCTTCGTTTATTTGTATTTAATAGCTTCGATAATTTTAATCAATATCTGATTAAGATGATACAAATGTCATTTGACTCATCATAACAGGATCTACAATTAAAATATTCATTTCAACATTTTGAAATATTTTAAATTTAGTAGTTTTTGCAAGCTTTATCAGCCATGTTGATTTGTACTTGATTTTATTAATGAGGATGTTAACACTTGATCCTCTTATTTTCTTGGAAAGCAACTTTTGAGCTTAAGTTATCTCATTTCTAAAAATATTTTTCTTTGACTTATTTTCATAGTTAAGCAACTCTAATTCTCATCTTGTGCTACTTTTAATTCCCTTTGATTTTACTATACAACTTTGATTCAATTATTCTTTTTTAGCCTTAATACATACTTATTATCAAAGCAGTAATTGCTTTTTATTTAAGCTTACTTTTTTTGTTATTCATGTTAATTTCACATAAGGTTTGATCTAGATGAAATAGACATCGATATACTTTTTTTGATGAGCAAATAGAATCAAATATTAATTTTTTTATATTCAATATTCTTACCAAACTTTTTACATCTTTATGAGACATTTTAAATGATACATCAATTAATGATCAAGGATTCTACACTAGATCTCTTTAATATTGTAAAACTACTCTTTTGAGAATAATTTATCTCAATTTTTCAAATTGTTTTCATTGATTTTGCTATTTTTAGGAAACTTTAATTCTCCTCTATGGTTACCATCAAATTTTCTTATTTTTTTATATATAATACTTCAATTAATCTTATTTTAGTTTTAATATTTATTCAATTATTTTCAAAATAATAATTTATTATTATTTATTCTTATTTATTTAGGTTATTGATACAAATTCTAAACATCATTCCAAAAAAGTAGAAACAAACATGGTTGGCCTCATCTTAATGAGCAATACCCAATGGATCTTTATTCTTTATTTTTGATTTTCTTATTTTCAATGTTTCTTGTTTATAACATTATTTTTCCATACCACACTTTATTATTGTGGATGTCACAGTCAATCTCTTTACTATTTTCGGAAGAACATTTCCCAAATAATTTATCTCATTTTTTTATTTATTTTTCTTTGATTTGCAATTTTTTTTGTAACTTTAAATCACCACTTATGTGACGTTTATGTCACCTCTATTTGGTTGGATTACGTTGCTCCAACTTCTCACTTTCCTTATTTATTTAATACTAAGTAATATTAAAATAAAAATTATTTATTATTTTCTATTTATTATTTATGTTTATTTACGAAATTTTGTATTAATTCTTAATAACTCTTTATCAAGATGAAGCAATCATTTATGAAAATGTTTGTCTTTGACTTGGTCCTATTACCTTGTAACTCTATGGCTTCTCTTGAGTGGCCATTACACAATTTGATTGGATAAGATTAGACACATTTGATTTGACTTATTTAATCTTTAATATGTATCACTTAATATTAAAATAAAATTTAATTTACAGTTATTATTATTTATTTTTGTAATTTTGAAGTATTTCAAAATAAGATTCTATCGAGTTCAAATAAACATCATTCGAGTTATCATCAGAAACATTATGCAATTAAATATTTATTTTTTAATTTTTAAGTATTTTACTTTATAGATTATCTGTGCACTTAATGAAAAACTTAAATTCATACCACATTCCATAGTGAACGATGTTGTACATGATCTCCTTGATATCTTATAACACAGTTTTAACATGGAATTTATCTCATTTCTTAAGGTTTTTCACATTAATTTTGATATCTTACATTGTAACTCTGATTCTTCTTCTATGCAAGCCTTGCATTATTTGTATTTTGTTACATTACATTGCTTCAATTTAACTCATTTCAACATAATATAGATTTACTTAATATAAAAAATAATTTTTTTACTATACATATTATTTTTTGTAATTTGCAGTAAGTTCAAATGAGATTTGATCGAGATGAAAGAAACGTCATAGGACTTGTTTTGATGTGCTCTATGAGGCATGTTGATTCATACTTGATTTGGTGATGATGGATCATACTCGATCTCCTAAGTATCTTGGAATTTAAATTTCTTATACAATTCATAGTATTGCTTAAAAAGGTTTTTCTTTGACTATTGTTATATTACAATGATTTTATTTATCTTATTCAAACTTTAATATGTATTCCTCTAATATTAAAATTTTAGTTTATTGTATCATACTTATTAGTTTTCTAATTTGCAAAACTTTCAAGTGATGCTTTATTAATGGAAAAAATGTTAATAAACTCATCTTAGTGAGCTATATATAATTTAATAATCATATCTATATTTTGAAATATTTTAAGTAGTTTTGCCAAGCTTAGTGTCATCGAATATAAATTTCTCTTATAATTTATCTCAAGTTTTTGATGTTTTTCCTTTGATTTTGTTATATTACTATATAACTCAAAATCTCAACTAACGTAATAATTACATTACTTTATATTAGTTATATTAAATTTCTTCAATTTATTTCAATTTATTTTTAATATACTTTTACATAATATTAAAAAATAATTTATTATTATTTAGGAGTATTTAATACTATAATTTTTATTAATTCCAAAATAGATTCAATCAAGATGAAAAAAAATTGATGTATTCATTTCAACAAGCTCTTTACAATTAAACATTAATTTTTATATTTTGAAATATTTTTTTCTAGCATTTTAGCACACTAAACAGGACATCCATAATTTTATTAGATTTCATGATCAATGGTGTTCCATTCTATCTCCTTACTATTTGTAATGCAACTTTCCTTGATAATTTATATCATTTTCTCACGTTTTTTACTTCACTTTTTATATATTACATGTAACTGAAAATCTCCTCTCGTGTGACCTCTGCATTATTTTGAATTTATTATATTTTCTTGTATAAATTTATCTCACTTCAACTTTTATATTTATTTACTTAATATTAAAAAAATTAATTATTATTCTTTATGTGTATCTTCTTTTATATTCTTAGTAATTCTCAAAATTCCTAATTAATAAGCTACATCTAATTAAATATTTTTTAAATTTTTTTAAATTTTATATATAAGTATATATATATATATATATATATATATATATATATATATATATTATTTTCTAATTTTTTGCTAGCTTGTACAAGAGAATTTGATATGTAACAAATTTGGTGAATGAGTAAGTTACAAGTTATCTCCTACCTATATTGGAACACAATTTTCTTATAAGAAATATCACATTTCTTCTCCAAGGACCTTAACATTATCTTCAATTTTGTACATAGAATTCCTTTAGTTTATGTCATCCAAGCATTAATTTTTATTAACTTTATTTTCAAAATTGTTGATATTTATTTTTATTTAATTTTGAAGTTCATACTAATTCTAAATGTCATCAGATTGACACATAAAAAGCATCAATGGACTCACTTGATGATCTCTATCCAATTATTTATTTTTTTCTTTTTTAATAATTTATTTTCTTTTTATTTTGGTTGATTCATGTGATATTTTGATTTGTATCGAATCTAATGTTTGTGAATGTTGCACTTGATGTACTTCGTATCTTAAAATGCAACTTTGTCACACAATTTACATCGTTTCTACAAGTTCTTGGCTTTCATTTGGTTACATTGTTATGCAACTCCAAATGACATCATGTGTAATCATCTTGATGAGCTATATCTAATTAACTATATATTTTTGGAGATATTTCATTTTTTTAATTTTTTGCATGATTTGTGGGACATTTGCTTCATGCTTGATTTGGTGATTGATGATATTATGCTCAATCTCTTTAGTGTCTTGGAATTTAATTTTTTTACATAATTTATCTCATTTCTACAATTTTTTTATTTGTTATATTTCTATATAACTACAAATGTCTTACAGTGTGTGACCTCTACATTACCTTAATTTGGATATATTTTGTTGCTTTAATTTATATTTTCTCATTAATAATATATATTGAGGTAACATTAAAATAATAAATTTTCATTAGTATGCATATTTTCTTGAGGAGTTAGCAATAAGTTAAGCATTGTGTGATCGAGATGAAATAAATGTCTTTAGACTTGTCTCATTGAGCTTTATTCAATTAAGTAACCATTTGTTTATTTTCATTGTGAGGTGTTTCTATTTGTACCTTATTTGAGGATTAAGATTGTTATACTTGCTCTTCGTATCATTAGAGAATGAAACTTTCCTACATAACTTATTATGTAATTCTAAATCTTTTCTTTTGCAATGTTCACTTCGTTTTTATCTCATTCAAATTTAATATATATCTTTCTTTAACATAAAAATAATAATTTATTCCTATTTTTGGATATTTACTTTGTTAATTTCTAATAATTTTCGTTAAGGTAGGTATAGACGAATCAAAGTCATTAGATTTGGATCAACAAGCTCTATCTAGATAAATATTATTTATTATCTTTTTATATATTTTAGTTTCCTCGGTTTTTGTAAGTTTAAGAATTTATTTCATTTTCGACATCATCTTATGATCAGGTATGTTACATTTGATCTACTCAATATCTTATAATATAATTTTCTCAAATAATTAATTTTAATTCTTTGGAATTTTCACTTTGTTCTTGTTATATTACAGTGCTTTAATTTATCTTATTATAGCTTTAATATATATATATATCATCTTAATATTAAAATAAGAATTTGTTATTATTATGTATATTTGTATTTGTAATATGCATTAATTTAATATTAAAATAAGAATTTGTTATTGTTATGTATATTTGTATTTGTAATATGCATTAATTCCAAACATGGTTTGATCGAGGCAAAACAAATTACATTGCACAGTTCCCACCAAGCTCTATGCAATTAAATATCCATTTATTTATTAAGAATATTATATTATTGGATGATTTGGTAGTTTTTGTGACATTTGGATTCATACCAAATTTGCTAATCAGGAATGTTACAATAGATCTAGTTAGGAAATTTGAATGCAAATTTTCTCTACAATTTGTATCGTTGATATAATCACACAAAGAACTAAAAAATCCTATATAATTCATCTAAATATTTAAATTTTTTAATTTGAATTGGTTATGTAATTATATACCTCTAAATTCACTCTCATATGAAATTTTTATATAATAAATTTGTTATATTATATTGTATCAATTTTACTTATTTTTATTTTATGAAATATTTGCTAAATATTAAAATAGTATTTTCATTTTTTAAATGCTAATTTAATTTTATAAACTATACTAATTTAAAAGGAGATCAAGTCATGATGAAACAAATACTACATGACTCATCTTGATGACTTATATTTAATTAGATATTCATTTTTATGTTTTTAAATATTTTTATTTTTTTTTAATTTCTAAATATTATATAAGAAATTTCTATTCGTACAAGATTTGATGATTAAGGATGTTACACTTGATCTCCTCACAATCTCCAAATTCAAATTTGTTGTATAATTAAATTTATTTCATTAATTTTCCCTCTGATTTCACTATATTCATATGAAACTACAATTCTCATCTCATCTGACCATTATATCATTTTGATTTGTTATATTATGCTAGTGAAGTTATCTCATTTTGGCTTCAATACATATTTACATAATACTAAAATAATCTTTTTTTTCTATTTAAAAGTTTTTATTTTTATGATTTGAAGTATTAAAAAAGGGATACAATCCAAACAAACAAAAATTTTTTATACTCGCTACAAGAAGCTCAATTTAATTAAACATTAAAGTTTGTAATTATTACTTTTTGCAATGTCATGGAACTATTTATTAGGAATTTTAATTAGTAACTTTTTTGTTGATCAAGGTTATTTCGCACGATCTCCTTATTATTGCAAAGTAGCTTCCTCATAGAATTTTTCACATTTCTTAAAAAGGATTTCTTTGATAAAGTTTTATAGCGGTGGTTCTAATTCTACACTCAAATTTTGTTTACGTCTTTTTTGTTTAGATATATTATATTACTTTAATTTCACTAATTTTTTGTATAGATTTACTTAATTTTGAAATTATATTACTTATTATTTATGCTTATATACTTTTGTAATTTACAATAGTTTCAAATAAAATGCAATAAGAAGTCATCATTAGACTCATCTCGATGCCCTCAATCAAATAAAAGTTTAAATTTATATTTTAGATATTTTTATAGTTTTTTGCATGCTTTATGAGTTATTTTGATTCATGCATATTTTTTTGATCAAGGATGTTATGCAAGATATTTTTGGTGTATTGGAATCTAACTTTCTCCAGCATTTATCTCAATTTTTTATTTTTTTATTCAATTATATCATTAATGAATTCTAATACTCCACTTCTATAATTCTTACATTATTTATATCTCATTATATCATATTTCTTCAATTTATCTCATTTTATCTTTAATATAAATTTACTTAAAGTCATAATAATGACTTATTATTATTTAAGCTTATTTGCTATGGTAATTTAGAATATTTTTAATTGAGGACTAATCGAGACAAAAAGTAATTCGCTAAAATCACCAAAACGACCTCAATAAAAATTTATGTACATTTTTAAATTTTGTTTTAATTTATTTCAAATAATTTTGGAAAGCAATACTTGGTATTTTGATTCATAGCTGATGTGCTAATGGATGGAGTTACACTTGATATCCTAATAGTCTTGAAACGAAACTTTCGCTAATAATTTATCCCATTTGTTCTTTTTAGCTTTCATTAGTTAATGTTACAATGGAACTCTAATTCTACTCAAATATGACCTTTACTTCGATGTGATTTTTTATAATAAATTGCTTCAATTTTATCATTTTAATTTGATGATATTCTCACTTATTATTAAAATAATAACCTTTTATCCATAATTTCTATTTGGTAATTCCTAATAATTTCAAACAAGGAAAGATTGAAGCAAAAAAAATCATTAGATTAATCTCAATGAGCTCCATATATATATATATATATATATATATATATATATATATATATATATATATATATATATATATATATATTCTTTTAAAAAAATTATAGGGACTTAGCTTGTTTTACAAGACATTTTGATTTATAATTGATTTGATAATTGAGGTAATAGATCATTGTCTTAGTGTGCTAGAAATGCAACTTTCTAAAATAATTCACCTCCTTCCTTCAAATTGTTTGCTTTGTTTATTATATTATTAAGTAACTCTAAATCTAATATGGTGTGAAATTTACATCACTTTTATTTCATCATATTATAAGCTTTAATTTTATCTTATTGTTGTTTTAATTAATATCTCCTTGATATAGAATTTTTCTTATTATTGCTTTAGTTCTCATTAATTTTTTATAAGGGATGGAGCAAATGTCCTTAGATTAGTGACAATGGAACAAATAAAGTTAAATGATAAACTTTGAATTTTAAAATATATTATTTTCTTTGATTTTAGCATGTTTTAATAGATTTTCCAATTGGTACCTAATTTGACTATTGGCAATATTTTTCACAATCGGCTTAATTTTTTAAAGTGGAATTTTCTAGCAAAATTTCATTTTTTTAAATTTTTTTCTTTAATTTTGATATATTATTATATAACTCTAGATGTCTTCTTATTAAAATTTAATACCACTTTGATTTGGATGATTATGTTGTTTTAATTAACTCATTCAAACTTTATTATATATTTATTGAACATGAAAAATATAATTTATCATGATTTATGCTTATTATTTTTCAAAATTTTAAGTAATTCTATTATGAGGGAACAAAATTTGTTACTCAATTTAATGAGCCATATAAAATTAAATATTTGCTTTAATAATTTGAGAGTTTTTATTTTATATCATTTTTTTGTTTTATGAGGCTTTTCTACTTGTAACCTTTTTTTACTATTGAAGATATTACTCTTGATCTATTTAGTATCTTATAATAAAACTTTTTTACAAAGTTTATCTATATTATTAAAAGCTTTTCATTCATTTTATTATATAAAGGAGCTACCAAAAATCATATCTCATGTAACCTTCACATCGCTTTCATTTAGCTATAATCCTAGATCATGAAATTATGTATAATTCAAAGTGTCTATATAAATCATATAAAAATATTTAAAAATTTTAAATATTAACATTTAAGAATAATATTATTCTAATAACTTTTTTCTGTCTTGGTTACTCTGTCTTATGAATGTAAATAAGCATTAATTATAGTAAATTAAATTTTTAACAAATTGAAAATAAATATTAAATTTTATATGAAATAAATATATATGATGTAAGATAAGTAAATAAAAGAATTCCATAGGTCACATAAGAGGTGAATTAGTGTAATAGTTTTTAAAGTGATTCAAATAAAACTTCTTAAAAATTAGATATATTACATATGATAGTTACATTCTAAAATAACTAAGGGATTGAGTGTAACATACTTGATAACAAAACTATGTGGAAACAAAATTTTCTCATGAGGCTTGAAAAAATACTAAAAAATAACATATTTCAAAAATAAAATAATTATTTCTTGGATAAAGGTCATTGAAACTATTCCAAAGTCCTTTGTTTCTTCTGCATTAGACCTCATTTAAAAAAAATTAAAATACAAAAATGAAAAACCAAAAAAATAATAATTTATTATTTTAATATATATATATATATATCAAATAAAAGTTATATTAATTGAAAAAAATTGTAACATAACCAAATTAAAGTAATGTGAAAGCCACATGATTTTGAGATTTATAGCTTCATTAAAAACCATCATAGGCTGAAAAAAAATTTCAAGTTACATTAATAGTATAACTTGCATTCCATGATATTAAGGAGATCAAGCATAACATTGTTAATCGATCAATTAGTACAAATAACAATACTTTGTAAAATATGCTTAAATCATAGAATATAAAATATTTAAATAAATATCAAATTAAGTATTTAATTGGATGGTGCTCTTCATGCCCATTTTAAGAACATTTGTTTCATCTTGATCAGTTCTTCTTTGGAATTATTACGAATTAACATAATAAATAAGCATAAAACGAAAATAAAATTATTATTTTAATATTATATAAGTATATATTAAATCTTAAACTTGTTAAAATAAATTAATAAAGCATAAAAAAATTAAAAGCATGCAATTGTAATATGAGAGAAGATTCACAATTATGTAGCAATATAACAAAATCAATGTTAAAATTTTGAAGAAATGAAAAATATTTTATGAAATTTTTTTATTCCATGATATTTAGGACAGTGAATGCTGACCATGATTATCAAATCTAGTTAAATTTAAATTCATTATAAATTTAAATTAAAATTCCTTATAAAGCATGAAACAATGTTAGAAAATGAAATATATATAATATAAAAAATTAATATTTAATTGGATAAAGCTTATTGAAATGAGCATAATATTGTTTATTCCATCATGATCAGACCTTGTTTAGAACTATTAAAAATTACAAAATTAATCAAATAAAAGATAATAAGTTATTATTTTAATATTATGCCAATATTTATCAAAGTTGAAATGAGATTAATTAGACCTTTGCAACAAAACATAATTAAAGTGATGTAATTGTTATACGAGAATGGAATTAGAGTTTCGTAAGAAAATATCCAAATCAATGAAAAAAATTGATAAAAGTAGATATTATTTAAGAAGAAATTGTGCTCAAAGATACATAGAAGATCAAATGTAACATTCTTGATTATCAATTGAGGTCTAATCGAAATGACTAGTAAAGTATCCTAAAACCTTAGAAAATAAAATATTTAAAAACTAAAAAAATAAATATATATGTAATTTTATAAAGCTCGTTAAGGCAAGTATAATGCTATTTTCTTCATCTCCATCTGATCTCATTTAGCATTTTTGTGAAACACCAAAGTAAACAATAATAAAAAATAAAAAAATTCATTTTTCATTGTTATGTATGTATAAAATAAAGCTAAACTTAACTAAATTGAAATATTGTAACATATCCAAATCAAGGTGATGTAAACCTCAAACAAGATAAGATTTACAATTATATACTAATTTAAACAAATAAAAGAAAAAAATTCCATTAATATGATAAATGGTATATGAAATTTTATTCCAAGATAAACAATCTAGTGTAACATTACCCACCTTCAAAATATGCATGAATGCAAACATTTCATAAACTTTGAAAAAGTTATATAAAATAAAAAATTTAAGGAGATCAAAATGAATATTTTGTTAGGTATAACTCAATGAGATAAATTTCTAATCCTATGTTTCATCACCATCAGACATTAGTTTGAACTATTATGATTTACAAAATAAAAAAAACATTTAGAATGATTAAGTTTTATTTCAAAATTATGAAAAATATATTAAAGATTCAAAATATTAAGTTAAAGTAATGTAAAACCACCAAATGAAAGATAGGTGAAGGTCACACCGTAGGTTTTGGGGTACATAGTAGCACAACTTCAAATAAAAAAATTTTTAGAAATGCAAAAAAACATTTTCAACGATACCTTTTAAGATCGAGCACAACATCCTTAATCGTCAATCCAAATATGTTTTAAAATGTCATCTAAAGCATTGTAAAAGCCTAAAAATAGAAGTTTTAAAAATATTAAAAAATATATATTTAATTAGATAGAGCTTATAGAGATGAGTCTATTGATGTTAGTTTAATTTACATTAGACCTCATTTTTAATTTTTAAGAATTACCAAAATAATTAAAAAATAATAATATAATATTATTATTTTTAAAATATATATATATATATTATTTTTAGTTTGACATAAATGAAGGCCATAACACAACTAAATGAAAATGATATAACATGGCATGGGAATTTAGTCTTAAAGTAATAGATATGAAAAAAGCAAAAATTTTTAAGAGATAAGCTAAACTCCATTCAAATGCTGCATTCCAAGATAATAACACAATCAAGTGTGACATCCACATTTATCATATAAAAAATGAATTGAATTGCCTTAGAAATAGTGACAAAATCCCAAAAAATAAATTATTCAAAAGTCTAGAAATCAATATTTATTTAGGTGGAGGTTGTTGGGATGAGTGTAATGACATTTGTTTAAATTCAAATTGACTTTGTTTGGAATTATTGCAAAGTATCAAAAATAAACATAAATAATAACCAATTATTTCTTTAATTTAAGAAAATATATAATAAAGCTAAAATGAGATAAATTTAAGAGATTTGGTTTAAATAGATCAAACTAATGTAAATCATGCGAGAGAAGCTTTAAAATTACATAGCATTACAATAAGGTTAAAGTAAACAATTTGAATTAGTGAGATAAATTATCTAACAAAGTTGTATTTCAAGCACTATGGAGTGGATGTGTAATATTCTCAATGATTAAAATACATGCTACATAAATTTAACAAAATCAATTAAATTTACTATGAATTACCAAATTAAATAATCATAAATAAAAAAAATGTTATTTAATTTATCTAAACTTGAATCAAATCATAAACAATAAAATTGAAGAATTTTAATTTACCAAATCAAAACAATGTAAAGGTTCACAAATAGAATAATTCGAGTTCCAAATTTATAAAATGAAATGTAGCTTAAAAATTTGAAGAAATGAGATGAAGCGCAAAAAAATTTACATTATAAGATAAAGTGGAAGTTGGGTGAAATATCATTATTCCACAAATCATTTATTAATCACAATGTTTATAAATTAATGCAAAATGCATATAAAATAAATTCATTAACATTTTAAAAATGATTATTTAATTTCATAGATTTAGTAAAAATTTGTCTAACAGAGTGTCTTTTTTTTATATAGATCCTCATTTGCATTAAATTGAATTATGAAAATGACTAAGCAAAAATAATTGAAGTATTATTTTAATATTAAGTAAATATATATTAAAAAAATGAATAGAAATTTATGCATTGTTATATGGACAACTCAATATGATATAAATGTTAGACAAGAGGAGAATTAGACTTGCCATACATTTTAGACAATTAAAATAAGTTTGGAAAAATGTGATAAATTTTACAAAAAAAACTGCATTCATTGGTATTTAGGACATTTAGTGTACAATGCTCAACCATTAAATTAGGTACATATTAAAATTTCCCATAAAGGGTAAAACAATTTCTAAAAATAAATAATTTAGAAATATATAAAGGCATATTTAATTTCATAAAGTTCATTGAGATGAGTACATTGATATTTGCTTTTATCTTGGTTGGACATTTTCTAGAATTATTATAAATTTCCAAATAAAAAATACATAAATAATACCAAAAAAATATTTTATTATTAAGTAACCAAATATTAACACTAAAATAATATTAATTGAAGAATTGTAGAGCAATCAATTTAAAGATAAGCAAAGGTCACATGGTACATGGTTTATAGTTACATAAATCATAAGGGAAAGTTGCAATCAATGATTTATTAAATGTCGAATGTAATATACTTCATCATTAAACCAAGAATGAATAGAAGTATTACATACATCATGTAATAAGCAAAGAAAATAAAGAATTAAAAAAATAGAAATTTCTATTTAACATGCTAAAACTAATCAAAATGAGAACCACAGTGATTGTTTTGCCTTGATTGGACCCAAATTAGAATTACTATGAAATAAAAAACTAAATGAACTGAAATAATAATAAATTTTATTTTAATATATATAAAATATAATTTAACGCTAAAACCAAATTGATTAAAGCACTACAATGTAACAAAATAAATACGATGTAATGGTCTCATGTGAGAAAAAGGTGTGTTTCGTAACGATATAACAAAATTTAAGGAAAAAACATAATGAAATGAGATAAATTATACAAAATAGTTACATTTAATTATGCCAAGCATACTAAGTATAACATTCTCAATCAGAAAAAAATAGACATGGAGCGTAATATTTGAATAAAACTTGCAAAACTGGACAATAAAAATCATTTAAAACATATAAAAGCAAATAAGTATTTATTTAAGAAGTGCTCAATGACTTGAGTCCAACTACATTTTTTGTTGTCTTAATAAAATATAATTTGTAATTTGACCATCATGATGATAACACACCATTTAATTTTTTTCCTATATTTTTTAATATTTTTTCTAAAGTTATTGAGTACTTTTGGTGACCATTTGATTTGTATCTTTTTAAGAAATGGAATATATTACCCTTCATGTTCTTTATATATTTGAAAGTAACTTTGTTGTGCAGTTTCTCTTATTTCTTGAAAATTTTACTTTGATTTCTTTGTTGTACTACGAAACCCTAATTGTCCTCTCATGTAATAGTAATATCACTTTGATTTTTTTATTTTACTTTCCTTCAATTTATCTAATTCAAGTTTTATTATATTCTTACTTAATATTAACAAAATAACTTACTATTATTTAAGCTTATTTGTGTTGATAATTTATAGTAATTCCAAAGGTGGTCTAATCTTAATGAAATAGATGTCATTTTACATGACTAGTTGAGCTTTATCAAACAAAATATTTTTTTATATATTTTGAATTATTTTAAGTTCAATTTGTGACTTTTTTTATGACCATGTTACATATTATCTCCTAAGTACAATTAGAATGTAGCTTTCTTATACAATTTATCATATTTCTTCAAATGTTTCTCATTTAATTTTTTGTATTATAATTTACATGACTAAACTTTGGTAAGATGTTATAATTAAAAAAAAATATCTTATCAAGATAAAATAAAGGTCATTGCATAGGTTTCAATGATTTTTAAAATTGAACAATCAAATTGAAAACTTTTAATCTTTTATCTTCGATTGCTTTGGCATGCTTTATGATACATTTTAATTCGTACTCAATTAGGTGATAAAAAATATTGCACTTAATCTCTTCAGTATCCATTAATGTAACTTTCTAGTTCTCATTTCATGTAAACTTAACATCACTTAGATTTTGCTATATTACAATAATGAAATTTATCTTTTTTTTGTTTTAATATATATTTACTTAATTACAAAATAATAATTTAATAATATTTATTCTTGATTAATTTAAAAGTTTGTACTAATTCGAAATATGATCTGATCAAGATGAAACAATGTCACTAGATTTCTCCATGTTTGCTCTTTGAAATGAAATATTTTTATTTATATTTTTTAAAATTTAATTTTATATGATTTTTTCAAGCCTTACATGATATTTTGATTCATGCTTGATTTAATAATAAATGAAATTACACATGATCTATTTAGTATAATGTAGCATAACTTTTCTACTGAACTTATCTCATTTTCTTAATTTTTTTAATTTATTTATATTATTATGTAACTGTAAATCTTCTCTTGTATTACCTTTACAATGCTTTTGCCTTATTTTGTTACTTGGCTTTAATTTGTCTCAATTTAAGTTCAATAAATTTTTTTTAATATATAAATAATAATGTTTATTTATTTTTATTAATTCATAATATTTCAATTGTGGTTGAATGGACACAAAACAAACATCATTGGGCTTATTTCTATGAGGTTTACCAAATTAAATAATCGTTTATATATTTCATAAATTTTTTATTTTTTATTATCATGGTATTATTTTCATGGCCTTTTGTCTTTTACTTGATTTCATGATCAAGGTTAATATTCTTGATTTTCATCATATTTTTTAATTTTGGTATCTTAGACAATTTTTCTTGTGTTGGAAAGTTTTTGCATTAATTTAGTATATTACAATGTAACAAAAATTCTCATCTTGTGTGACATTTAAATTTTATTCATTTATATCTTCTCAATTTCAATATTTGTTTACTTAATATAAAAATAATGATTTTCTTTCTCACAAACTTTTGCATGTTATAATTTGTGGCAATTTTGAAAGGGTCCTGATCAAAATGAAATAAATGTGAGTAGACTCATAAGAGGTGAGCTTTTTTAATATAATAGTCATTTTGATATATTTTTTTAATACTTTATTTTCTCTTATTTTAGCAAGATTTATGAAACATATGCATTTATACCTTATTTGGTAATTAAGGATAATACACTCAACCTTCTTAATATCTTTGAAAGCAACTTCTTGGTATAATTTATCTCAATTTTTTTAATTTTTTCTTTGATATAGTTAGATTACTCTATAACTCAATAATTTTTTCTATGAACTTTACGTCAATGTCATTTGCTTATAGTACGCAACTTCAGTTCATATCATTTCAACTTTAGTACATGTTTACTTTTTATTAAGATAATAATTAATTATTTTTTTTATTTTCTTTCATATTTCATAGAAATTAGAATTGTTGTCCATTCAAGTGTAATCATACATCATTACACGCATCTCAAAGATCAATACTATTAAATATTTAATTTAGAATTTTTACTTATCATATTTTCTATGGATATTCCATGATTTGTAAGACATTTTGATTCTTACTAGAGTTGATGATAAAAGATTCTCCTTTTGCTTCCTTTGGTGCCATGGAGTTCAACTTTTCTGCATAATTCTTCTCATTTGTTCAAATTTTTCTAATTTATTTGGTTATATTAATATGTTACTTTAAATCTCTTTCATTATAACCTTCACATCACTTTAATTTTCATATATTATATGGCCAATATTTATCTCATTTTAGCATTAATTTTTTATTATTTTTTCTTTTAGACATAGTAATTCATAGAAATTCTAAACGATATTTAAGAGAGAGGAGAGACATGTCATTTGTCTACTCTCAACTCACTCTATCCATGCAAATATTTATTTCTACATTTTGAAAACTTTTAGAATTTTGGAATACATCTTTCCTATAAATTTACCTCATTAATTGTAGTTCTTTTCTTTGACATTGTGTTATGGGTATATAAATCAAAATCTCCTCTCATGTGACATTTCATAAATTCTTTTTTTATATTACTTTGCTTAGTTTATCTCATTTTAGCTTGAATATATATTAAGTTAATGTTAAAAAAATAATATCTTATTATTATACATATTGATTTTAGTAATTCATAGTATGCAATTCAAGGAATATTTGAGTTGAAACAAACATCATTGGATACATCCTGTTGAGGTCTTTAAAATTAAGCATAACAATTTTTATAATTTAAAAATTTTTATGTTATATTTTTTCCTCAATATTTTTTTTGTCATCGAATGGAACTTTCGTATACAATTTATCTCATGTTTTGTATGTTTTCATTGTGATTTTCTTGCATCATTAGGTAAATCTAAATATACTCTTTATAACCTTCATATTGCTTCAATTTGCTATTGATATGTTACTTCAATTTATATCATTTCAATTTGAATTTACATTTACTTAAAATTAAAATAGTACTGTTTTATTTCTTATATTTATTTAATTGTTTAATTAATAGTAATTACAAATGCAGTCTAATCGATATGAAACAAGTGATATTCAACTTGTAACTATGAGCTCCATCCACTTAAATATAAATTTTTATCTTTTAAATATTTATTTTCTCTTTTTTCCATCCTATACAAAATATTTTTGTTTGTAGCTTATTTGATGATTGAGGATATTATTACACTCAACCACCTTAATATCTTGAAATACAAGTTTCTCACACAATTTATCTTAGCTTTCATATTCTTTTTTTTATTTGTTATATTAATTTGTAACTCATACTTTCCATTAAAGAGACCTTTACATTGCTTCAATTTTGACATATTACAATTCCTCAAGCTATATCATTTCAATATTGGAAATATATGCACTAAATATTAAAATAAAAATTAATTATTATTTACTCCAATTTAGTTTTGTAACTCTAGTAATTCTAAATAATCTAAATTTTTATATTTTAATTTTCTTTGGCTTTTGCATGCATTATGAGAAATTTTGATTCTTAATTGACTTGACTTTCAAGGATGCTACTCTCGGTCTCCTCAATAACTTGTAATGCATCTTTCTGGTATAATTTTTTTCATTTTTTTTAAATTGTTTATTTTTGTTTTTTATTACAATGAAACTTTAATTCTACTCTCGTGTAAAATTTACATCTCTTTCATTTGGTTATATTGCATTGCACAAATTTTTTAATTTTAGTTTCAATATATCTTTACTTAATATTAAAACAATAATTAGTTATTATTTTTTATTAATTTTGATAATTCATAGTAGTTCTAAACTCAGTCTAATTAAGACAAAATAAACATCATTCAACATACCTCGATGTGCACAATCAATAAAACATTTTTTTCATAAATTTATATGTTTTATTTTCCATTAGTATAGCTTGCTTTATGAGATAATCTAACATGCATCATGTTTGATAATGGAACTGACTACATTTAATCCCATTACTATCTTATAATTCCACTTTCACATGATAATTAACACATTTCTTCAAATGTCTAGCATTTATTTTGCTATATTACTTTGTAATAAGAAAACACCTTTCATGTGACATTCACAATACTTTTATTGAATAATATTATATTAATTGAATTTATCTCACATCTTTTTAATAAATATTTTCATAATATTAAATTTTATTTTATTGTTATTTATCATTATTTACTTTGATAATTCATAGTAATTCCAAAAAAAGCAATATTAGGGTTAGAGCAAAGTTTATTATATTCATCTTTATTAGCTCTCTCTAAGTTAATCTTCATTTTACAATTTTTTAATATTTTATTTAAGGTTTTTTATTTATTTTATAAGATATTTTTCTTATGCCTGATTTGACAATTGAGGATGTCATGCTCGATCTTTTTAGTGTCATATAATGTAAATTTCTCACATTGCTTATCTCATTTTGTTAAATATTTTTTTTTTTTTGATTTTGTTATATCACTATGTTTGATATACTCTCATTTGACATTTATAATGCTTTGATTTGATTATACTTCAATACCTTAATTTATTTGATTTTGATAATAATATATAGTTTCTAAATATTTTAATAAAATTTTGTTCTAATTTATGGTTATTTACTTTAGTAATGTGTAGTAATTGAAAATGAGGTTCAATTAAGCAAAAATAGCCTATATTCAACTAATCTATATGAGGTTTACCGTATTAAACATTCACTTTGAAATTTTTGGATATTTTATTTACTATGCAATTGGTAAGCTTTATGAGAAATTTTTATTTGCACCTACTATACGATATCTCTTTTGTATCTTGGAATATAACTTTCACATAAAACTTAGCTCATTTCTACAAAGTTTTCACTCTAATTTTCTTAAATTACTATGTTACCCAATATGTGTTCTTCAATTTTTTTCCTTTGATTTCAATATATTTCTACACAAATCGTCTCTCATGTGACTTTTATATCGCTTTGATTTTCTTATACAACATTACTTCAATTTCTATTATTTTACTTTAATTTGCATTTACTTTATGTTAGCATGACAAGTTGCTATCACTTTTACTTATTTACTTATCTAAATTGCAATACTTCCAAAATTTTACATAATTGTTTCATGCTTTACGAGATTTCTCCAATCGTACTTCACTTGGCAATCATAGATGCTTAGATTCACTCTCTTTAACAACTTGGAATGCTAATTTCTTAGTTAATGTATCTTATTTTCTCTACATTTTTCTTTGACTTTTTTTGTTACTATATAGCTATAAATAAATTCTTGTGTGATATTTATATTATTTTTATTTGATTATATTAGAATGTTTCAATTTATCCAATTTTAGTAATGATATATATTTAATTAAAATTAAAGAATAATGTATCATCATTCTTGTCTTTTTAAATTAATAATTTTAATAAATCAAAAGGACATTTAATTGACATGGAAAAAACATCATTGGACTCATCTCTATGAGCTTAAACTATTTAAATACTAATTTCTATATTTTAAATATTTCATCTTTTTTATTTCTAAATGTTTTTAAGGCATTTGATTCAGGAAAGAATTGATGATAAAGGAACTTATCGTCGATCTAGTTAGTATCTTGGGATGCAGCCTTCCCATTCAATTTATTATAATTTTACAAAAGTTTTGTTTTGACTTAGTTATATTTTGATGTAACTATAAATCTACTCTTATGTAAACTTCATATTACCTTAATTTTGTTATACTATATTACTTCAATTTATCTCTTTCTATTTTTAACAAATATCTATTTAATATTAACATAATAACATATTATCATCTATGCCCTCTTTTGTTTGGTAATTTGTAGTAACTCCAAATGGGGTCTCATCGTGACCAAACAGTGTACATGGACTCATCTCATTAAGCTTTATTAAATTTAAAATTTATTTTTTATATTTTTAAATATTAAAATTTCAAGAGTTTTAGCATGTCTTAGATGGCATTTTGATTCGCAGAAGATTTGATGATCGAGTATGTCGTACTTGATCACCTTAATATCATAGAAGTCAATGTTTCCAAATGCAATATCTCATATTTCTTAGTTTTTTTTTATTTTTCTATGCTGTTCTATAATTCTAAATCTCATCCCTATGACCCTTACATTGCTTTGATTTTGTTATGCTACATTGCTTCAATTTATGTCATTTTAGCTTGAACATATATTTTCTTAACATTAAAATATAAAATTAGCTTTGTTTAAACTTATTTGTTTTGATAATTTTAAGTATCCTTTATTATGGTCTGATATATTTCAAACAATTGACTTTAGACTCATCTTGATGAGTTCAATTAACTTTATGTATTTTTATATTTTCAAATGTTATAGCTTTATATTTTTATGTTTTATGAGATATTTTGATTTTCACCTAAGTTGATGACAGAGAACAATAAAGTCGACCACATTAGTGTCGCGATATGCCAGATTCTCGTGAATTGTTTCTCATTTTTTCTAATATTTTATTTTTATTTAGTTATATTATTATGTAAGTCTAAATCTCACACAATGTCACATTTACATCACTTTTATTTAGATATATTACATTTCTTTAATTTATATAATTGCAACATTGATATATGTGTAATTAATTTTAGAAAAATATTTTTATTATTTATGCTATTTACTTTGGTAACTCACACTAAATCTAGAAATAGTTTATTTGAGCTAAAACAAATATTGTTACACTAGTCTCAAATCAATTACTCAATTTAAATTTTTTATGTGCTTTATTTTCTTTGGCTTTCATACATTTCGGTTGCTATCTACTATAAGTTTACATAACATTAAAATTCATCAATTCACATTACTCAGTGATTCTACAAAAGCTCTTTAATTTCTTGCAAAGCCACTTTCCTATGTAATTTATCTTATTTCTTCAAATTTCTAGTTTTAATTTTGTTATATTACCTTATAACTCTTTATCACCCCATATATGATCTTTATATCGCTTTAGTTTAATTATATTACATTTCTCAAATTTATCTTATGTCAATGTTAATATAATTTCTACAAAATTAAAATTATAATAGTATATTATTATTTATTTTTATTTACTATGGGATTTTGTAGCAATGCCAAATAAGGACTTTTCGAGACTATCCAAACATCATTAAACACTTCTTAATTAGCTCTATCTTATTAAATATTCAATTCTATATTTTTAAACATTTTTTTATTATTTTGGCATTTTTATGGGATATTTTGATTCACAACTTATTTAGAACCTTGGGATGGTGCATTTAGTTGCCTTAAAACATTGGAATATAATTTTCTCATGCAATTTATCACATTTCTTTAAACTCTTGTGTATAAATTGCTTATATCACTATATATCTCAAAACTCTTCTTGTGTTATATTTTCATCAGTTTGAATTTTAATATTATACTAATTTAATTAATTCCTTTAGCTTTGATATATATTTACAAAATGTTAAAATAATAATTTTTTATTGTTTAAGCTTCTTTGCAATGTTGATTAAAATTAATTCCAAATGATGGTCAATCGAGGGGAAACAAAGTTTGTTCTACTAATCTAGACGAGCTCTACCTTTTTAAAAATTAAATTTAAACATTTTCAATATTTTCCTTTCTATCACTTTCTTAAGGTTTAAGAGACATTTCTTTAAATATTTTGCAAAATTTGGTTATATTATGATATAGCCCTAAACCTTTTCTCTCATGGACTTAATATTGTTTTATTTTTCTATATTACATTACTTTGGCTCAACTTATTTTGGCTTTCATTTATAATTATTTAATATTAAAAATTAATTTATTATTATTTTTCCTTATTTTCTTTACAATTTCAAATTCATTATAGGTGATGTACAATTGAGGAAGCGACACTGATCTCCATAATATCTTAAAATGAAACTTTACCATATAATTTATATTATTATTTCAAAATATTTTCTTTTATTTTTTTGAGTTACTACGTAACTCTACACCTCCTATCTTTTGGCCTTCACATGTTGCTTCATTTGGTTAACTACTTTTCTTTAATTTTTCTTAATTTAGCTTTAATAAATATTTAGTTAACATTAAAGTAATAATTTATAATTACTTATCTTTTTCAATTTGGTAATTCATAGTAATTCAAAATAAGTGTTGATAAAGAAAATACAAATGAAATTAGACTCAAGTCAATGACATTTTCTTTGTAAATATTCATTTATATATTTTGAAAATGTATATTTTCTCTAACTTTGATACACTTTACAATATACTTTGATTTATATCTTATTTGATTATCAAGGATGTTATATTTAATCTTTTTGGTATCTTGGAATGTAATTTTATGTTGGTTTTTAATTTAACACATTTGAATTTTAAATAATATCAAAAATAAAACATTTATCATTATTTTTGCTTATTTAGTTTTGGAATTTAATAAAATTCTAAAGGATGTTTGACTAAGATGAAAAAATGTTATCATATTTACTTAGATGATTCAATTAGTGCTTTGCTTCCTTATATTATATTACTTCAATTTATCTCATTTCATCTTTAATATATGTTTACTTAATAGTAAAATTTTAATTTTATTATTATTTATGTTTAATGATTTTGTTAATTTATGAAATTTAAAAAAAAATATCCCATCAATATGAAGTAGACATCATTAGACACATCTTGAAAAGTTGAATCAAACTATTATTCAACTTTATATTTTATAACTATTTATTTTCTAAGGTTTTGCACTTGTATTGTGATTTTATACATTTCTTGAAGATCAAGGACATTATAATAAATCTGCTTAATATTTTAGAATTCAAGTTTCACATAAAATGTAAGTAATTTCTTCATTGTTTTTGCATTAATTTTATTATATTGCTATGTAACTCAAATTTCAATCTCATGTCTCTTTGATATTGTTTTGATTTTTTTATATTATATTATTTGAATTTATCTCATTTAGATTTAATATACATTTGGTTAATATTAAAATAATAACTTATTATTATTTATGCTTATCTATTTGATGAATTCATGGTAACTAAAAATATGATCCAATTGAGATGAAAGAAATTTCATTGTTCTCATCTCGATGAGTTTTATCATATTAGTATCATTTTTTTATTTTAAATATATTATTTTCTTTGGTTTTGGCATGCTTTATGAGAAACTTTTATTTTTATTAGAATTAATGATTGACATTAGTATGCTCAACACTTTAAGGACTTGAAATGTAACATTCTCATGCAATTTATCCAGTTTATTTGAATTTTTCTCTTTAATTTTATTATATCATTATGTTACTCTAAATCACCTCTTTTATGACAATCATTTTTTAATGCTTATTAATTTTGGTAATTTGCAATAATCTTAAATGAGATCCATCTAAGATGATGTAATGTTGTTGGATTTATCTCAAAGAGCTTCTCAATGTAAACACATCATTTTTATATTTTTAAATATTTTTATTTTTTAAGAATTAAAAAGGTTTATAGAAAATTTAAGTTCATGCCTCATTTGAGGATTGAGGATATTACATTGGATATTCTTGATATCTTGGACTGAAACATTCCATTGTCATTAATCTTATTTTCTCAAATTTTTCACTATGATTTAGGCAAATTACAATGAAAAGATAATTCTCCTCTCTTGTGACTTTTACATCTCTTTCATTTGGTTATATTAAGTTGCATTAATTTATCTCATTCTAGGTTTTATATAAACTTAATTAATGTTAAAAAAAGAAGTTATTATTTTTATATCTCATTAATTTGGAAATTTGTAATAACTGAGCATTAGAATTGATTGAGATGAAATAAATATTATGAGACTCGTTAGGATGAGCCCAATTAATTAAACTTAAATTGAGGTCTTGTTTTCCAACCAAGGATCTCACTTTCATTGTTATCGTGGAATACAACTATCACGTATAATTTATTTCATTTCTTCAAATACTTTGCTTTTATATGATTATATAATATTATAAATCAAAAGCTCCTACTATGTTACAATTTTATACTTTAATTTTGTTGTATTTTATTAATTTGATTTATAACATTTTAATTATAAATTTTATTAATTTATATCAAAAAATAAAATTATTGTTATTTATGTTTAATCTTTTTCATTTAACATTAATTTCATAGGAGATTCAATCATGATGAAACAAATGTCTCTAGACTCAACTCAACAAGCTCTTTGTAGTTAAGTATCTTTTTTTCATAATTTTTACTATTTTATTTTCAAGAGTTTGTACACTTTACGAAGTATTATGATTCACACCAAATTTGATGATCGAGGTTAACACACTCAATCTCCTCAATTTCTTGGAATGTTTCACATAAAACTCATCAAAATTTTTCAATTTCTTTTATATTCATTTCATTATATTACTGAAAAATCTTAGCTCTCCTGTGGTGCATCATTTGCCACGTTTTCATGATGTTATATTGCATTGCTTAACTTTATCTCATTTTTTTCTTTAATATATGTTTAATTGTTATTGAAGTTACACTTTTTCATTTTTTATATTTAGTTTTTTTTGTACTAAGCAACAATTTGAAATGAGTTTTAATGGTAATCGAACAAACTTTCTTGGACTCATTTTAATGTGCTCTATGAAACTAGAAGTTAATTTTTTATTTTTAAACATTTATTATCTATTTTTTTTGCATGTTTTGAGTCATTTTTATTCATAATTAATTTAATGATTGAGCATGCTACACTTGACTTGTTTAGTATCTTAGAATGTAACTTTGATGTATAATTTATCTATGTTCTTTGAATCTTTATCTTTGAATCTATTATATTGGCATGTAACTCAAAATTTTCCCTCATGTGATATTTGCAACACATTGATTTAGTTATGGGGTGTTCATTTATTTTATTTCATTTTATTTTTTAAGATATATTGAATTAATATTAAAATAATAAAATATTCCTATTTATTATAAATTACTTAGTTGATTCATGATAAATCCATGAAATGAGTCATTGTGATGAAACAAATGTTATTTGACTCGTCTCACTGACCTCTGTCTAATTAGTTATTCCTTTTTTGTATATTTTGAAATTTTTTATTTTTTAAGATTTCATCACATTTTATGAGTTATTTCAATTTGTACTAGTATGATATTCATAGATATTACCCCCATCTCCTCACTATCATGGAATGCATTACTGTTGTATAATTCATGTCAATTTTTTAATTTTTTTCTTTGATTTGGCTATATTGCTATGCAACATTGAGTCTTTCTCTATTGTGACCTTCATATCACTTTGATCATCATTGTACTCATCTCGATTAGCTCTGTCTTGTTAAGAAATCATTTTTAATAAACTTGAACATGTTATTTTTTTAGTTTTTGTCATGTTTTGTAAGAAATTTCGAATTGTACCAAACTTCATCATTGAGGATATTGTAATGATCTATTAATTATCTTGGAATGCAACTCCACAATACTAATTGTCTCATTTTCTCATATGTTTTTAGTTCAGTTACACTACTATAAAACTCTAATTCTACTCCACTATGATTTTCACATAATTATTGTCTAGTTATATTAAATTGGGTAAATTTATCATATTTTTGTGTTAATATATATCTATTTAAAATTAAAATAATTAATTTGGATAATTCTTATAGTGATTAATTTTTTTTATATTTTTAAATATTTTTTACAATACTTTGGCATAGTTTACGAAACATTTTAATTTGTAACTAATTTTATGATTCAACATGTTATGCTCAATAACCTTAGTATCTTTGAATGCATATTTCCCTAGTAATAAATATAGTTTCTTAATATCTTTTGCTTTGATTTTTTTATAATGCAACAAAATGTCATTAGAAAATACAAGTTGAGTAATCATTTGGGAGATAGAGCCAAGCCAAATCCTAATTTAGGCATCTTGTCTTACATGGTAGTTAATAAGCTAAGAGAGATACTCAGACAAAAAAATAAAAAGGTATGATGCAAATAGACACCCATGTCGAAGCACATGATAGCTTCAATCAAATGAGGATAGATCCCATTAAACATGATCCCAAATCTTCATGTAGTGATACGACCCTCAACCTAATCACAACAAAGAATTGAGAACTACAAATTCTATAACTTTTCAAATATAAATTTTTAATTGTCCTTATCATAAGCCTTATCGATGTCCAACATTCGTGCCACAAAACCCTCTTGTTTTGATTTAGGTATACTATATTGCTCAAATTTATCTTACTTTAGCCCTATTATTTATTTAAATAATAAATAAATAACATCTAATATTTTTTAAATATTATTAACTTTTGTAAATAGAAGTACTTTCAAATATCGTCCTATCGAGATGAATTAAAACATGCCAAACTCCTCACGATGAGCTCTTTTGAATTAAATATTGCTTTTATATTTTCAAAAATTTCATTTTATTTCTAAAGTTTTTACATGGTTTATATAATATTTTGATTCTTACCAGATTTGATGATTAAGGATTTTATACTCATGCTCATTTTCTTGGAAAGCAACATTTTCATTCTAATAGTCTAAACTATTCAAAATTTTTTTGATTTCGTTATATAACCATGTACTTTATATTCTTAGGTGGACCTAACCTAGCTTTTATTTGAATATAATACATTGTTTTAATTTTACTCATTTTAAGTTTAATATATATTAAACTTAAATTAAAAATATTATTGTTTATGCATATTTATTATGTAATTCATATTAGTTTAAGCTGTGTTAGAACGAGATGAAACTAACATTATTAAACTAATCTTGATAATCTTTATAAAATTAAATATTAATTTTTATATTTTTAATTTTTTTATTGCTTTTTCGTATTTTACAAAGTTTTGTCATTTGTATCTATTTTAATGAAAAGGGATTTTACCTTTGATCTTTGTAGTTTCTTGGCATGGAACATCCCTATAAATTTAGTCATACTTATTCAAACTTTTTGTTTTCTTTTGGTTTTATTACTATATGACTCTAATTCACCTCTATTGTGATCCTTACACTGCTTCGATTTGGCTATATTTCATTAGTTCAATTTATCTCATTTCATCTTTAACATATATTTAATTAATATTTGAATAATCTTTCATTATAATATTTGGTTATTATGATTGATAATTAATTTGATTATAGAGAATGCTACACTCAATCGACCTTGTATCATAGAATGTAACTTTCCCTTATAATTTATCTCATTTCTTCAAATTTTTTAGTTTCATTAGGTTATCTTACTATAAAACTCTAATTCTTTTATCATGTGCTCTTCACAATGCTTCGAATTAGATATATTACATCAGAATAATTTGTGTTATTTGAGCTTTATTATATTTTTATTCAAACTAAAAAACAAGCAATTTATTATTATTTGTGCTTATTTATTTCATTAATTCATAGTAATTCCAATTGAGATGTGCTAGAGAGAAAATATGTCATTGGAATCAACTTATTGAGCTCTATCTAATTTAATATTATTTTTTAAAAATTTTAAAATTTTAAAATTTTTTATTTTATTAAGTTTTGGCATACTTTATAAGAAATGTTTTGGGTACCTAATTTGATGATCGAGGATGGTATGTTCAATATTCTTATTATGTTGGAATGCAACTTTCCTATACAACTTATCACTTATCTTGATATGTTTCATTTTGATTTGGTTATGTTAATGAGGCGCCCTTAATCTCTTCTTAGGTGAACTTTGCATTACATTAATTTGGTTGCATTATATTCCATCAATTTAAGTCATTTTAACTTAAATATATATATATATATATAAAATTTTTATTTGTCATGATTTTTATTTTTTACTTTGGTAATTAATCATAAATCAAAAAGATGTTTAATGAATACAAAGCAAGCATTGTTAGAGTTTTCTTGAAGAGCCCTATCAAATTAAGTATTTCTTTCATATTTTTTTAATATTTTGTTTTCTATAGTTTATATGCTTCACAAAATATTTTGAATGCACATGATTTTATGGTCGATGACGTTACACTTTTTACCATTGTTATCTTAGAATGTCACTTTTGAGTATATTTCTTTTTTCATTTTAACAAATTTTTTTCCTCTGATTTAGCAAAATTACCAAATAGAACTAAATCTCTTACCACATGATCTTTACATCATTTGGTTATATTACGTTGCTTTAGTTTATACAAATTAAATTTTAAAATATATTCAGTTAATATTACATTAGTAATTTATTGTTATTACTTTTACTTACATTAGTAATTCTTTGAAACTATAAACATGCATCATTTACTTGTAAATGAGTTGTTTCTCATTAATTAGTCATTTTGTATTTTTTTAATGTTTTATTTTTAAAGATTTTGTCATATGTTTGAGACATTTTGATTCTTACTTGATTTGATAGTCAAGAAGGTTATGCTTAATATCCTTAGAATCTTGGAATGCTAGTTTTTCTTAAAATTTATCTCATTTCTTAAACTTTTTAACTTTTATTTTGTTAAATTACTATGTTACCTAAATCTTATATCTTGTAACCTTTACATATTTTTCTTTTGCCATATTATATCAACTAAGTTTATATCATATGAGCTTTAATATATATTCACTTAATATTACAAAACTAATTTATTATTATTTATTGTTATTTACTTTAGTAAATTTGTTTAATTCCAATCGAGGCTCGATCAGGATAAAATAAATGTCACTAGAGTTTTCCAAACAAATTATATCCAAATAACAATTAATTTTTGCATATTTAAGAAGTTTTTTCTACTGCTTTGGTACACGTTAAGATTCGTTCCTAATTTGACAATCAAGGATATCACACTCATTCTACTTATTAAAATCAAATGCAATTTTATCATTGAATTTATAGTTTCTCTTCAAGCTTTTTGCTTTAGCTTAGCAGTATTACTATGTAACTTTAGTTCTCTTCCAATGCAACCCCTACCTAGCTTTGATTTGGTTAATTACATCGCTTTAATTTATCTTATTTCAACCTAGATATACATTTACTTAAAAAATATTAAAATCATAATATGTTATTATTTAATCTTATTTTCTTTTGTGATTCAAAGTAATTCCAAATGTGGTCAAATTAAGAATACATAAACATCATTGGACACATCTCGATGAGCTTTATGCAATTAAAGATATTATTTAATCTTATTTTCTTTTGATTCATGCTTTAATTGAAGGTGTTACACTCATTCTCTATAGTATCATAGAATGTAACTTTCTTATGTAATTTATCTAATTTTTAATGATTTTTTTCTTTGGTTTTTTATATTACTATATAACTCAAATTCTCCTATCATATGACCTATATGTATTTGATATTAAAAAGCATTAACTAAAATTAGAGTAATAATTTATTAAATTTAATGTTTTTTTAATTATGTAATTCATAGAAATTACAAACGAGACTTTATTGAGACTAAACAAATATCATTGGTCGTGTCTTCTGGAGCTTTCACTAAAAAATAATTGTTTTTATTTTTATAAAACTTTATTTTTAAAGAAATTGGTAATCTTCATAAGACATTTAGATTAATGCCTAACTTTTTGTTTGAGAATGCCACTCTTGATATCCATTATATTTTGTATTATAATGCTTCAACTAATCACATTCCATCTTTAATATATGCTACCTTAAAATTAAAAAATAATAATTTATTATTTTTAAAGCTTCTTTATTTTTGTAATTCGTTGTAATTAAAAATGTTGTCTATTGGAGTGCAAAAAAATGGTTCAACTAATCTAATTGATCTCAATCCACATAAATATTAATTTTTATATAATTAAAAAAGTTAGTTTCAATTTTGTTTTTTACACATTATAGATATTTTGATTCAAATATATTTTGAAGATTAAGGACATTGAACTCTATCTCTTTAGTGTCATGGAATGTGTCTTTCTTTTATAATTTGTCATTCCTTCAAATTCTTTATCGTGATTTGGTTACATTTCTATGAAACTATAAACCTCCTCTAATATGACTTTTATATTACTTTTGTTCTATTATATTACATTGCTTCATTTTACATCATTTTACCTTTAATATATGCTTACTTAATATTAAAATAATAACTTTTTACTATTTTTCCAAATTTTTTAAATTTATGTCAATTATTAAATAAGTTTGATCAAAATGAAACAACAATCATTCGACTCCTCTATATGAGGTCAATCCAATTCAATTTCATATTTTTAAAATATTTTATTTTCAAAGATTTTAGAACTCCTTATAAAGAAATTTTTTATTCAAACCTTATTTAATGATCATGGATGTTCCCCTTAGTCTCCTTAATATCTTAGAAAGTTACTTTTTTCATGCAATTTATGTCATTTTTTTAAAAGTATCATTTTTATTTATTTATAGAGTTATGTAACTTTAATTTTACTCTGGTATAACATTTTGAACCATTTGATTTACTTGTAATACACTTATAACTTATATCATTTTAATTTTAATTCATACAAACTTACTATTGAAATAATCATATATTATTGTTTATAGTTGTTTCTTTTGATATTTTCGATTAATTCCAAAAAAATCAGATAAAGATGAATAAGTCATTTCACTAATCATAACAAGCTCTATCTAATTAAATATTTATTTTAATATTTTAAGTATGTTATTTTTAAAGTATTCCCTAACTTTCTAAGACATTCTAATAAATACAGAATTGACCTTTGAAGATATTATGCTTAATCTAGTTGTAATCGTGGCATGCAACTTTCTTGCATAATTTATGACTTTTAATCAATTTTTTTTTAAATTTTGTTGTAATTCTATTGTACACTAGCCTCTGCTATGACTTTCATATTACTTTGGTTTGTTTTATTACATACCTTCATTTTATATGAAATCAACAATAATTTGTGTTTACTTAGTATTAACTAATAATTTAATATTATTTATTCTTTTTTACATTAATTAATCACAGTTATTCCAGAGAAGGTCTAGTTATGATACAACCAACATCATTATAGTCACCTCAATAAAGTCCATCCTATATAATATTCATTTTCATATATTTCAAATATTTAATTTCCTTATCTTTTATAAGGATGTTTGTTTCCTACATTAGTTTAATTAATTAGGTTATTTTACTATATAACTTTGTTCCTCCTCTTATGTGACATTTGCATTTCATTGATTTGGTCATATTATATGCAACAACTCATGTAATTTTTCTCTAATATCTATTTAATTAAAATTCTGGAAAAAACTTTTTACAGTTATTTAGTTTTGAAGTTTGTTGTAAATCTAAATGGGTCTTGATCGATGTGAAACACATGTAATTCAAGTGAGGTTGATGAGCTCCATCAAATTAAATATTCAGTTCTTATAATTTTAAATTTTTTATTTTCTAGGATATCAACACACTTTATGACATGTTTCAATTCAAACCTAATTCAATGATTAAAGATGTTATGCTTAATCACCTTAGTATCTTGGAATGTTATTATCCCATAAATTTATAAGATTTGCTTGAATTTTTCCCTTTAATATGGTTTTCTTTCTTTAAATTATCACATCTTAGTTTTAATGTATTTGTTCTAAGTATTGAAATAATACTTTTAAATTATTTATGCTTATTTACTTATGAAATTTGCTATAATTTTAAATGAGTAATAATAAAGATGAAATAAATGTTGTTGCACTCATCACGATAAGATCAATCAAACAAAATACATATTTCCATATTTTTTTATTTTATGTAATTTGTACACATTTTGAAGAAAATTTTTGTTAGAACCTGATTTGACAATCATAGATGTTAAACTTAATATGCTTAGTTTGTTATAATGAAGGTATCTTATTTAATTTATCTAATTTCATAAACATTTTAGCATCTATATGGTTACGCTCTTATGAAACTATAAATCTCCTCTTTTTTGACATTGTTAATACTTTATTGTTATTTATGAATATTCATTTTGGCAATTACTAGTAATTCCAAACTAAGGTTGATTGAAAAAACATCATTTCACTCATCTCTATAAGATTTATCAAATTGAATGTTCATTTTTTACCTTTAAATTTTTCTATTCATATTTTTTAATATTCTATGAGACATTTCAATTTACACATTTCAATATCAAGGATTTTATACTTTATCTCCTTAGTATCTTTCTATGCAAATTTATCATGTCATTTTTCTCATTTCTTCAAATATTTTACTTTTATTTGGTCATATTTATTTGAAAACTTTATTCTACACTCATGTGATGTTTATAACCCAATCATTTGATTATATTATATTACTTTAGTCTATCTTACTTCAATGTTTAACATATATTTTTTTAACATCCAATAAGTAATTAGTTATTATTTAATGTTATTTATTTAAGACATTCATGGTAATTCCAAACAAGTTTCAAAGTAAGATAAAACAAATATTGTCAACTAATCTTGACAACTTCTTTCACTAAATTTTTAACGACTATATTTTTAAATATTGTTTTCTTGCTTTTGGCATAATTTATGAGATATTTCAATTCCAATCTAATTTAATGATGAAGAATGTAGCACTTGTAGTTCTTAGTATCTTGGAATATAAGTTTTTTAAGCAATTTATTCAATTTCTAAAATTTTTTCCATTTTAATTTTTTATATTAGGATGTAACTTGAATCTCCTCTTACTTTTTATAACTATTTGGTTTGGTTATATTGCATTAATTTAATTTAACTCTTTCTAAATTTAACATTTATTTACTTAACTTTTTAATTTTTTTAATAATTTATAGTTATTTAGTTTAATAATTCATAATAAATCATCAGGAGGTTTGATTGAGATTAAATATTCTCATTAGGCTAATCTAAATGAGCCTTATCTAATTAACTATTCACTTTTATTTTTAAATATTTTATTTTTATGTTTTTGGGCATAATGAAATATTTTTATTTATAACTAATTTGACTTTCAAAATAATAACTTTTTGTTGTTTATATTTATTTAAGATGATAAATTTTACTAATTCAAAATATTGCTTAATGTATATGAAAAAAATGCCTTATAACTCTTCTCAAAGAATTTTATCCAAATAAATATTCAATTCAACATTTTTAAATACTTTATTTGTAGGGTCTTAACAATCTATATGAGATGCTTTTCTTTTATCTTATTTCATAGTCATGGATGTTACAGTTGATTTTCTTAGTATTTTAGACTATAAATTTATCACATTTCTTTAAAGTTTTTGTATTTCTTTCGGCATTTTATTATTAAAGTCTAAACATAGTGCAACATTTAAATCATTTCAATTTGGTTATATTACATTGCTTTAGCTTATTATTTTAAACTTGAAAAGATATTTAATTGATATTAAAGTAACAATTTAATTTTATATATGTTTGTATACTTCAAAAATTTATAATGATTCAAAAAGAGGTATGATTGGAGACAAAAAACTCATCATTGGATAGTTCTCAATGAGCATTAACAAATATAAAATTTATTTATATGGTTTTAAATAATTTTTCAAGGATTTTCTCATACTTTGTGAGTCATTTCAATTTGTGACTCATTTGACATTTGATGATGATCTGCTCAGTGTCTTTGGTATCTTGGAATACAATAATCCTATGCTATCTATCCCATGTCTTCAAGTTTGTGCTTATGATTTGGTTATATTACCATGCAATAATAAATCACTTCTCGTATAACCGTTAAGTGTTTTTTTTATCTTACATTGCTTCAATTTATCTTATCCTAACTTTAAAATATATTTTCTTAGTTTTAAAAAAGTTTTTTTATTATTTGCACTTATTTACATTAATAAATCATAGTTAACCAATGAGGTGCAATTGAGATGAAACAAACATTGTAGGACTCATTCTAACCCACTCAACGAAATTAAATATATATTTTTATTTTCTAAAATATTTTAGTATGAAAGGTCTTTGACATGTTCGCTTTGTATTTTTATTAGTATATTTGTTTTTACAAATGAGGATATTATATAAAATTTCTTTCGTGTCTGTGATTACACCTTTCTTTTTTTATTTACATAATTTTACAAATTGTGTTTTATTGATTTAGTTATATTAGTATAGAACTCTAATTATATTCTTTACTTACCTTTACATTCCATTGATTTGATTATATTATAATTTCTAAACTTATTTTGTTCCAGTTTTATATTAAATTCCCTTAGGAAAAAATAATTTTATATTATTTATCATTATTTTTTTTGTCATTAATAATAATTATAGATGAGGTTCGATCGACATTAAACAAAAATTGTTGGAGTTGACTTAACCTAACTCATACAATTCTTATTTATTTTGATATTTTTAAAGAATTTACATTGTAATTTTTATCATACATTATGACCCAGTTTGATTCGTGCCTAATTTGAATATTAAGTATAGTACGTTGAATCCCCTAAGTATCTCTTACATTACCACTTCCTCACACAATTTATGTTATTTTTTCAAATGATATTTTTTTTCATGTCCACCAAGCCTTGTTAAAATTTCTAGGAATTACCAAATTAAAATTAAATAAATTATAATAAATTATTAATTTAATATAAAATAATTAAACATTAAAGTTGAATTAAGAAAAATGAAAGTTTTGTTATATTACCAAATCAAAGCGATATAAAGTTTAGAAGGGAGGTGATTTAATTGTACATAATATAATTAAAAAAGAAAATAGAAAAATATGAAGAAATAAGATAGATTTCAAGGAAAATATGCATTCCAAGATAGTAAAGGGATCAAGTGCAGCATCGTTAATCATCAAATTTTGTAAGAATCAAATTTCTTAACAATGATGCCAAAGCCATCGAAAATAAAATAAGTAAAAAAATTTCACATTGACAATGTAATAGAGTAAAGTTTGTGAAGATGACTGAATGACATTCACCTCATCTTGATCAAAAGTACTTTAGAGTTATGAAAATTTACCAAAGTTAATGTTCATAAATAACAATTCAATTTCGTTTTAATGTTATGTAAAAATATATATTTATGCTCAAATGACAAAAATTTAAATAATATAATATAACTAAAATAAACTAATGAAATGGTTAAATGAGAGGACATTTAGAGTTCCATGACAATATTAAAAAGTTAAGGAAAAAAGTTTGAAGATATAAAATAAATAGTGAGGGGAAGTTCACCAAGGATATCCAGTTCAAAATCCTCAATCGTCAAATATGGTATGAATTAGAATGTCGCATAAAAAATAAAATTAAAAAGTTGTATATTTAATTAAATAGAGCTCATTGAAACATGTCGAATGATGTTTATTTTTTTAGATCTAAACTTATTTGGAATTTCCATGAAAACTAATGTTAAATATGCATAGCAATAATAGATAATTATTTTAATTTTAAATAAATATATATTAAAAATCAAAATAGAGAAACTATGATATGAAATAAAGAAATTCTATGTTACTTCCTCAATTATTAAAATTAGCATTAATTAAAATGTCTCATTAATTACTTTGACTCACTAGAAATTACATTACATAAAAATTCGAAAATGAAAAATTTAAATGTTAATAGTCATCGAGTCGACCCCAATGAATCTTGTTTTAACTTTACCCAGATTCATTTGAAATTATTGCATTTACCAGTCAAAATTAGAATAAATAATAACTAGTTATTTTTTTAATATTATATAAATATTTATTAAACTTATAATAAGATAAATTAAAGTGAAGAAATATGACAAGTACAAAGTAATGTAAATGCCATATGAGATGAGATTAAGAGTTATATATTAGTTTAACCAAATCAAAGCACAAACTTTTGAAAAATAGGACTAGTAATGTGAGAAAGTTTCATTACAAGACATTATGGAGATTAAATGTAGCATCTTCAACCATCAAGTCAACTAGAGATTAAAATGTGTTATAAATGGTGTCAAATCCCTACAAAATGAAAATTTTAAATTTAAACTAAAATGACATAAATTGAGGTATTGCAATATAAGAAAACAAAAGTGATGTTGGCGATAGGGGAGGAAAATTAGAGTTACATAGTAATATAATGAAATATAAAAAAAATTTGAAGAAATGAGAAATTACATGAAAAATTTGAATTCTATGATACATAGAAGATCACATGTAGCATCATCATTCATCAAGTCTAGCATGATATGAAATTTCTAAAAAGGTGTTCCAAAATCCTAAAAAAAAATTTTAGAAGTTAAAAATTAATATTTAATTGAATTGCTCTTATCAGATCGAGTAGAGAGAGGTTTGTTTTCTCATGGTCTTAACACATTTGGAAATTCTACTAAATGCCAAAGAAAGTAAGAACACATTTTAATGAATTATTATTTTATCCTTAAAAGCTTATTTGCTAAAGCTAGAATGAGTCAAATTAAAGCATTGTAATGGACCAAATCAAAGATTTTAAAATGTCTCAAGGATGGTTATTTTAAGATACTATAATAATCCTTGATGAAAGTGAAAAATTATTAGAAATAAAATAAATTTTACTTGAAAATTGCATTTCGTGATACAAATAAGATCAAGTGAAACATCCTCAATTATGAAATCAAACACGAACTAAAATGTCTCAAAAGAAAAGCCAAAAACATATAAAGTAAAATATATAAAATATAGAAATCATTACTTAGTTGGACAGAGGTCATCGAGATGAGTTTAATGACTTATTTCTCCTAGACTGGAGTAATTTTGGAATTAATGCGAATTAATACAATTAAAAAATAGAAATCAAATAAATTAATTTTTTGACTATTTAGCAAAAATACATTTTTTTAAAATGAGATAAACAGAAGAAATGTAATTGAATTAATTAAAAATGATGTAAAGACAATAATAGAGTAGATTTAGAGTAATTGAGTAATATAACAAAGCTAAAGCAAAGAATCATAAGAAATAAGGTAAATTGTATGGGAAAGTTGCATTCCAAATTATGAAAGCGATAGATTATAACATCCTTGAACATCAAATATTGTTCAAATTAAAATAAATTATAAATCTTGCAGAAGCTGTGAAAAATAAAATATGTAAAAGCTTCACTCTTAGTATTTGATTGGATAGAAAAGTGTGTTCATTTGGTGAGAGGTCTTGAGAATACTCCAAAGATGCTTTTTTCCTTATGAATTCCTAATTTCGAATTATTACTATTTTCAAAAATGTAAAAATTAACAAATGATAAGTTAATATATTAATATTTATTTAACATACAATAAATTTTCAATAAAATATTTTGAAGTAATATAATATGACAAATTTAAAGCTATATAGCAATTATCACATGTGGTGAGAATTCTAATTTTATAAGAGTATAACCAAATAAAAGAAAACATTATAATAAATGAGATAAATAATATAAAAGTTTCTACTACAAGTTACTAAGAAGATCGATCGTAGCATCCTGGACAGGCAATTCATATATGAATGGAAATGTCTTATAAAGAGTCCTGAAATCCTTAATGAAGATATTTAAAATCAAAGAAATCAATATTTATTCAAATAAAGCATTCCAAGAGAAGACTATCAATTGTTTTTTTCCATTCGATTAAACCACATTTATGAATTACCAAATTAAATAAATAAATAAAATAATAAATTATTATTTTATTATTAAATAAGAAATTTTCAAACAATGCAATATATTAAATTCAAAGCCATGTAAAGGTAAGAGGAGATGAGATTTGGAGTTAAATTTTCCTATAACCAAATCAAAGAAAAAATTTAAAGAAATTAAATAAATATTATGCCAAAGTTGTCTTCCATGATACTATAGAGATCAAGCGTAATATTCTCAATTATAAAATCATTTGTCGCACAAAATATCTCATAAAACATGTAATAAGCTTAGAAAATAAAATAGTTTACATTATAAAAATAAAGTTTTAATTATATAAAACTCACCAAGATGAGTCCAACAAAAACAACTTTCATCGTTTGGACTTCATTATGAATTACTTCAAATTATCAAACTAAAAAAGGATAGATAATATTAAATTATTATATTAATTTTAAATATATATATATATATATATATATATATATATATATATATATATATATATATATATATATATATATATATATCAAAGCTAAGTTTTGGAAAATTGATGAATTGTAAAATACCAAATCAAAGCAATGTAAAAGAAGGTGTTTTAGTGTTGCATTGCTATATAACAAAATTAAAGCAAGGAATTTCATGTAATTATATAAATTCTACTAGAAAGTTGCATTACAAGGTCTATGAAGATCGAATATAACATCCTTGACTGTTGAAGTTGGAATGAATAGAATTATGTCGTAAAAAAGCCAAATCCATGGGAAATAAATTTAAAATATAAAAAAGAATATTTAATTGTATAAAACTCATCATGACGAATTCAACAACATCAGTTTTGCCATTATTGAACTCTATTTTGAGTTATTTTGAAGAACTAAACTATATAAGTCTAAATAATAATAAATTATTATTTGAATTTTAATTAAATATATATATATTAAGATTCTAGTGAGATAAATTAATGTTATATGGTATAACCAAGTGAAATTATTATAAAGGACATATAAGAGAAGAGTTAAGAATTAAGCAAAAAACTTTGAAAAAAATGATAAATTTTGTGAGAAAATTGCTTTCTAGGATATTAACAAGATTGAGTGTAATGTACTCGATGGCCAAATGAATCACAAATCAATGCATCTCATAAAGAGCGCTAGTGTAACAGAAAGTAAAGTATTTCAAAATATAAAAATGAATATTTGAATGGATTTGTGTTAATAGTGATGTGTCTAATAATGTTTACTTGATCAAACCCCATTTAGAATTATAAGAAATTACTATTGTAAAAAATAAGCATAAATAAAACAAACTTATTTTAATTTTAACTAAATATATACTAAAGCATAAATGAGATAAATCAAAGAAACTTAGTTGATTCAAATAAACAAAATGAGCTTGAATATTTTTTAAAATATAGAAACAAAAATTTAATTAGATAGGGCTCAATGAAAAGTGTTGAATGACATTTTTTGTTCCAATTGACCATCAATGGAGTTACTATAAAATACTAAATTGCATAATTCTAAATATTAATAAATTACTATTTTAATACAAAGTATGTATAAATTAAAGCTAAAATAAGGTAAATTTAAGCAATATTAAGATCATGGCAATTGAATCACCACATGAGAAAAGCTATGGAGTTTCATTGTGATATAACAAACTCAAAATAAGATTTTTTAAAAAGGTAAGATAAATTATATAAGAAGTTTGTATTCCATGAAAGTGAGGAGTTCACATGTGACATTCTTAATCATCAAATTGATTGAGAATTAAAAAAACCTACAACATGCCAAAGTAATAATAAATAAAATTTTTCAAAATGTACAATTGATTATTTAATTAAATCGAGCTTTTTCATGCAAGTCTGATGGCCTTCCCTTCATCTTTATTAGACCTCATTTGGAAAAATATAAATTAAGAAAATATAATATAACAAAATCAAATGGATGTTTGTTACATGAGAGGAGACTTGGAGTTAGAAAGTGATATGATCAAATAAAAGAGAACATATTGGTAAAATAAGATAAATAGTAGAGGGATGTTGCCTTTCAGTATACAAAGGAGATTGTGTGTAACACCCTAATCACCAAATTTTTTTACAAATTTGATGTCTCCTAAAATCTTCAAAAAATAAAGAACAAAACATCTACATAGATAAAAAATATAGTTCGATAGAGCACAATAAAATGAATCAAAAGTCATTTGTTTCATCTTGATTAGAATTCATTTTTAATTTCTATGATTATTTAAGAAAAAACCTTAAATAATTAAAATTATTTTTTAATGTTAATTAAATATTTTTTAAAATTAAAAATCCAATAAATTAAAAAAATGTAATATTATTGTACAAATTAATGTAAAAGTTAGAAAAGATAAACTTTAGTGTCGAATAGTGATACAAATCAGAGTAAAAATAAAAAATCTTTGTGTCAATTTATATAAAAAATAGCACTTCATTATATTAAAGAGATCATCAAATCAGGTATGAATAAAAATTTCTCATAAAATGTGACAAATTGATAGAGGAACAATATTAATAAATATAGAAATGATGATTTAATAGGATAAAGGTCATCAAGTCAAGTGAACAATGTTTCTTTCATCATCAAAAATTATTTAAACGTATTAAGAATTTAAAATGTAGAAAATAAATATTTAGTTGGATATAGGTCATTGATGTGAGCCTAATGACATTTGTTTCACCTTGATCAAGCTCAGTTACATTCAATAGAAACTATAAAATTAAATAATTAAAAATAATACTAAGTTAATTAGTTAATAATTAGATAATATATTAAAGTTCAAATAAGGTAAATTTATTAGCTAAAATATATCAAAATTAAAGTGATTTAAAGGGCACATAAAAAGGATTTAGAGTTACATAGCAAATTTTACAAAAAAAAGTTACTTTCTAAGAGACTTCAAAGATATAGAGTAATATCCACATTCCAAAAATCTAGTATGCATTAAAATGACTAATAAAACTACAAAAACTATTGAATGTAAAACATGAAAATTTTGAATTGAAAGTTTAATGGATCGAGCTCTTTGAGATGATTCTAATAATACTTGTTTCATAATAAGAAAACATTCATCTAATGTTAGCTAAATATATATTAGAACTTAAGTAAGAAAAGTTTGAATAATATAATATAAATAAATCAAAGTGACGAAAATATTGGGTTTATATTTAGAGTATCAAGGTAATACAATGATATAAAAATTAAAAGATCAATAGATGTGATAAATCATATAAGAAAGTTGCATTCTATGACATTAAGAAAATTGAAAGTAGCATTCTTGATCAATAAATCAAGAAAGAGTCAAAATGACCTATAAAGCATGCAAGGTTTCACAAAATAAAATGATTAAAAATTTGAAATTGCATAATTAATTGGATAGAGCACATGGAGATGTGTGTAATGATATTTTTTCATCTAGATGGGTACTCATTATGAATTATATAAAAATATGAAAATAATGATGCTTTAATAATTATGAATTGTTATGTAAATAATAAGTTACTTTATGCTATAATTGAGAAGAGAAAATCATAGCATTGTAACATAACTAAATAACGGTGACAAAAAGGTCACACAAGTGGAGACTGAGAGGTTCATAAAAACATAACAAAATTGTAGTGAACTATTGAAAGAAATGAGATAAATTGCATAAGAAAGTTTCTTAACAAGAGACAAAGAGATCCAATGCAACATCCTTGATAATCAAATGATATACTGGCAAACATATCTATTATGACATGCAAAAATGAAAGAAAATAAAATATTTAAATTGTGGAATTCAATATTTGATTGGATACACCTTGTTGCCATGAATCAAATTATAATTGTTTTGTCTTAATCATAACCCATTTGGAATTATTATGAAATACCCAAAAATATAAAAAAATAATAATAAATAATTTTTTAAAACTAAGTAAATATATATTAAAGAAAAAATTATAAATTTATGTCATTTAATATATCCAACTCAAAACAATATAATTATTACTTAAGAGGAGAATGATAGTTATCATATAAAAAAGGAAAATTAACGAAAAATTTTTGAGGAAATCACAAAATTATTTAGGGAATGTTGAGTTCATATATCTTTCAATCATATATGAATCAAAATTTCTAATAAAAAAAGCCAAAATAATAATACATAAAATATTGAAAAATGTCGAAAACAATATTTAATTAAATAGACACCATCTAGATCAATTCAATAATATTTGTTACATTTCAATCTAATCTTAATTATAATTGATATAAATAACTAAATTAATTTTCAAAATTATAACAAATTATTATTTTAATATTAACTATAAATATATTAAAATTAAAAAAAAAATCTTTAGAAATGTAATGAATCATTTTCAAAGATATGTAAAGGTCACATTGGTAAACATTTCAAGTTACATAGTAATCTAACAAATCAAACAAAAAAAATCAAATAAATGAGATCAATTGTACTTGATTACTGCAATTTGAGAAACTAAGGACCAGTATCACAACCTTCATCGTTGAAGTAGATATGAATCAGAATGATTAGAATCAAAATGATTTTGAAAAAATGCAAAACCCCACAAAATTAAATGCATAAGATATAGAAATAAATATTTTATAGAACAAAACAATAGAAAAAATACAACAACCATTGTTTTGTCTCAATTAGATCTCCTTTGTAAATACTATGAATCATTAAAATAAACATAAAAATATTTTCAAAAATTAAATAATTATATATTAAAGCTAAAAAATGAGATTAAATGAAGTCATGTAATATAAGTAAATTCATGTGATGAAAGGGTTAAAAGAGAAGAGATTTAGAGTTATATAATATTATAACCAAATAAAAGAGAAAAATTTTAAGAAATAAGTTAACTAATTTAGGTTTGTTCCATTTTAAGTTATAACAAACATTAAGTATAACTTCTCGATCATCAAATATGACATGAATAAAATATCTCACAAATCTTGCCAAAGCTGTACAAAATAAAATTTTGAAAAATATGGAAAAAAATATTTGATTGTTAAGAATTCATCAAGATGAGCCAAGCAACATTTATTTCTTCTTGATCAAATATCAATTTGAAATACTTTTAATTACAAAATTAAAAAGCTATAAATAATAATAAATAATTATTTTATGTTAAGTTGTTATAAATTAATTCTAAAATAAGATAAGTTAAAGAAATAGAATGTAACCAAATTAAAGAAAATTAATTTGAAGAGATATATTGTATGAGAATGTTTTATTTCGATATATTAAGGACACTGATTATAACATTCTTGTTCACTAAATCAAGTTTTAGTTAAAATGCCTCTTGAAGCATGCAAAATTTTTAGTAAATAATTTATTAAAAAAATTTAGAAAAGAATAACTTAATAAGATAGAACTAGTTGAGAAAAGTTGATGACATTTGTTTTGTCTGTATTACATCTCATTGAGAATTATTAGAAATTCCTACAATAAGTAAAAATAAATAATAGTAAAATATTTCTTTAATAATAAGCAATTAAATGTTAAACCTCAAATAACAAAGATTTGATAATGCAATATAACCAAACAAAAAGGATGTAACGGTCACATGCAGATTAAGATTTTTGTCGTAATATAACCAAATCAATAAAATTTGAAGCGAGATTAATTATGGAGGGAAGTAGAATTACATGTTACTATGCAGATAAAACATAACATCATCCATTGCCAAATCAAGTATTAATAAAAATGCCTAATAAAGTGCATCAAGATTTGCATTGTGATGTCTATCACATTTCGATTGGAACTTGTTTTGAATTACTACAAATTAAAAAATTAACTAATCACAAATAATAATTCATTATAATTTTAATATTAAATAAATAAAGTATAAAGTGAGAATTAGACTAATTTAGTAAAAGCAAATTAAAATAAAAATTAGGTGAAGGTCATACATTAGGAGGAGTGATTCATTGCAATAAAACAAAATAAAAAAACTATTTAAGAAACAAAAAGTTGTACAAAAATGTTGCATTATAACATAATAAAGAGATTGATTATAGCTTCTTAGATCATGAAATCAACCATGATTGTACTAGTCTTGTAAATTATGCTAAGACATTAGAATTTAAAATGTTTAAATATTTAAAAATTTATATTTAAATCCTTAAAGCACATTTAGATTAGGCCAATTTTTTTTTATTTTTATCATACCTTATTTAGGATTACCACAACTTATTAAAGTAAATGACTATAAATAATTGTGCATTGTTATTTTTAATATGAAGTAAATGTTATTAAGGTAAAATGACAATAATTGATCTAATGTAATATAAACAAATCAAAGTGGTATAAAGGGTAGATGAGAGAAGAATTAGAGTTTAATAGTAATACAATAAAATTAAAATACAATTTTCAAAAAAGGGAAAAATTAAATGATAAAATGCATCCCATGTTGTTATATTGATGGAGTGAAATATCCTTAATGCCCAAATAAGTTATGAATCAAAATTTCTCATAATGCATAGAAAAATATAAGAAAAATTCTTTTGGGAATGAATATTTAATTACATAAATCTGATCATGATTTGTGGAATGATGTTTGTTTTATCTCGAACAGATTTTCATTGGAATTACTATGAATTATCAAAAACAATAATCATAAATAATAATAAAGTTTTTTAATATTAAGTAAATATATTTGAAAAAAATATGATAAATTTAAGCAATGTAATATATCAAAATTAAAGCAATGTTAATGTTACACAAACATGACATATGATTACATAATAATATAACCAAATGAAAGAAAAAAATTTAAAAAGTGGGATAAATTATACAAGAAAATTGCCTTCAAGGAAACTAAGTATTTTGAATATAAATGTTTTACTATCAAGTCATGCACTAATTAAGATATCTTATGAAGTTTTCCCAAATTATAAAGAATAATATATTTAAAAATATAAAATATTAATTTGATAGAGCCTAGTAAGCAAACTATACTATGTTTTCTTTATTTGATCAAACTTTGTTTGGAATGGCTATGAATTACAAAAATTGACTTAGCATAAACAATAGTAAATTATTTATTAAAGTTGAAATATTATAAATTAAAAAAATGTAATATAACAAATTCAAGGTGATTTAAAAGTTACATGGGAGAAAATGTTTTCTTTTATAGTAATAGAACCAAACCACAGAGAAACATTTGAAAAAATGTGATAAAATGTACGAGTGTGACATGGTCGAATGTCAAGTTAAGTACAAATAATATGGTATAGTAAATCATGCAAAAATCTTTGAAAATAGAATATTTAGAAATTTAAAATGAATAGGTACTGGATAAAACACGTTGAGTTGAGTCTGACGATGTTTATATTTCTTCTCAACAGAACCTCGGTGGGATTTGGTATGAATTACTGAAGAAAATAATTATAAATAATAAAATATTATTATTTTAATATTAATTAAATATATATTAATCCTAAATTGATATGTCTAATAACAATGTATTCTAACTAAACAGGAGCAATGTAAGGGTGAGATCAGATAAAATTCAGTGCTACATAATTATAAAACAAAAGTTAAAATGAGATAAATTGAAGTAATGCAATAAACAATATAAACACTAAATAAATTCACAAAAGAGGACATTTAAGTCACATAATAATATAATGAAAGAAAAGTAAAAAATTTTAAGAAGTAGATAAAATATATAGGAAAGTAGTATTCTATGACATTAAGGGGACCAACGTAACATTTAAGAAAAAACATTGATGAAATGAGATAAATTATGTGGGATAGTTGAATTCCAAGGTTCTAAAAAAATTGAGTATAATATCCATAATCATTGAATTAGGTGCCAATCTAAGATGAATTATTGAAAAATATAAAAATAAAAAATTAATCCGATAGAGAAAGTTGAGACAAGCATAACGACTTTTGTTTCATCTTTATCAAACCACATTCAGAATTACTATGAATTACCAAGATAAATAAGCTTATAGAAATTAATTATTATTTTAGTATTAAGTAAATATATGTTGAAGCCAAAGTAAGACATGTTCAAGCAAAATAATGTAAGCAAATAAAATAATTATAAATCACAAATTAGAGGAGATTAGGGCAAACATAATAAAAAAACAAATTAAAGAAAAAGATTTGATTAATTGTGATAAAGTATGTGGAAAGTGGCTTTCCAAGATAACAAATTGCTTGAGTGTAACATCCTCGATCAATAAATCAGTTATGGGTCAAAATATCTCAAAAAGTGTTCCAAAAATATAGAAAATAAATGAGACAAATTTTATTAAGCTCGTTAAGATTACTCAAACAATATTTGCTTCATCTTACTAAGTCTATTTAAGTAATTACTAAGAACTTCAATATTAAATAAGCAAAAAATAATTATATTATTATTTTAATAATAATTTTAAATTTGTTAATGCTAAAATAAAATAAATTGAATCAATCTAATATGAACAAATCGAAGCAATGTAAAGGTCAAATAATAGGAGTTTGATTAGCATAGTAAATTTAACCAATTGAAACTAGAATATTTTAGAAATGAACAAAACATATGAAAAAAATTGCATTCAAAGAGACTAAGAAGATTGCATATTACATCCCTAATCATCAAATCACATAGGTATCAAAATGTCTCAAAAAAAAATATGCCAATAGATATGGGAAATATGACATTTAAAAATTTTTAAATGAATTTTTTATTAGATAAAGCTCATTGTAATAAGTGCAATGATGTTTATCTCATATCGATAAGACCAATTTTGGAATTACAACTAATTACAAAATTACATCAACAAAATAATATTAAATTATAATTTTAATATAAAATAAAATTTTTTAATAATTTTGAAATTAGATAAATTGATGAAATATAGTATAACCTAATAAACATTATGTGAAGGTGACACTAGAGGACATTTAGATTAATATAACAAAATCAAAGTAAAAAATTTGAGGAAATGACATAAATTTTGTGGTAAAGTAGAATTTCAAGTTATTAACAAAATTGATTGTAGCTTTCAAAAATGTCACATCATGTATGAATCAAAATATCTTATAAATCATGAGATTGCTCATAAAAACAAAGTATTTAGAAATATTAACAAAAATTAATATTTGATTAGGAAGAGCACAACAAAATGAGCCAAATGAAGTTTTATTTGTGTTAATCACACCTTGTTTATAGTTAGTATGAATTATGATTATAAAAATTTTAAATAATAATAAATTATTATTTCAATTCAAAGTAAACATATATTAAATTTTAATTGAGAAAAATTAAAATATTATAAATATTAAAAAATTAAAAAACTATAAATATCAAATGAGAAGAGATTTATTACTATATAGTAAGATAACCAAATCAAAGTAAAAATTTTGAAAAAATAAATAGGTAGCTTAAGAAAGATGCCTTCCATGATATCAAGGTGATTAAGCATATCTTAATCATCACATAAAGCACAAATTAAAATAACTTCCAAGGTAAGCCAAAACCCAACAAACCTATATTTGAAAATATAAAAATAAAACTTTTATTTGGTAGAGATAATCATGACTTGTTGAATAATATTTGTTTTGTCTTGTTTTGACCTCGTTCAGAATTTCAATCGATAAATAAATTAAATATGCAAAAATAAAAAAATATTTTCAATTATAATCAAATGTATAGTAAATCCAAAATTATATAATTTGAAGGAATGGAATATAACAAAAATAATGTAATGCAATAGTAACATAAGAATCTTTGAGTTTCTTAGTAATAAACTAAATCAAAGAAAAACCTTTAAAAAATGACAAATTTTATATCAAAGCTACATTCTAAGAAAATAAGATGAGAATTAAAATAACATTTTAGAATTGAGAGTAAAGTCTTTGATCATCAAATTAGGTTAAAAAAAATACCTCATAAATAGTGTCAAGACTTCAAAAATATTGTAAAAATATATAAGTCAATGTTATGTAGAATAAAGTTCATCGAGACAAGTGCAACTAAGTTTATTTAGTCCTAATTTTACCTCCTTTGATATTATTATGAAATACCATATTAAATAAATGTAAAACATGCTATAGTATTGTTTAGATATTAAGTAGCTTTATGTTTAAGTTGTAATAAAATATATTCAAGCACTTCATTATTGCAAAATTAAAGAAAAAATTGAATAAACGAGATAAAATTTTTAAGAATTTACAGTGCAAGATACAAAGGATATTCACTATAATGTCATTGATCATCAAATTTGGTACAAATTAGATTGTCTCGTAAGGCTTGCCAAAACCCTAGAAAGAAAAAAATTTCAAAACATGAAAATGATCTTTAAAGTTTATAAAGCTTTTTAAGTCTGGTCTAGGGATGTTTCATTCATCTCGATTGGACATTTTAGTATATATATATATATATATTTCTTTGAGATGAAATGAGATAAATTGAACTGAAACATTACAACAAAATTTATGACATATAAAAGTAACATGAGAGAAGATTATTGGTTACATACTAATATAAATAAATGTTACAAAAACTTTGCAGAAATGAGAACTATGCAGGAGAGTTTATTTTTAATAAATGAAGGATATCAAGCATGACATCCTCGACCTTCAAATCAGGTATGAAATAAAATATCTTATTAAACATTCTAAATTACTATGAAATAAAATTTGTAAAGTAATAAAATAAATATTTCATTTCATAAACCTTGTCAATGTTTCTAATAACCTTTGCTCTATCTCGATTAGAAATCATTTATAATGATTTTGAATCATGAAATTAAGAAAGAACAAATGGAGAAATGTAATCAAACAAAATCAGAGTACTGTCCTAATCACAAATGAGAAGAATTAGAGTTTCATAGTAAAACAACCAAATAAAATGTTTTGTTTGAAGAAATGAAATAAATTTTATGGGAAAGTGGCAATTCAATATACTAAGTATATCAAAGTGAAACATTATAAATCGTTAAATCTTGTACGAATCAAAATGACTTGTAAAAGTTAGTAAAACCTTAAAGAAAATATGGAAAATTATAAAAATAAAAATTTAAATATATAGAGCTTATCGAGTCAAGTCCAAGAATGTTAATTTTGTCACAATAAAAAATAACTTGCAATTACTACTAATTACAAAATTAAATAAGCATAAATAATAATAAATTATATTTTTAATGTTATGATAATATATGTTAAATTTGAAATGTCATAAACTATAGCATTGTAATAAAAAAATAATAGTAATATAAAGGTCACATAAGACTTGAATAAGTGTTTTATTATAACATCCTTAACAATCAAATCTAGTTTGCAAAAAAATGTTTCACAAAGAATGCAAAAAATTAAACCAAACTATTTAAAAACAAACTATTTAAAATGTTCGTGTCTATTGGACCTTGTTTAGAATTATTGAGGATTAACAAACTAAAAAAACATAAATAAATAAAGTATTATTTTAATGTTATGTGAGATATATTATATTTGAAATTGGATAAATTAAACCAATGTAATTTAATGAAATAAAAAAAAATACAAAGGCCACTTAAGGGAGAAATAAGGATTACATTGTAGTATAATAAAATCAATGTAAAAAATTTGAAGAAATGTGAAAAATTCTAATACAAAATTACATTTTAGGATGCAAAGCAAATCTAGAATAGCATCCTCGATCATCTTGTTAAGCAAGAGTTGAAATATCTTATAAATTTAGCAAAATAATAAGAAAATCAAACATCTAAATTTATAAAGTACAATGATGTTAGTTTTGATTATATTAGAACTCACCTTGAGTATTATAAATTACAAAATTTAAAAATCATAAATAATTATAAATCATTATTTTAATATTAAGTAATAATAAAAGAAAAAATGATTAACTTGAAGTAGTTAAATAAAACCAATTCAATTGAATGTGATGGCCTTGTGAAATTAAATTTAGAGTTACATAGTTGTTTAACCGATCAAAAATAAAAAATTAGATGGAATAAGATAAATTTTTTTAGAAGATTGCTTTCCAAGATAATGAAAAGATTGACTGTAGCATCTTGAATCTTCAAATTAGGCATAAGTCAAAATTTCTTATAAAGTGTTCAAAAGCCCTCAAAAATAAAATTTCAAAAAGAAGATAAAAAAATAAACGTTTAATTTCATAGAGACTTTGGAGACAATATTACAAACAATTATTTTACCTCATTGAACATCATTTGCAAGTACTGAAACTAAAATATGATAAATTAAAGCATTGTAATATAACAAAATGAAAGTAATGTAAAGGTCACATAAGAAGAGAATTATATTTTCATAGTAATAAAGTTAAATACAAGATAAAAAGTTGAATAAAAGATATAAATTATATGTGAATATTTATTTTTTAAGAATCCAAGAAGATAATGCTTATCATCCTCAAACATCAAGTCTGCTACGAATCAAAATATATGTGAAAGTAAGACAAACTTATAAAAATCTAAACATTGAAAAATAATAAAATGAATAATTAGTTAGACAGACCCATTGAGCCAAATGCAATAATGTCTATTTTGACTCCATATGATCTCATTTGGAATTAACAAAGTAAAATGAGATAAAGTAAAGCAATGAAATATTAAAAAAATTCTTAATAATGTAAAAGTAAAACAAATGCAAATTTACAGTTTAATACTAATATAACAAAATATAGATGATACATTTAATGAAATTAGATGAATTTTATAGGGAATTTGCAAAGGGTTGAATGGCAACATCTTTTCTTATCAAATTACATAAAAATCAAAAAGTTTCATGTAGCAAGCAAGAAGCAAAGAAATAACTAAAAATTGTGAAAATAAATTTTTAAATGGATAGTGCACTTCAAGATGGTCAAAAGATTTATGTAAACTATAGAAGCTAAAAAAACAAAGAAGAACATATTATGTTTTTAATATTTTCTAAATTTATACTGAAAATTAAAATTGATAAATTATAGTAATATACTATAACCAAATCAAAAACTTTTAATGTTAAATAAGAGATGATTTTTAGTTAGTTAATAATATAACAAAATCAAGCAAAAAAGTAGAAGAAATTAAAAACAATATATCGAAATGTTGCATTCCAAGATATTATTATGATCAAGAGTAGCATCCTCCATCTTCAAATAAAATATTAATCAAAATATTTATTGAAGCATTCTAAGTCTTTAAAAAAAGGAAATTTAAAAATATAAAAATGAATACTTAGTTTGATAAGGCTTTTCAAGATACATCTATTGTCATTTATTTCATCATAACTAGGCATTCTTTAGAATGATATGAACTTAACAAATAAAAAATTCTTAAATAATAACATTTCATTATTTTAATATTAATAAAACATATAATAAAATAAAAGTTAGACTAATTGAATAATGAAATATAATTAAAATAAAGTTATTTTAAGGCCACATAAGAGGAGAATTTGTGTTTTATACTCTATAACTAAATCAAAGTAAAAATAATTAACTAATGACATTAATTGCATTACAAACTTCATTCCAAGGAACTACAAAATTAAATAAAAACTCCTTGATAATAAAAAAAGGTATGATCTTAATTATTACACAAAATAGGTAAAAATATGAAAAACTTTTTAAAAATGTTAATATAAATATTCAATTAGATTAATGTAGTCATTAATGGACTAATCATGTCTTTTACATCATGATTCCACCTCATTTTGAGTAATAACATCCTACAAAATTGAATAAACATCAATATTAATAAATTATTTTTTAATTAAAGAAAAATATATATTAAAGATCAAATATGATAAATTGAAGCAATTTAATATAACTAACTCAAATTGATATAATGGTACTTGAGATGAGATTTTGAGTTCTATGAGAATATAAAAAAATCAAAAAAAATTGAAGAAAGGAGCTAAACTTTATATGAAAGTCACTTTTCAACATGTTTTGGAGATTGAGCAAAACATCCTCAATTGTGAAAATAGGTATGAATCAAGTTATCTTATAAATAACTAACAACCTTTCAAAATAAATTATTTAAAATAATAAAAATAAATATTAATTAGAAAAAGCTCATTAATACTACTTCAGTGATGATTCTTTCATCTCAAAAGTACATAAAAATAACTAAAAACTGATTAATTTAATATTAAAAAGTATATATCACAAAACTAATAAGACATTATTTGGAATTCTTGTCAATTACCAATGTAAAAAGATATAATAAATAAAAAGTTTCACTTTAATATTAAGAAAACATAATCAAACCTATAATTAGGAAAATAGAAGTAATGTAATGCAACAAAATAAAAAATGATAAGATCACAAAGAGAAAATTTAGAGTTTAGTTATAATATAACCGAATCAAACAAAATTCTTTGATGAACTTTGATAGATTGTATGAGATATTTGCATTATAAGATACTAAACAAATCAAATACAACATCCTCAATCAATAAATTTATTATGAACAAAAAGACTAATAAAACATTCCAAGACCATAGAATCAAAAACATTTTAAAAACTAAAAAATTAACATTTAGTTGTATAAAGCTGATTGAGATGATTCCAATAAAATATTTTTCATCTTGATCAAACCCTTTTTAGTATTATAAAAAAAGAAATTTTATATTTAAAAATCACAAGTAATAACAAAATATTAGTCAAATACTATGTATATATATTAAATCTAAAAATAATAAATTTAAGTTTTATAACACACAAAATTCAACACAGTATAAAGGTCACATGAGAGTAGATTTTAAGTTACATAGAAATATAATACAATTAAAGCATACTTTTTAGAAATGAAATAAACTTTTTGCATAAGTTGCATTCCAAAACACTAAGATGATCAAATGTAATGTCTCTGATCATCAAATGTGTTACAAACCAAAAATGTCTTGTAAAGTGTGTTAATTTCATAAAAAGTAAAATATTGTTAAAAAAATTAATTTTTAAAAATAAATAAATAAGTATTTAATCATTTCATAAGGTACAAAATAACAACATCCATTTATCTAGATTGGAGCTCCATTAAAATTTCTCTACATTATAAAATTAAATAAATAAAAATAATAATAAATTATTATTTAAAGATTAAGTGAATATACAAGAAGTAGAGAAGTAATCGATTGAATAAATATAATGCAACCAAATCAAAGATATGTAAAAGTCAAATAAGTGAAGATTTAGAGTCAGAAGGAAATATAACCATTTAAGTTTTATGAGAAAATCATAGTCCAAGATATTAAGGAGATCAAGAATATCATCGTTAATCATCACAATAGATTCAAATCAAAATGTCAATTAAATCATGTTAAATTCTTAGAAAATGAAATATTTAAAATATAAAAATGAATAAAAGTTTGATATAATTCATCGAGATAATTTCAAATATGTTTGTTTCATCTCAATCAGACCTCACTCAAAATTTCTACAAATTTCTAAGTTAAAAAACAAAAAATAATAATGAACTATTATTTTAAAATTAATTTAGAGTATAATAATGTTTTGATTGGATCAATTCAAAGAAATGTTATGGCTACATTAGAGATGAATTATAGTTTCTTAGTAATAATATAACAAAGATAAAGAAAAACATTTTAAAAATTAAAATAAATTTTATAACAATCTTGTATTACAAGTTACTAAAAGGTCAAGTGTAATATCCTAAATCATTGAATTACATATGAATTAAAATATCTAAAAAGTAGAAGAAAACTCATAATGAAAAATTGTTAAAAAAATAAAAACATTGAATTTTTAAATTGATACGACTCTTTAAGACAAGTGCAACAACGTCTATTTCATCTAATTTGATATTGATTATAATAACTATAAGTTATCAAAGTAAATTTTCACAAAAAAAACAAATAATTATTTTAAAATTAAATAAATATATAGATATTAAAGCTAAAATGAGATAAATTAATTCAATATAATAAACAAAATCAATGTGATGAAAAGTGTCATAATAGTAGATTTAGAATTATATTGTAAAATATCTAAATTAAAGTAAAAACTTTAATGAAATTAGATAAATTAAACAATAAGGTTGAATTCCAAGATACAAAAGAAATTGAGTGGAACATTGTCGACCAATAAATCATGCATGAATCTAAATTCCATGTAAAACATGCAAAAATAAAAAAAAATTAATAAATAATTGTTTAGAGCTCATGGAGTTAAGTCTAATGATATTTATTTTGTCATAATCATATCTCATTTAGAATAACTTTGAAATACTAATGTAAATGAGAATAAATAATAATACATTATTATTTAATTATTAAAATTATATATTATTTTCAAAACCATGTGAATTCCAACTATGTAATATAACCAAATCTAAAGTGCTATAATTTAAAGAAGTCAATGCCATACAATTTGGTGAAATTAGATGAATTATATTGGAAAGTTGAATTACAAGAAACTAAGGTGATCGAGACAAATTGTTGGTTGTCAAGCATGAATCAAACTTTCTCATAGAATGTGTAATAATACTAGAAGCTTATACAGAGCTTGTTAGAATGACTCTATTGACACACATTTTCTCTTTATCAAACTGAGTTAAATATTATATTAATTAAAAACATTATATAAAAATAATAATAAATTATTATTTTAATATTAAAGAAATATATCCTAAAATTTAAATGAGATCAAATAAATAATATACTATAGCTTATTCCATTGAGTGTTAAAGTCACACTAGAAGAGAATGAGAGTTTCGTAGTAATATAACCAAATTAAAGTGAAACATTTAATGAAAAAAGAACAATAATACAAAAAAGTTAGTTACAAGATAGAAGGGAATCTAGTTTAATACATTTGATCATTAAAATTTGTTCAAATGGAGTCTATCAAAGTCTATTTCATCACGGTTAGACCTCACTAGTAGTTACTACAAATTACAAAAATAAATAATCATACTATAATAATGCATTATCATTTTAATATTTCATAAATGTAAAATAAACTTAAAATGATATAAGTGGAAGCAATGTATCATAACCAAGTGAAAGTGATGTAGAGATAAAATAAGTGGTGATTTGGAGTTCACATAATTATAGCTAAATCAAAGTAAAAAGTTTGAAGAAATGAGATACATTTTAGGAAAAAATTGGACTCTAGGATTATAACAAGGTCATGTGTAATATTTTGAATAAGATTTTTTTGTTTGCTTATTCTCAATTAGACATCGTATAGAACACACACAAGTTAATAGTGAAAAGAATAATTAATAACGAATAATAACTTGAATACTATGCAAATATATATTAAAGTTGAAATAAGGTAAATTAAATCAATGTAGTATAATCAGATCAAAGCAATATAAAGATTACTTGGGTGAAGAATTGGTGTTGTAAAGTAATATAACAAAAACAAAGTAAAAAATTTGAAAAAATGACAAAGTGTGCAAGGAATTTCCATTCTATGATACTGAGCAAATTTAGTGTAACAATCTTAATCATCAATTCAGTTATGAATAAAACTAACACATAAAATGTGTCAAAATGTTTAAAAAATAGTTTTTTAAATATTGAAAATAGTATTTAATAGGATATAACTCATTTAGTGGAGTCTAATCAAGTTTTTTCCCCTTGATAAGACGTTTTCTATAATAACTCAAAATTAAAAAATTTAAATAAGCATAAATAATAAAAAATAATTATTTTAATACTAAAAATAATTATAATAAAGTATAAAATATGATAAATTTACTTAATGTAACATGCCCAAAACGAAATTTTGTAAATGACATATAAGAGATGATGCAGAGTTAGCAAGGAATATAATCAATTGAAACAAAAAAAATTAAAAAATAAAATAAATTGTATAGGAAAGTTATATTCCATGATACAATGGTGATTAATAATAACATTGTCATTCATCAAATAATTAATGAATCAAAATAATTCATGAGAAAATCCTTGAATAAATATTTAACATTATAAAAAATGAATATTTCATAATATAAGGCTCATAGGAGGAAGTTCAACAATAATTTTTTATCTCAATAAAAAAAATTTCTAGAATTATTACTAATTAAGATAAACATAAATAATAGAAAATCGTTTTTATAATATTAAGTAAATATATTTTAAAAAAACATGATTAAATCAAATAAATAATATAATAAAATAAAAAGTTTTGAAAGGTCACATGAGTGGAGAATTTGAATTTTATAATAATATAACCAAATTAAAGAATGAAAAAATGGTTACATGGAAGTTGCATTCGAAAATACCAAAGGGATGATTTATAACAACCTCATTCACAAAATTAGCTATAAATTAGAGTTTCTTACAAAGCATGCTAAAATAATGAAAAAATAAAAGTTAAAAAAATACACGAAAGTTGCGTTCCAACATACTAAAGAGATCAAGCGTAAAATACTTGATCATAAAATCTAGTAAAAATTGAAATGTCATGCAAATTGTACTAAAATAAAAAATATAATATTTAAAAATATAGAAATAAATATTTTGTGGATAGGGATCATTGAGAGTAGTATAAGATGTTTGTCACATCTTGACTGGAACTCATTTTGAATTATTATGAATACTAAATTAAATAAGAATAAATAACAACAAATTATTTTTTCAATATGAAGTAAATATACATTAAAGTTGAAAATAAAAAAATATAACAATATAGTATAACCAAATATTAGTGATGTAAGGGTCACACAAGAGTATTATTTTAATTTGAAAGTAATATAACAAATATTTGCAAAAGATTTACAGAACTAAGAAAAAAGGTATGGGAATATTTCATTCTATGATTATTAAGAGATCGAGTATAACATCCTGAATCGTGGAATAATGTACAAATTAAAATGTGTCAAAATATGCCATAATTAATGAAAATAAATTTTTTTAAAAAATGAATATTGAATTAGATTGAGCTCATTGAGATATGTCCAATGACATTTGTTTCAACTCAATACCACCACTTTTGAATGACTACAAATTTATTAAATTAATAATTCATTATTGTTTATGTTTAATTAATTTCGTAATTCACAATAATTCTTAATTTTGTCTAATAAAGCAAAAAAAATATCACCAAGCACACTTTGATGAGATGTAATTAATAAAATATTTATATTTATATTTTCATATTTTACACCTTTAAATATTTTATTTTTCTATAGCTTTGATAAGATCTATATGTTATATTGATTTATACTAGATTTTCCATTAAAGAATCCTACGTTTGATCTCCAATGTCTCTTGGAATAAAAAATTCTCCTATAATTTTTCTATTTTCTTGAAATCATATGCTTTCATTTTTCTATATCATTATTTAACACTAAATTTTTACTTCTACGACTTCTACCTACATTTGAATTGGCTATATTATATTTCTTCAATTTATCTCATTTTAGATTTAATATATATATATATATATCAACTTAAATTTAAAATAATAATCTATTATTTGTTATGCTCATTAAGAAAAAAATAAATGTCATTGGACTCAACTTATTGAGCTCTATCCAATAAAAATATTTATTTTGTTGTTATTAAAAATTTGACTTCTTATAATCATGTTTTGCAAAATATTTTGATTCGCACTTGATTTAACAATCTACGATGTTACACTCGATCTCCTTAGTATCTAGAAATGTAACTTTTGCAAATAATTTATTTTTTTTTCAAATTTGGTTCTTTATATTTTTTATATTATGATGAAATTATAATTTTTCGTTTTTTTTTAACTTTTATATCATTTTGATTTCATTGTATTACATTATTTCAACTATCTCATTTCAATCTTGACATATAGTAAGTTAACATAAAAATATTGATTTTTTATTATTTTTCTCTCTCAGTAAATGCAAACTATTGTAATTGGAGAGGAAAGTAAAACAATTTTGCATAATGTCATTAACTTTAGAGGCTAAATATCCACTTTTTGTCTATTAATATTTATTTCCAAGCGTTTTAGTGTGGTTAATAATACATACAAATTTGTTCTTTATTTGAAGATAAAAAATATTATATTTGACTTATTAAATAACTTGTAATTCAACTTTTCAATGCAATTAAACTCATTTCTTGAAATTTCTCATTTAGATTTCGCAATATTTCTAAGAAATTATAATTCTCCTCTTCTGAAACTGTTACCTTTATTTAATTTGGTTATATTATTTTGAATCAATAACATCTATTAATTAAATATTTATTTTTATATATTTGTTTTAAATATTTGGTTTTTATGGATGTTTACATATTTTAAGAGATATTTTTATTTGAACTTATAATTAACTTCATTATTCAGAATTTTGCCATCTAAACTTCATAATATATTGGAATGCGACATTCAAATATAATTTTTCTAATTTCTTCAAAATTTTTTGTTTCATTTTAATATATTACTACGAAACTCTTGTTCTAACCTTCTTTGATATTTGCAAGACTTCGATTTGGTTACATTGTTTTCAAACAATTTATTATATTTTAGTTTTGTGATATATTTACTTAAAATTAAAATTATAATTTATTATTATTTATGTTTAATTTTTTATGTGATTTAATGTAATCTCGAACAAGGTCTGATGGAGGCAACAAATGTTATTTAAATCATCTCAATGAGCACTCTCAATTTAAGTACTCAATGTTATTATTTTTTAATATTTTATTTTTCATGATTTTATGCTTAATGAGATATTTTTATTTATATAGTATTTCATTATGGAAGTTGTTATAGTTGCTTTCATTAGTATATTAGAATTTAGCATTCTGACTTCATTTTCCTTATTTTAGTATATTAGAATTTAGCATTCTGCTTAATGAATTATGCTTTCATTACTATATTTGTTACAGTTGACCCATCTCATTAAGCTCAATAAAATTAAATATTCATTCTTATAGTTTTAAATCTTTTATTTACTTAAATTTTCCCACACTTTATGAATGATTTTTATTTGTGCAAGATTTGATGATTTATGATGCTACACTCTATCTCCTTAATATCTTTGAATAAACATTTCTATCATAATGTATTTAATTTATTTAAATTTGTTATTTATTTTTGCTATATTAGTATATAATCTTAAATCGTGTCGCTTGTGATCATTACATCACTTTGATTAGTTATATTAATTTTTTACATAAAGTAAATCTATGCTTGAAAATTTATTTACCTAATAATAAAGTAGTCATTTATAATTATTTAATATCAAAACTCATAATAACTCTAAATGTGGTCTAATTAAAAAGAAACCAATGTCACTAAACCTATCTTAATACGATTAATAAAATTAAAAAACTTTATTTTTTAAAAAATTTCTTATGTCATGTGAGATATTTTGATCTACATATGATTTGGTGATTAAGGATGTTACACTTGATTCCATTATTTATTTGGGATGTATATTTGTTAAATAAATTATCTCTTTTTCAAATTTCTCACTTTGATGATGTTATGTTACAATGAAATTCTAAGTCTACTCTTTTGTTACTTTTATATTTCTTTTACTATATTATATTATATTACCTAAATTCATATCACTTCATCTTTCGTTTATATTTACTTTATATTATAATAATTATTAAATTTTTATTTATATTTATTTAAAAACTTTTATTTTTTTTGTTTATACAAGTTTTTAAAGACAATTTGATTTTTACCACATTTGACAATGCAAGTTTTTATGTTCAAATTTCTTAATCTCCTCAATTGTAACCTTCACCTACACTTTATGTCATTGAAAATTTTTTTATTTATTTTGATATATTACTATATAACTCTAAATATTGTTTAATGTGACCATAACATATCTTTGATTTTATTATATTACATTTTTTAATTAATCTTATAAAAGATTTAATATATATTTACTAAATATTAAAATAATTATTTATCATTATTTTTGCATATTTATTTTAGTAATTCAAAAAAAATCTCAATGAACTCTAATCGAGATGAAATAATGGTCGTGGGCACACCTTAATGAGTCCTACCCAATTAAGATTTCATTTAAAATTTTCAAATATTTTATTTTCCTGGGTTGTAGTAAGTTTTGTTAGATAGTTTGATTTGTACCTAATTTGTCAATTGATAACATTGTGCTCACTCACCATAGTACCTTAGAAATTACTTTTTTTATACAATTTATGCCAATTGTTGAAATGTTTAAATTTAATTTGCTTATATTACTATGTAACCTTAAATTTTAATTTTTGTGGCCTTTACATTGCTTTAATTTTAGTATACAATAATGATTCAATTTATCTTATTTTAGTGTTAATCTATATTTACTTAATATTGATAAATAATTCTTAAATAAAAGCTTAGTTTAATTTGATTAAATAAAAATGATCATTTTTATTAATCAATTTTCAACCTAAAAATTATTCACTAAGTAGGCAATTAGATTATCAAAATAAGCAATTTAAATTATCTATTATTAATAGAATCACATATCATCATTTTGCCTAATGAATTAGATAATCTTTATCACATGATAATGATAAATATTTGGATGCATAAATATTAACAAAAAATTATAATAATATAAGATATTCCACAAAATATTTTAATTTAAATAGACATGATCATGAAAAATGAATTTTTATATAAGATATTCCTCAAAATATTTGCAATTAGCTTCGTTTAGAAAGACTTACTAAACAACTAGATAGTAAAATAAATTTAGAAAAAGGAAGGAATGGTTTAAAGTGAGACAGAAGAGGGAAGAGATGGGCAAATAGTAAAAAGAGAGAAAGTAAAGAAGGAATTAATAAGCATGTTCAAAGAAGTATCTAGGTCACTTAAAAAGGTGCATGTTCAAAGCAACACTTCTGCAAAACTCCTAACCAAACTTTATAAATAATAGCTAACTCCTCAAATAGATGATTAATTGATCTACCATTTGTTTCACCCTATTGAAGCGATAATAACCAACTTTACAAATTAAAATAATGAAAAACATACATGAATAGTAAAAAAGACAATTTCACATGAAAATTCCAAACTCAAAAGAATACAAAAACTTATTTTCATACTTACAAACATCTTCATTAGAACTCAAATAGATCGTTGTAAAAAGAAACATCACTTTTGCTCTAAGCTTTCCCTCCCAAAATTGACTCACATCCTTAATATCATGGTAGCTTATAAAGAAGAATATAGATTGCAAGTTGCTTAAAATATTCCACTTGATTTTGCAAAAATTTTGATAGGTTATTTGACCCTTATAGGCCTCTGAACCACGTGCCCACTTACATATAAAAAATAAGCATAACAGATACTTGTTCTACATGTCTACATCAATTGCCCTTTAGCGCTTATTGCTAAATGTGAGAAAAATATGATTCAACTCTCAAACTTCTATTTTCCAATAGATTTGTATAGTTCACTTTACTTTTACCTACGATTTTGAAATCCTACAGGCTCATATACAACTTATTACATATGATCTATTGAACTTCATATGCATCCACAGAGGACTTAATCAGACTCAACATCTTAATAATCTTTTAGTGGAATAATTGAGTCTTAGACATCTACATAGGTAATCTCTTCAAAATTTTAACTCGTTTTGTGCATCTTTCTTTCTCATCATTTTCTTGAAAACTCAATAGAGTAGTGCATGTTATTAGCTTGTTAATAGTGCTCTCATTGTTAGCATGTCTATTTAAATATCTATAATAAGAATTTTAATAACACCCCATCAATCAATAGCCTGATGTCAAGAAACTTGAATTATATGAGCAAAGTTCTTTACAAGATAAATTGCAATTCCACAATCATTGAATATAACAAAAATGATACTTTTCCTTTCCTCTTACAAGATTTTTTAAATCATGTAATCTCTTCACATGCCTTTGAGAAGGTGAGGTTTCGAATTTGGCTGTGGAGAGAGCCACATATTTTGAAGTTGAGGCATTTAGCTAAGTACTACTACACAACTAGTATATGTATCCAAAGGCACTCTTCATATCAATATCATATTTTTAGCTACAATTTATGTAACATTACAGTACTATGACATTACTTCATATACATAAGAACCTATTCAATCCTTTGCCAATGTTTTTGATATGGGTAACAAAACAAACTATATATTTATGGTCAAGCATTATACATAAAATGATATGCATATGATTCCTATCATAGGTTGGTATGATATCTTGGACAAGTATTTCCACTCATGAAAATTTCTTCCTCACACTTTGCTTAATTTAAAATAACTTCTAAGTGAAGTATATAATCCATCTATACTCCAACTTGTTCATAGTAGATTTGTATTGAATAATTGAAGAGAAGAATAAAATGGTTTTACATATTTTTTTTGATGTTTTACTCAAAGTAAAATAATGGCACTGCTCAAACAATGGAGGCTTCATAGGCTTCTAATCTTGGTGATATTTTATTCATGGAATTCCCTCTTAAGTAAAAGAAGGTTAATGCAACACTTTCCTAGAGAAAAGGAGTTACAAGGAAAGACAAAGTTCTCATTAGCTAGTTGGCTAGGACAGATTCCTTTCAATACATTTCATAAGTTTTTTTGACTTCAATACCCCATAGAACATCACTTACAAAGTTAACTAGTGCACATTCGTGCCACTATAGACATGGAATAATGTATGAGGATAATCATAATGACAACTACCACCATAAATATCACTTATAGGTTAACACCAATAAATATGAATTAAAATTGTAACCCAATTAAAATCCAAGATTTTGTCATGTTGTACTATTTTGTAGTTATAACCTAACCTTATTATTTTAAGATATTATTTCTCTTTCAATGTTTCATATCAATAGAACAATATTTTATCCTAAAAACTATCTTGTACCTTAAAGCTATGGTGTTATATATGCAATTTAGAATTTTTCTCTTCATTTGTTATGTGTGAATGAGAACTATTGTCTTCTAGCACCAAAAAAAGCTAAGAATCATGTTTTGTTCAGAGATTCCACCTTTTAGACATCACTCTAGAATCAGTCATTGTCCTCTTTAACCTATGGTGTCATAAGCCCACCAAAGTTTACTTGATTCAACTCGTAGCACAATGTGTTATAACAAGTATCATGACAACACTACAATATTTGGCGACAATCATTTTTTATAATGGTAGTGTACCTTTTTGGTTCTTTTATATTAGTAAAAAAAATTTTGCATTTAAAAGACAAATTTACATTATAAAACTATGTTTCTACATATATAGCTTTGATAGATCTTCTATCCTCCGAATGTAAGAACATTCATACAATAAAACAATATTTTATCCTAAAAAGTATCTTGTACCTTAAAACTATGGTGTTATATATGTAATTTAGAATTTTTCTCGTCATTTGTTATGTGGGAATGAGAACTATTGTCCTCTAGCACCAAAAAAAAAGCTAAGAATCATGTTTTGTTTAGAGATTCCACCTTTTAGACATCACTTATTAATCATTCATTGTCCTATTTAACCCTTGGTGTCATAAGCCCACCCAGTTTTGCTTGATTCAACTCGTACCACATTGTATTATAAAAAGTATCATGACAGCACCACAATATTAGGAGACATTCATTTTTTATAAAGGTAGTGTACCTTTTTGGTTCTTTTATGTTAGTTAAAAAAAATTATTTAAAAGACATATTTACATTATAAAACTATGTTTCAATTTATATAGCTTTGATACATTTTCTATCCTCCAAATGTAAGAACATTCATACAATTATCCACTCAAAAATATACAAGGAGTGACTCCTTATCTAATAATTCTCTATCTAAAATATCATTTAATGATCACTCACATTTTTCTATCAAGGATGTTATAGGCTCATTAGCTTCAGCTTGGTTTTTCCTTTAACTACAATGTATTATAGGATGTATCAATTTGATAACATAATATCGCAGCATAACGTATCATGTTGAGATATTATTGTTCTTTGGATTATTCCATACTAACCAAAATCAGCTTTATCCTATAAAGTTGCAGAGACATCTACATTATTCTAAACTTAATTAGTATCCTTAGTTACAATAAAAGCTATAATTCTTTATTAAATTTGTAACAAAAATTTATGATTGTACAGAAAATTTTGGATAAGATACTACCAAATTAAATTTTTTTTATATTATTATTTAGAAAGCATTCTTTTTAAATTAGGACTAGAAAGAATAATCCACAATAAATTATTTTGTATTCCTAATAATGAATAAATGAGAAAAATATGATTCTTCACTCCAAATACTATCATCACAATCGCTTCTTTTAGCTCATTCGTCCCTCATTAGAAATCTTCCAAGGCCACGTCTGTGACATCCTTCAAGCACTTGGACTCACATCCGTTCATAATTCATTAGTCTTAGCAACTAGTTTTGATCATGAAATGAAGTTTCTAAAATGGGATTGCATTGCACTCCAACACAATATTAAGAGGTTGAACCACTATATTGCATTCAAATACGATGTTAGAAGGTTTGACCACAATTATTTGATCTCCCAAAACAAACTTCTAAATCGATCTCCATATATGTAAAAAGAATACACAAGCAAACATTATCTTTAACCTTCTTAAAGACAAAATGGGTCGTTCGACATTGCCTTTGAGGTTCCTTCCCTGACCCTTTAAATGTTCTAATTGATATGAAGCCATACAATATCCCTAACCTTGAAACCATATTCCACTCAATGCCTATTATACCTTTGCTTATTATTGTTTTGTGGCTTTTCCATCAACCTTTAAGTGTATCTTTCAAATCTTAGTGAAACTATTGTGAACTATGTTGCACTAATCCCTCGATACTTTTAATTGTGTCAATTTGGAACGTTGCATTGAATGGGCTTTCAGGACTAAATCCAAAATTACATATTGAATAGCCTTCAACCAATACAAACGTGGCTTAACATGTTAGAAGAAAGCTACACATAGAAGAGAATTTCATCTTATACTTTAAATTGTCATGAATGGTGCTATTTATGATACTATAAACAACATATCATTGCACAAATTTCTCAAATTCAAATTTCTTATGAGAACAATATAAGTTCAATTTGTTGGATCAGGATAGTATTTTTTTCATTCAAAAGCAACCAACAACCATTAAAATATGAGCTTCTTGAACCAATCTCAACTAATCCCCATTACAAGGCATGCAATGTTGTGTCCCTTAATAGAGCAGGCCTTCACCTAAGTGAAAGTTAGTTAGCTTTCATTGTTTTCACATTTGACCAATCCGCATTAAAGTTAACATCCTCATTATCTCTCAACACATACTCCTTGTTCATCTTTAGTTAGACCCACTTCACAAAACTTAAAAAAAAAGTTGCATACTACATGTTTCAAATGAAAGCTTCAAGCACCTTTCCTATATGTGATGATAAAGTTGAATTGTTACAGATAGGTCATGTTCTTAATGTGTCATGCCTTTTGAAACTTACTAGATTCTACAAACATCTATCAAAATGTGAGATGTTTCATACAAAAAAAAAGATGACAACCAATGTTTCTTGCATATCAAATCTAGTTTCTACAACCAATGCTAAAATTTCCTTGTTGTACGGCCATGAGTTTCATTGAGCTTCTTGTAGTAGCACGAAATAACATGCTTGAAGGTGTCCTCAAACCATTAACAAGATGCTAATTGCATGGCTTGACACATCTCATGCAATCTTAAAAGAAAGTCATAAACAAGGAAAATCAAACGTGTGCCCACAATTTATTCTTTAATTGGAGGAAGTGTATGATTTTTTCTCTTAAACTTCAATTGTACTTTTGTTAGTGCATGCAATGGTAGGACAATCTCAATGAAGTTTTTAATGAATTACGAAGCCAGTAGTATGCCTCCATGAAGAACCTTACCTTAACAACATTATTTGGTTTTGAGCATTCTGTTATGGCTTGAACCAAAATTGCATTTATTATTTAGTATCCATTTTTGGCATTGTGCACAAGTTAAATCAAGATCATATGCTTAAATTTGTACTACTTTAAGCTAAGTTTCTACCTTTGGAATGACTTGCAAGAAAAACTAGTTTTTCTTCATTCACGAGCTTTTTGCATGAACAAATTTTGGTCTCACTCCTATCAATTTCTTTCTTTCTTCCTTCCTTGTTTTCTATCTCCCTACTATCCACCAAATAACCTGAACCATCCCACATGTACTTCCACTAGACTTGCTCATGCACGTGCACTTGACCACATTCCAGTGTTAATAGCACATATATTCAACATATAACATACTCAGATTATGCAGGAATAATGCCAAAAATTAACTTTAAAGAACTATATATTATTGAGGGGATCAAAAATATCCTAATACAAAATTAAGACCGTAAAAATCAAGGCTATGATTAAAGTATAACATAATACAAAATTGTGGTGTATTTTTACTAGAGAAATAAAAACAAAGATCATCATATCATACCTTCTTAAACTTGAATTTCTTAATTTTCTTAATCATAAATCTATTGACATAGAAATGGCCTAAAATGAGAGATTTAATTATGCCACACACTCCATGGGAATGGTCTTAAGACACTTAAAGTATAACATAATGGAATATGACATTAAGTAGTTTATGGGAACCAAATTATTATCTGATAAGGGGAGAATTGTGCAGGTATTCAAACTGATATTAATAAGTTTTTTTCATTTAAGGATAATACAAATGTGATGATCAACATGTAAGATATTTTTTTAACAACTATAATGATCAACATGTAATGTTTGTCATATAGCCCATATGAAGAGAGTAATGAGTGGATATATTTGTGATAGTTAATTTGCTCTTCGAAAAAGTAAGATATGAATCACAATAATATACAATAATTAAATATCATTAGAATAATAAGATATAATGAACATATATATTATGTGGAAGAAGTGGGGCTTATTGATAGAGCACTCCTTATGCAATCAAGAAGCATCAAGTTTGATGACAAATCATTTGAACATACAAAAGACAAGTTTTCTAAAATCAAGTCATTTCCATCATACCTGTTAGTAGAGCTTAAGCTAGAAACATATGAAAGAGACTAAGCTAAAAGTAGTCAATAAGAATATCAAAGTAGGGCAAGAGGGCTTCAATTATATGCAATTATTTTCCCAACTTTAGCTTTTGCCAACGACAAGGAAAGAGACATACACAAATCATACTATATTATATTGCAGTTGTTATTCTGGGTTGACTAATAATCAATCATCTGGGAAACTGATCCTTCAAATTCTATCTTCTTTCTTGGTTAAGCTCTCTTGGGCTTCCTTTGAACAAAAGGCATTTCAGTATTTAACAAATTCCAATTAAGAAAATTAAGATAATGCAATATTGCTCAAGGCACTCTATTCATTCTATTTATTTTTCAACTACAATTGATAATGGTTCATGTTGTGGATGAATCATTTGGTATTAAAGCATCATTTGGACATATATGGCCAAGAATAAAAGTTCACAAAAGAAAATGAACAAACAGCAATACAAGATGGAGATTCCTACCAATCTTTGGAATAATAGCTAAAACCATTCAAGTCATTGCATAGATAATTACAAAGCAATAACTTATCATGGTAAAGGCAACATAATATAAAACCCAAAAAATACATCTCCACCAAAGTTGAATGAAGACAATTCAAAGAGGGGAAGGTTAAGGTTGTCTAAACCTAATGGAGAATATCAAAGAAGTTGATCTATGTCAATCTATGCCATCAAAATTTAAAGAACAACAAATACTCTTAAAAGTTGAGGCCAAGGTTGATCTGCAAACTTATGAGGAAAAATGAATGCCAATGTAATATTTACAACTAAAGAAAGTAGCAAGTGATCATCAAAAAATGCCTTAGAGTTTGGAATCACCAATCAATGAATAAATCCTAAAAGATTGCTAGTGGAGTGGTACAAAAATAAATAGTCCCAAATGAAAAATATCAGAAAAGATTTTGAACAACACACACACAACAGCTTTCTTCACCTTAGCAAGCTCCTCCTTGAAACTCCTCATAGACTCTCCTTTCTAAATTCTCATCACAATCTCCACCTTTCTCTAATTTCATGTCAATCTCTCCTTCATTGTTTCTCTTTAAGCTATTACTTTGTTTTTTCTTTAGCACCCAATTGTACCACAATTCCCCACCTTATTCAATAAGGATGCAAAACAACATCAAGTAGAGGAGAATAGGCCTCTTACCATATAACTTAAAAGAAACTATTTTTCATTTGGCATTCAATTGTTACTTTAATATAAAGTTCATATATTGAGTTTAGTCCTCAACCCCCCAAAAACCTCCAATTCCAACAAAACCATAGCCTTGGAATTGTCGTATAGAGATTTTCCAAATCGATATTTTTAAAATTTGTCATTCTTTATTGACACAAAAATGTCACACACTTGTCACCAACAAAAATGCATGCTTAAACTTAATAATTAATCCCAAATAACATAAAAATCATATTTAATCATAGTATTTCATGCAAATACATTGGACAAAAAAATTTTAACAAGATTATTTTGAACCGAAAAAGATAATATATTAACCATGTATGAAATCTGACATCAAAAAGTTCATTCAAGAGAGTAAATTCTAAAGCATCACTAAACCAACCAATCTAAAGTAAGGTCTATACATGCTACTACCGATACCTAATCAACCCCTAGAAGACCATCTTGATGGATTTTCTTGGAGGCTTATCGATGATAAAATAATTTCACAATTTCTTCTTGTGATTAAGAATACCATTTTAAGATGACAGAGTGCAAATAGAATATCAAGTGTTAAAAGCAACACATTTTTCTTAATCTATTGTGTGCCTAATTTTCATTAAATCAAACCATCAACTGTTCAATTATTTAGAGTTCATTCAAGGTGGTATGCCTAATATATATCTACCATAGATCCAAGTTGAAATAAGCCCAACAAATAGAGTCAAAGTATTAACATAATAGATGGTATAAAAAATTATCAAGAATATTTGAATAGTTCAGACCACTTCAAGATGTAGTTGAAGCTCTTGCAACATAAGTACAGAAAGAGACATGATATGCACAAAATCAACACATCCACAAATCAATTGTTTGGAGCCCATTTAAGGTATGTCTAATATATCTACCCTAAAACCCACTCAACTTCGATTTTTCAATAAGCCCAACCAATAAAGACAAATAAAAGGTATAAAAGTCTATCAAAAATATTTAAAAAATTCTAATTGCTATCAAGATGTGGTTGAACGTCTTGTAATAGTACAAAAAGAGACATGATATACATCATCAATAAGAGAATTTTAGGATATCTAAGATGGTTTTATATAATTAAAGAATAAATAAGGGGCTAAGAAAGTAAAAACCAATTTGATATACATTATTTTGACTCCTAAAGAAAATCAATGGTAAACTTTATTGGATAAACTTATTTCCATAAAGAGAAATCGATACTGATAAATCTAGAGAACTTAGAATTACTTGAGCATTTCATAATTGATAAGGAATTTCATGAGGCATTACCTCCATGTCTGACCTTATTATGGGAACAAAAATTCTATTATTAAAGTGTATGAATTTTTAGAAATACTAAACCACCCCTATGTGAGGGATAGAAGTCCCACTTTACATCATCTAAAATGCACAAATGCCATAAGCGGCTAATTAAGAATAATTTAGAAGAAGAAAATATGAGTTTCGTTATCTAATGTTCTCTTTTTGGAAATAACCAAAAGTCTCTCCAACAAATCCATTTCTACTTAAAAAATATTCAGAGATACTTAAATCCTTTAAAAAAAAGACAAATGATCAAGATAACAACAGTAAAGGTAAACAATATTGTCTTGACATGCCCCAGCAACATTTGTCGTATGTTTAAATAAACTTGAAGAAAAATTCTTCTAGCCATAAGAGGTATTAATCCAAGAGGATGGGTTACAAAGAAACCTTAAGAGAGTTTAGCGCCAATGAAGATTACCCAAAACTTGAGATCGTGAGATCAAGCATAGAGCCACTTGAGATGATGAGCTTGAAAGGTTAAGATGCAAGAAGTAACAAGCATAAAGTTCCACCAATGGTTGTGAAAGATTTCCTCAAGAATTGCACTCTAAGGTTGGAGATTTCACAAGAAGTCCAAAGAAGTTGAGCAATTTGACATTAGAACCAAAACTACAAAACTTAAATAGAGGTAATACAAAAACTCTAAGCAAAATCCATCAAGAAATCTAGTAAAGATTTGAGGACTAGGACTTGAGGTAATTCTACAATCCAAGTGACAATCTAGAAAAAAGCAGACTCAAGAAATTATATAAGATGTTTTCCAAATTAATCATTAGAGAAATAACCTAATAAAAATGAGTAACACAATTTTTAAACCAAGTAGAAGCATCTTATGAATTGTTAAATATGATAAGATTTTCAAATAAATTTAACACCATTCAAATTTGAAGTGTTTCCTTATAAAACTAATAAGAGTTGTACTATAAAATATATTAGGTAGTATTCTATGGAATCATTAGTAATTTTCATATACTTGTGTTTTAAAACCAAGCATTAGAAGTAAGGAAGCATAACCTTCAACAAACAATCTTTGTTCTACTCTCCCTCTCTTTTTTTATCTGTCGATCTATTTTTCTATCCCTCTCTCCCCACCCACCTCTCTTGCATGATTACACTTGATTTATTCAAGGAAAATCCTATGAATTTCCTTATATAATGATTGAGTTAAACAACGAGTATGGATCAAGTTGATTAATTTAGCTATGGTAAGTGTCATCATTGCAAAGAATTGGACTAGAATGGTCATTAAATCTTGCCATGTGATACAATAGAAATTATTGAAAGAAAAGGTTTATGTAGTTTTCATTTACATTAAACCAAAAGGTAACCATTGACAATACATTGATGTTAATCACAACAATTAGACAAGTCTCCAATCTTCTTAAGCAAATAAGAAAAAAAACTTTGTCGCACAAATTGGAGGTAGAAGTACAAGCTAATATATGAGCCTTTTCCTTTCAAATAAGGTGTAAGAATTGATGTAAAAAGTGGACTTACATCTCCATTACTATACTAGCAACCCATACTCATAATTGTGAAGTATCTTGATGATTTATGAAATAACACTTAGTAGCTAAAGGGATAACAAGGAAAATGTAACTCAAGTGAAAATAATTTTTTATTAATCCAAACAAGTTGTAAATATTTACTTGCAAAGGCACATCCCTAAAATAGATTATATCAAAATACCAAGTTAGGAATGATAACATGACAAAGTTTTTGAGTAAAAAAAATATATTCACCAGCTTCCTTATCTATTGCACAATTTCTCTTTAGATGTTGCCAAGCTAGGTGCTTCACTTTTAACATATCTATTTTTTGAAAACAACCATGAGTAGGACAACAATTGCATTGATGGCCTTGATTCAACCAAAACCAACTTTTGCTTGAAAAGACATGCCAAAATTCATCATTTCAAGGGTTAAAAAAATTAGATAAATAACCAAAGAGAACAACAATATATGACATATCTATTACATAGATAACAAATAAGCATAGAAAGATGCAAGAATTACGTTTATTATTTATAAAAGAAGGAGAAAGCTTCATGAAGTCTTTGGGAATGGCTAAAAGATTTTCAAATCAATCTTTTAAAAGGCCAAAGTGCAAAGCATGTTCTCCAACTTCATCAAAAAGCTTTTGAGTTGAGTCACCGACTAACTTCTAAAAATATGACAAGCTAATTATTATTTCTTTCCTTTTTCACTATGAAGAGAACCCCAAAAGATGTTTTGAAAGCCAAGCATATCAAAATAGCTAGCATGAAAGTTCTTCCAAAATGAAGATTTCAATTTTATAAAATAAAAAAGAATAATAAAAATAAAAGATCATTTCCCTAGAAAAAGTAAACAATGCATCTAAAAATTCTTAGACAGAGTATAGAAAACCAGCTCATCATAAACTACTCTTGCAACTTCTTGGGCATTGCTGAATTCTCATTGAAGCTAAAAGATAACCACAAAATACAAGGGAGTTAATAATAGCACATTGAACACAATTCAAAACACATTAATTGAGTTCAATTATTTTACACATCATACAACTAAGAAAATTTTATTTTAAATTTTTAATTGAAAAAAATTGAATGAAATGTTGCAATTAATTGAAGAAGAAGAGGAAGAATAAGAACAAGATGAAGAAGTTGAACACGAGAGGAAGAAGAAGAAGAAGATGAAGAAAAAGAAGTAGAAGAAAAAAAGGAAGTCAAAGAAGAAGAAGAATAACAAGACGAAGAAGAAGAACACTAAGAAGAAGAAGATGATGATGATGAAGAAGAAGAAGAAAAGAAGAAGAAGAAGAAGAAGGAGAATAAGAAGAAAAGGAAGAAGCAGAAGAAGAAGAAGAGGAAGAAAAAGAAAAAGAAGAGGAAGAAGAAGATGAAGGAGAGGAAAAAGAAGAAGCAGAAGAGGGAGAAGAAGAATAAGAAGAGGAAGAACAAGAAGAAGAGAAGAGGAAGAATAATAATAATAATAATAAGATGAAGAAGAAGAAGTAGAAGAAGAAGAAGAAAAAAAACAAGAAGAAGAAGAATAAGAAGCGAAAGAAGAAAAAGAAGAAGAAGAAGATGATGAAGATGAACATGAAGTAGAAGAAGAATAAGAAGAAGAAGAAGAACAAGAAGAAGATGATGATGAAGACGAACATGAAGAAGAAGAAGAAGAAGCAAAAGTGGAAGAAGAAAAAGAAGAAAAACAAAAGAAGAAAAGGATAGAGATTAAGAAGAAGAAGTGCAAAAAGAAGAAGAAGATGAAGAAGCATAAGAGGAAGAAGAAGAAGAAGTAGAGGAGGAGGAAGAAGAAGAAGAGGCAGCAAAAGATAGATGAAGAAGAAAAAAATGAAGAAAGAAGAAAGAAGAAAGAAGAAGAAGAAGAGAAGAAATAGAAGAAGAAGTAGAAGAAAAAAATGGAATAGAAGAATGAGAAGGAGGTGTAGGAGAAGGAGAAGAAGAAAGAGAAGAAGAAGTTGATGAGAAAGAGGGAGGTGAAGAAGAACAAGAGGAAGAAGAAGAAGTAATAGAAGATGAAGAGGAAGAGGAAGAGGAAGAAGAAGAAGAACAAGAAGAACAAGAAAATGAGGAAAAATAAGAATTGGAAGAAGAAAAAGGGCAAGAAGATGAAGAAGAAGAAAGGGAAGAAGAAGCAGAAGAAGAAAAAGAAAAAGACGAAGTGGAGAAAAAGGAAGAGGAAGTAGTAGTAGTAAAAGAAGAAGAAGAAGAGAAAGATGAGGAAGAAAAACAAGAAGAGGAAGAAGATGAAGAAGAAGAAGAAGAGGAAGATGAGAAAAAAGTGGAAGAAGAATAAGGAGATGAGGAAGAAAAAGAAGAAGAAGAGGAAGAAGAAGAAGAGCAAGATGAGGAATAAGAGGAGGAACTAGAAGTAGAAGAAGTACAAAAACTAGGAGACGAGGAAAAAGAACTAGAAGGAGTGGAAGAAAAAGAAGAAGAAGAACAAGAATAAGAAGAAACTAGGGATTATGGATTATGGATTAGGGTTTAGGGATTATGAATTAGGGATAAGAGATTAGATTAAGATTAGGAATTAATGATAAGGATTCAAGATTAAAAACTAGGGATTAGAAACTACGGATTAAGGATTCGAGATTAAGAGTTAGAGAATAGGTATTTGGTATTAAATTCTAAGGATTATGGATTAGGGTTTAAGCATTAGAGAGAAAGATGAAGGAGAAGGACAGGAGTAAGAAGAAGAAGAAGAAATAGGAAGAAGAAAAAGCAAAAGTGGAAGAAGAAAGAAGAAGAAAAATAGAAGAAGAAAAGGATAAAGATGAAGAAGAAGAAGAGCAAGAAGAATAAGAAGATGAAGAAGCATAAGAGGAAGAAGAAGAAGAAGTAGAGGAAAAGGAAGAAGAAGAAGAGGCAGAAAAAGATAAATGAAGAAAGAAGAAAGAAGAATGAAGAAGAAAAAATGAAGAAAGAAGAGACGAGAAAGAAGAAAGAAGAAGAAGAAGAATAAGAAGAAGTGATGAGGACATCATGTTCGAGAAGGACTTTCGACGTCCAAGGACCTGATCTTGTACAAAAAAAAAAAAAAAAAAAAAAGGTCAAATCACTATTCCTGCCACCGACTGCGGCCTCCACCGCAGCCTCCGCCGCTGTTTCGAACCGCTCGTGCCCGAATCGGATCCAGGTTTGCCCGAACCGCTGTGCATGTGTCCCGCCAGGCGCCTACCCAAGCTACCCGGATGACCCGCGCCGACCCACGCCAGCCCGCACCGACCCGCGACCTGTGACACGCGCCGACCCACGCCAGCCAGCACCGACCCGCACCGCCGCCGTCGTCGCGCCTCCAGCCATCCGAAATTAGGGTTAAATAAACTTAATTTTCATTATTTTTCTCAGAATTTTAGGAATCGGTTTGTAATTTTTAGGTGACTTTTAATTTACCCATGTGTCCTTTAGTATTCCCATGTTATGAGTTAAATGTCTTTTGTACCCTTATGGATTCCTATATAAGGGGAAGTCCTCTTCTGTTGTAAGGATATTGAATATAGTTAATGCAAGCTTTTGAGTGTTCTTTGCTTCCATTCTGAGTTCGTGAGTGCTCTGAGTGTCTTTGGCATGCCGACTCGTCAAAGCTCTGATACTGGGATGAGGGACGCGAGGTCCAAGTGGTGAGACGCCACTCCAGTCTATCATCTTCCTTCACCGCTCAACCATCTTCAAGTGAAGTTTTTGTTTTTCCTAGTCTTCCTTTTTACGAGTAATTTCCATTCCTAGATTATTAATTTGTCTTCAATATATTTTCATTCTGCGAAGTGCAACTTTTACTATAAATTATATTTTAATTTCAACTGGTACTTAACCAATCTAAGTACTCCCTATTTCTGCGTGTTTGAAAGTGTGTAGCTGTAATCGATTTAGCGACTTCTTAGCCGCTATCGATCCTAAGTTTAGTTAGGATTCATTGGTTGGTGCCTTTGCGTTCAACCCTCATCGTATCTCAGTGTGTGTCCCTTAGGGTGACAGCCCTGCTCTTTGTTGTGCATCAGTCACGAATTTTCTAACTAAGCAAATTTCGTCTAGTCCTACATCAAGAAGAAGTAGAAGAAAAATATGGAAGAGAAGAATGAGAAGGACGTATAGGAAAAAGAGAAGAAGAAAGAGAAGAAGAAGATGATGATGAGAAAGAAGGAGGTGGAGAAGAACAAGAGGAAGAAGAATAAGAAGTAGTAGAAGATGAAGAGGAAGAGGAAGAAGAAGAAGAATAAGAAGTAAAAAAAGAAGAAGAAGAGGAAGAAGAAGAAGAAGAAGAAGAAGAAGAAGAACAAGAGCATGGAGAAAAATAAGAATAGGAAGAAGAAAAAGGGCAAGAAGAAGAAGAAGAAGGGGAAGAAGAAGCAGAAGAAGAAGAAGAAAAAAAAGAGGAAGAGAAAGAAGAAGAGAAAGTAGCGATAGTAAAAGAAGAAGAAGAAAAGAAAGATGAGGAAGAAAAAAAAGAAGAGCAAAATGATGAAGAAGGAGAGGAAGATGAGGAAGAAGTGGAAGAAGAAGAAGAAGGAGATGCAGAAGAAAAAGAAGAAGAAGAGGAAGCAGAAGAAGAGCAAGTGAGGAATAAGAGGAGGGACTAGAAGTAGAAGAAGTTCAAAAAGAAGGAGACGAGGAAAAAAGAAGGAAAAGAGGAAAAATAACTAGAAGAAGGAGTGGAAGAAGAAGAAGGACACGAGGAAAAAAGAAGGAGAAGAACAACAAGAAGAAACTAAGGATTATGGATTAGGGTTTTGGAATTAGGAGTTAGGGATAAGAGATTAGATAAGATTAGGAATTAAGGATAAGGATTCAAGATTAGAAACTAGGGATTAGAAACTATGGATTAAGGATTAGGAATTAAGAATTAGAGATTAGGTATTAGGTATTAAACATTAAGGATTATGTATAAGGGGTGAAGGATTAGAGAGAAAGATGAAGGAGAAGGACAAGTGTAATAAGAAGAAGAAGAAATAGAAGGTGAAAAAGTAGTAGAAGGAGAAGAAGAAGAGAAAGAAGAATACAAAGATGAAAAGGAAAAAGAAGAAGAAGAAGAAGAAGAAGAAGAGGAAGATGATGATGAGGAAGAAGAATGGAAGAAGTGAAGAAGAAGAAGAAGAAGAATAAGAAGATGTGGGAGGTGAAGAAGAAGAAGAAGAAGTACAAGTAGAAACAGAAGAAGAAGAAAAAAAAGAAAAAAGAGGAGAGGAAAAAGAAGAAATAGAGGAAAAAAAATTAGAAGAGGAATAAGAACAAGAATAAGATGAGGAGGAGAAGAAGAAGAAGAAGAAGAAGAAAAAGAAGAAAAACAAGTAGATGTAGGAGAATAGGAAGAAAAAAGGAAGATGAAGAAGAAGAAGAAGAAGAGGACCAAGAAGAAGAAGAAGAAGAAGAAGAAGAAGAAAAAGAAGAAGAGGAAGAAGAATATGTAGTAGAAAATGAAGAAGAAGAGGAAGAAGAAGAGGAAGAAGAAGAACAAGAACATGGGGAAAAATAAGAATAGGAAGAAGAAAAAAGGCAAGAAGAAGAAGAAGAAGAACAGGAAGAAGAAGCAGAAGAAGAAAAAGAAAAAGACGAAGTGGAGAAAAAGGAAGAGGAAGTAGTAGTAGTAAAAGAAGAAGAAGAAAAGAAAGATGAGGAAGAAAAGAAGAAGAGGAAAATGATGTTGAAGGAGAGGAAGATGAGGAAAAAGTGGAAGAAGAACAAGAAGGAGATGACAGAAAATGAAGAAGAAGAGGAAGAAGAAGAAGAGCAAGATGAGGAATAAGAGGAGGAACTAGAATTAGAAGAAGTGCAAAAAGAAGGAGACGAGGAAAAAGAAGGAAAAGAGGAAAAAATTTAGGAGTGGAAGAAGAAGAAGAAGAAAACAACAACAAGAAGAAACTAATGATTATGGATTAGGGTTTAGGAATTATGAGTTAGAGATAAGAGATTAGATATTGAGATTAGGAATTAAGGATAAGGATTCAAGATTAGAAACTAGGGATTAGAAACTATGGATTTAGGATTAGGGATTAAGAATTAGAGATTAGGTATTAGGTATTAACTATTACTAATTATGTATAAGGGGTGAAGGATTAGGGAGAAAGATGAAGGAGAAGGACAAGTGTAAGAAGAAGAAGAAGAAATAGAAGGTGAAAAAGTAGTAGTAGAAGAAGAAGAAGAGAAAGAAGAATAGAAAGATGAAGAGGAAAAAGAAGAAGAAGAAGAAGAAAAAGAAGAAGAGGAAGATGATGATGAGGAAGAAGAATGGAAGAAGTGATGAAGAAGAAGTAGAAGAAGAAGAATAAGAAGAAGATGGGGGAGGAGAAGAAGAAGAAGAAGAAGAAGAAGAAGAAGTACAAGAAGAAACAGAAGAAGAAGAAAAAAAGAAAAAGAAAAAGGAAGAGAGGAAAAAAATTAGAAGAGGAATAAGAACAAGAATAAGGAGAAGGAGGTGGTGGAGGACGAGAAGAAGAAGAAGAAGAAGAAAAAGAAGAAAAACAGTAGATGTAAGAGAATATGAAGAAGAATAGGAAGAAAAAAAGGAAGAAGAAGAAGAAGACCAAGAAGAAGAAGTAAAAGAAGAATAAGAACTATTATAAGATGAAGAGAAAGAGGAAGAAGAAGAGCAAGAAGAAGATGAATAAGTAAAAAAAGAAGAAGAAGAGGAAGAAGAAGAACAAGAACAAGAACATAGGGAAAAATAAGAATAAGGGCAAGAAGAAGAAGAAGAAGGGGAAAAGAAGCAGAAGAAGAAGAGGAAGAAAAAGAAGAAGAGGAAGAAAAAGAAGAAGAAGAAGAGAAAGAACAAGAGGAAGTAAAAGTAGTAAAAGAAGAAGAAGAAAAGAAAGATGAGGAAGAAAAGAAGAAGAAGAAAATGATGAAGAAGAAGGAGAGGAAGATGAGGAATAAGTGGAAGAAGAATAAGAAGGAGATGAGGAAGAAAAAGAAGAAGAAGAGGAAGAAGAAGAAGAAGGGCAAGATGAGAAGTAAAAGGCAGAACTAGAAGTAGAAGAAGTGCAAAAAGAAGGAGATGAGGAAAAAGAAGGAAAAGAGGAAAAAGAACTAGGAGTGGAAGAAGAAGAAGAACAAGAACCAGAAGAACAACAAGATTAGAAACTAGGGATTAGAAACTATGGATTAAGGATTAGGGATTAAGAATTAGAGATTAGGTATTAGGTATTAAATATTAAGGATTATGTATAACGGGTGAAGGATTAGAGAGAAAGATGAAGGAGAAGGACAAGTGTAAGAAGAAGAAGAAATAGAAGGTGAAAAGTAGTAGTAGAAGAAGAAGAGAAAGAAGAATAGAAAGAGGAAGAGGAAAAAGAAGAAGAAGAAGAAGAAGAAGAAGAAGAGGAAGATGATGATGACGAAGAAGAATGGAAGAAGTGAAGAAGAAGAAGAAGAATAAGAAGAATAAGAAGATGAGGGAGGTGAAGAAGAAGAAGAAGTAGTAGAAACAGAAGAAGAAGAAAAAAAGAAAAAGAAAAAAGAGGAGAGGAAAAAGAAGAAATAGCGGAAAAAAATTAGAAGAGGAATAAGAACAAGAATAAGAAGGAGGAGGAGGTGGTGGAGGAGGAGAAGAAGAAGAAGAAGAAGAAGAAGAAAAAGAAGAAAAACAAGTAGATGTAGGAGAATAGGAAGAAGAATAGGAAGAAAAAAGAAAGAAGAAGAAGAAGAAGAGGACCAAGAAGTAGAAGTAAAAGAAGAAGAAGAAAACAAAAAAGAAGAAGAGGAAGAAGAATAAGAAGTAGTAGAAGATGAAGAAGAAGAAGAAGAAGAAGAGGAAGAAGAAGAAGAATAAGAAGTAAAAAAAAGAAGAAGAGGAAGAAGAAGAACAAGAACAAGAACAAGAACATGGGGAAAAATAAGAATAGGAAGAAGAAAAAGGGCAAGAAGGAGAAGAAGAAATAGAAGAAGAAGAAAAATAAGAAGAAAGGAAAGAAGAAGAGGAAGTAGCAGTAGTAAAAGAAGAAGAAGAAAAGAATGATGAGGAAGAAAAGAAGAAGAGGAAAATGATAAAGAAGAAGGAGAGGAAGATGAGGAATAAGTTGAAGAAGAATAAGGAGATGAGGAAGAAAAAGAAGAAGAAGAGGAAGAAGAGGTAGAGCAAGATGACGAATAAGAGGAGGACTAGAAGTAGAAGAAGTGCAAAAAGAAGGAGACGAGGAAAAAGAAGGATAAGAGGAAAAAGAACTAGAAGAAGGAGTCGAAGAAGAAGAAGAAGAAGGAGAAGAACAAGAACAAGAAGAACAACAAGAAGAAACTAAGGATTATGGATTAGGGTTTTGGAATTAGGTGTTAGGGATAAGAGATTAGATAAGATTAGGAATTAAGGATAAGGATTCAAGATTAGAAACAAGGGATTAGAAACTATGGATTAAGGATTAGGGATTAAGAATTAGAGATTAGGTATTAGGTATTAAACATTAACGATTATGTATAAGGGGTGAAAGATTAGAGAGAAAGATGAAGGAGAAGGACAAGTGTAATAAGAAGAAGAAGAAATAGAAGGTGAAAAAGTAGTAGAAGGAGAAGAAGAAGAGAAAGAAGAATACAAAGATGAAAAGGAAAAAGAAGAAGAAGAAGAAGAAGAGGAAGATGATGATGAGGAAGAAGAATGGAAGAAGTGAAGAAGAAGAAGAAGAAGAAGAAGAAGAATAAGAAGATGTGGGAGGTGAAGAAGAAGAAGAAGAAGTACAAGTAGAAACAGAAGAAGAAGAAAAAAACAAAAAGAAAAAAGAGGAGAGGAAAAAGAAGAAATAGAGAAAAAAAATTAGAAGAGGAATAAGAACAAGAATAAGAGGAGGAGGAGGTGGTGGAGGAGGAGAAGAAGAAGAAGAAGAAGAAGAAAAAGAAGAAAAACAAGTAGATGTAGGAGAATATGAAGAAGAATAGGTAGAAAAAAGGAAGAAGAAGAAGAAGAAGACAAAAAAGAAGAAGAGGAAGAAGAATAAGAAGTAGTATAAGATGAAGAAGAAGAGGAAGAAGAAGAGCAACAAGAAGATGAATAAGAAGTAAAAAAAGAAGAAGAGGAAGAAGAAGAAGAAGAAGAAGAAGAAGAAGAAGAAGAAGAACAAGAACATAGGGAAAAATAAGAATAGGAAGAAGAAAAAGGGCAAGAAGAAGAAGAAGAAGAAGAAGGGGAAGAAGAAGATGAAGAAGAAGAAGAAGAAAAAGAAGAAGAAGAGAAAGAAGAAGAGGAAGTAGCAGTAGTAAAAGAAGAAGAGGAAAATGATGAAGAAGAAAGAGAGGAAGATGAGGAAAAAGTGGAAGAAGAATAAGAAGGAGATGAGGAAGAAAAAGAAGAAGAAGAGGAAGAAGAAGAAGAAGAGCAAGATGAGAAATAAAAGGAGGAACTAGAAGTAGAAGAAGTGCAAAAAGAAGGAGATGAGGAAAAAGAAGGAAAAGAGGAAAAAGAACTAGAAGAAGAACAAGAACAAGAACAAGAAGAACAACAAGAAGAAACAAAGGATTATGGATTAGGGTTTAGGAATTATGAGTTAGGGATAAGAGATTAGATATTTATATTAGGAATTAAGGATAAGGATTCAAGATTAGAAACTAGGGATTAGAAACTATGGATTAAGGATTAGGGATTAAGAATTAGAGATTAGGTTTTAGGTGATAAATAAAGGATTATGTATAAGGGGTGAAGGATTACAGAGAAAGATGAAGTTGAAGGACAAGTGTAAGAAGAAGAAGAAGAAATAGAATGTGAAAAAGTAGTAGTAGAAGAAGAAGAAGAGATAGAAGAATAGAAAGATGAAGAGGAAAAAGAAGAAGAAGAAGAAGAGGAAGATGATGATGAGGAAGAAGAATGGAAGAAGCGAAGAAGAAGAAGAAGAAGAATAATAAGAAGATGAAGGAGGTGAAGAAGAAGAAGAAGAAGTTCAAGTAGAAACAGAAGAAGAAGAAGAAAAAGAGAAAAAGAAAAAAAAGAAGAGGAAAAAGTACAAATAGAGGAAAAAAATTAGAAGAGGAATAAGAACAAGAATAAGGAGGAATAGGTGGTGGAGGAGGAGAAGAAGAAGAAGAAGAAGAAGAAGAAAAAGAAGAAAAACAAGTAGATGTAGGAGAATAGGATGAAGAATAGGAAGAAAAAAAGGAAGAAGAAGAAGAAGAAGAAGAAGAAGAAGAAGAAGACCAAGAAGAAAAAGTAAAAGAAGAAGAAGAAGAAGACAAAAATAAAGAAGAGGAAGAAGAATAAGAAGTAGTAGAAGATGAAGAAGAAGAGGAAGAAGAAGAAGAATAAGAAGTAAAAAAAGAAGAAGAGGAAGACGAAGAAGAAGAAGAAGAAGAAGAAGAAGAAGAACAAGAACATGGGGAAAAATAAGAATAGGAAGAAGAAAAAGGGCAATAAGGAGAAGAAGAAGAAGACGAGGAAGAAGAAGCAGAAGAAGAAGAAGAAGAAAAAGAAGAAGAAGAGAAAGAAGAAGAGGAAGTAGCAGTAGTAAAAGAAGAAGAAAAAAAGAAAGATGAGGAAGAAAAGAAGAAGAGGAAAATGATGAAGAAGAAAGAGAGGAAGATGAGGAAAAAGTGGAAGAAGAATAAGAAGGAGATGAGGAAGAAAAAGAAGAAGAAGAGGAAGAAGAAGAAGACCAAGATGAGAAATAAAAGGAGGAACTAGAAGTAGAAGAAGTGCAAAAAGAAGGAGACAAGGAAAAAGAAGGAAAAGAGGAAAAAGAACTAGAAGGAGTCGAAGAAGAAGAAGAAGAAGGAGAAGAAGAAGGAGAAAAACAACAAGAAGAAACAAAGGATTATGGATTAGGGTTTAGGAATTATGAGTTAGGGATACGAGATTAGATATTGAGATTAGGAATTAAGGATAAGGATTAGGGATTAAGAATTAGAGATTAGGTATTAGGTATTAAATATTACGGATTATGTATAAGGGGTGAAGGATTAGAGAGAAAGATGAAGGAGAAGGACAAGTGTAAGAAGAAGAAGAAGAAATAGAAGGTGAAAAAGTAGTAGTAGAAGAAGAAGAAGAGAAAGAAGAATAGAAAGATGAAGAGGAAAAAGAAGAAGAAGAAGAAGAAGAAGAAGAAGAGGAAGATGATGATGAGGAAGAAGAATGGAAGAAGTGAAGAAGAAGAAGTAGAAGAAGAAGAATAAGAAGATGGGGGAGGTGAAGAACAAGAAGAAGAAGTAAAAGTAGAAATAGAAGAAGAAGAAAAAAAGAAAAAGAAAAAAGAGGAGAGGAAAAAGAAGAAATAAAGGAAAAGAATTAGAATAGGAATAAGAACATGAATAAGAGGAGGAGGAGGTGGTGGTGGAGGAGAAGAAGAAGAAGAAGAAGAAGAAAAAGAAGAAAAACAAGTAGATGTAGAAGAATATGAAGAAGAATAGGTAGAAAAAAGGAAGAAGAAGAAGAAGAAGAAGAAGAACACCAAGAAGATGAAGTAAAAGAAGAAGAAGAAGGAGACGAAAAAGAAGAAGAGGAAGAAGAATAAGAAGTAGTATAAGATGAAGAAGAAGAGGAAGAAGAAGAGCAACAAGAAGATGAATAAGAAGTAAAAAAAGAAGAAGAAGAAGAAGAAGAAGAAGAAGAACAAGTACATGGGGAAAAATAAGAATAGGAAGAAGAAAAAGGGCAAGAAGGAGAAGAAGAAGAAGACGAGGAAGAAGAAGCAGAAGAAGAAGAAGAAGAAAAAGAAGAAGAAGAGAAAGAAGAAGAGGAAGTAGCAGTAGTAAAAGAAGAAGAAAAAAAGAAAGATGAGGAAGAAAAGAAGAAGAGGAAAATGTTGAAGAAGAAAGAGAGGAAGATGAGGAAAAAGTGGAAGAAGAATAAGAAGGAGATGAGGAAGAAAAAGAAGAAGAAGAGGAAGAAGAAGAAGACCAAGATGAGAAATAAAAGGAGGAACTAGAAGTAGAAGAAGTGCAAAAACAAGGAGACAAGGAAAAAGAAGGAAAAGAGGAAAAAGAACTAGAAGGAGTCGAAGAAGAAGAAGAAGAAGGAGAAGAAGAAGGAGAAAAACAACAAGAAGAAACAAAGGATTATGGATTAGGGTTTAGGAATTATGAGTTAGGGATACGAGATTAGATATTGAGATTAGGAATTAAGGATAAGGATTAGGGATTAAGAATTAGAGATTAGGTATTAGGTATTAAATATTACGGATTATGTATAAGGGGTGAAGGATTAGAGAGAAAGATGAAGGAGAAGGACAAGTGTAAGAAGAAGAAGAAGAAATAGAAGGTGAAAAAGTAGTAGTAGAAGAAGAAGAAGAGAAAGAAGAATAGAAAGATGAAGAGGAAAAAGAAGAAGAAGAAGAAGAAGAAGAAGAGGAAGATGATGATGAGGAAGAAGAATGGAAGAAGTGAAGAAGAAGTAGAAGAAGAAGAATAAGAAGATGGGGGAGGTGAAGAACAAGAAGAAGAAGTAAAAGTAGAAATAGAAGAAGAAGAAAAAAAAAAGAAAAAAGAGGAGAGGAAAAAGAAGAAATAAAGGAAAAGAATTAGAATAGGAATAAGAACAAGAATAAGAGGAGGAGGAGGTGGTGGTGGAGGAGAAGAAGAAGAAGAAGAAGAAGAAAAAGAAGAAAAACAAGTAGATGTAGAAGAATATGAAGAAGAATAGGTAGAAAAAAGGAAGAAGAAGAAGAAGAAGAAGAAGAACACCAAGAAGATGAAGTAAAAGAAGAAGAAGAAGGAGACGAAAAAGAAGAAGAGGAAGAAGAATAAGAAGTAGTATAAGATGAAGAAGAAGAGGAAGAAGAAGAGCAACAAGAAGATGAATAAGAAGTAAAAAAAGAAGAAGAAGAAGAAGAAGAAGAAGAAGAACATAGGGAAAAATAAGAATATGAAGAAGAAAAAGGGCAAGAAGAAGAAGAAGAAGAAGAAGGGGAAGAAGAAGATGAAGAAGAAGAAGAAGAAAAAGAAGAAGAAGAGAAAGAAGAAGAGGAAGTAGCAGTAGTAAAAGAAGAAGAAGAAAAGAAAGATGAGGAAGAAAAGAAGAAGAGGAAAATGATGAAGAAGAAAGAGAGGAAGATGAGGAAAAAGTGGAAGAAGAATAAGAAGGAGATGAGGAAGAAAAAGAAGAAGAAGAGGAAGAAGAAGAAGACCAAGATGAGAAATTAAAGGAGGAACTAGAAGTAGAAGAAGTGCAAAAAGAAGGAGACAAGGAAAAAGAAGGAAAAGAGGAAAAAGAACTAGAAGAAGGAGTCGAACAAGAAGAAGAAGAAGGAGAAGAAGAAGGAGAAAAACAACAAGAAGAAACAAAGGATTATGGATTAGGGTTTAGGAATTATGAGTTAGGGATACGAGATTAGATATTGAGATTAGGAATTAAGGATAAGGATTAGGGATTAAGAATTAGAGATTAGGTATTAGGTATTAAATATTACGGATTATGTATAAGGGGTGAAGGATTAGAGAGAAAGATGAAGGAGAAGGACAAGTGTAAGAAGAAGAAGAAATAGAAGGTGAAAAAGTAGTAGTAGAAGAAGAAGAAGAGAAAGAAGAATAGAAAGATGAAGAGGAAAAAGAAGAAGAAGAAGAAGAAGAAGAAGAAGAGGAAGATGATGATGAGGAAGAAGAATGGAAGAAGTGAAGAAGAAGTAGAAGAAGAAGAATAAGAAGATGGGGGAGGTGAAGAACAAGAAGAAGAAGTAAAAGTAGAAATAGAAGAAGAAGAAAAAAAGAAAAAGAAAAAAGAGGAGAGGAAAAAGAAGAAATAGAGGAAAAAAATTAGAATAGGAATAAGAACAAGAATAAGAGGAGGAGGAGGTGGTGGAGGAGGAGAAGAAGAAGAAGAAGAAAAAAAAAAAGAAAAAAAAGTAGATGTAGGAGAATATGAAGAAGAATAGGAAGAAAAAAGGAAGAAGAAGAAGAAGAAGAAGAAGAAGAAGAAGACCAAGAAGAAGAAGTAAAAGAAGAAGAAGAAGAAGAAGACGAAAAAGAAGAAGAGGAAGAAGAATAAGATGTAGTATAAGATGAAGAAGAAGAGAAAGAAGAAGAGCAACAAGAAGATGAATAAGAAGTAAAAAAAGAAGAAGATGAGGAAGAAGAAGAAGAAGAAGAAGAAGAAGAAGAAGTAAAACAAGAACGTAGTTAAAAATAAGAATAGGAAGAAGAAAAAGGGCAAGAAGAAGAAGAAGAAGAAGGGGAAGAAGAAGTAGAAGAAGAAGAAGAAGAAAAAGAAGAGAAGAGAAAGAAGAAGAAGTAGTTGTAGTAAAAGAAGAAGAAAAGAAAGATGAGGAAGAAAAGAAGAAGAGGAAAATGATGAAGAAGAAGGAGAGGAAGATGAGGAAAAGTGGAAGAAGAATAAGGTGATGAGGAAGAAAAAGAAGAAGAAGAGGAAGAAGAAGAAGACCAAGATGAGAAATAAAAGGAGGAACTAGAAGTAGAAGAAGTGCAAAATGAAGGAGATGAGGAAAAAGAAGGAAAAGAGGAAAAAGAACTAGAAGAAGGAGTGGAAGAAGAAGAAGAAGAACAAGAACAAGAAGAACAACAAGAAGAAACAAAGGATTATGGATTAGGGTTTAGGAATTATGAGTTAGGGATAAGAGATTAGATATTGAGATTAAGAATTAAGGATAAGGATTCAAGATTAGAAACTATGGATTAAGGATTAGGGATTAAGAATTAGAGATTAGGTATTAGGTATTAAATATTGCGGATTATGTATAAGGGGTGAAGGATTAGAGAGAAAGATGAAGGAGAAGGACAAAGTGTAAGAAGAAGAAGAAATAGAATGTGAAAAAGTAGTAGTAGAAGAAGAAGAATTGAAAGAAGAATAGAAAGATGAAGAGGAAAAAGAAGAAAAAGAAGAAGAAGAAGAGGAAGATGATGTTGAGGAAGAAGAATGGAAGAAGCGAAGAATAAGAAGAAGAAGAAGAATAACAACAAGATGGGGGAGGTGAAGAAGAAGAAGAAGAAGTACAAGTAGAAACAGAAGAAGACGAAAAAAAGAAAAAGAAAATAGAGGAGAGGAAAAAGAATAAATAGAGGAAAAAAATTAGAAGAGGAATAAGAACAAGAATAAGGAGGAGGAGGTGGAGGAGGAGGAGAAGAAGAAGAACAAGAAGAAGAAAAAGAAGAAAAACAAGTAGATGTAGGAGAATAGGAAGAAGAATAGGAAGAAAAAAAGGAAGAAGAAGAAGAAGAAGGAGAAGAAGAGGACCAAGAAGAAGAAGTAAAAGAAGAAGAAGAAGAAGAAGACAAAAATGAAGAAGAGGAAGAACAATAAGAAGTAGTAGAAGATGAAGAAGAAGAAGAAGAAGAAGAGGAAGAAGAAGAAGAATAAGAAGTAAAAAAAGAAGAAGAAGAGGAAGACGAAGAAGAAAAAGAAGAAGAAGAAGAAAAACATGGGGAAAAATAAGAATAGGAAGAAGAAAAAGGGCAAGAAGGAGAAGAAGAAGAAGACGGGGAAGAAGAATCAGAAGAAGAAGAAGAAAAAGAAGAAGAAGGGAAAGAAGAAGAGGAAGTAGTAGTAGTAAAAGAAGAAGAAGAGAAGAATGATGAGGAAGAAAAGAAGGAGAGGAAAATGATGAAGAAGGAGAGGAAGATGAGGAATAAGTGGAAGAAGAATAAGAAGGAGATGTGGAAGAAAAAGAAGAAGAAGAGGAAGAAGAGGTAGAGCAAGATGACGAATAAGAGGAGGACTAGAAGTAGAAGAAGTGCAAAAAGAAGGAGACGAGGAAAAAGAAGGAAAAGAGGAAAAAGAACAAGAAGAAGGAGTCAAAGAAGATGAAGAAGAAGGAGAAGAACAAGAAAAACAACAAGAAGAAACAAAGGATTATGGATTAGGGTTTAGGAATTATGAGTTAGGGATAAGAGATTAGATATTGAGATTAGGAATTAAGGATAAGGATTCAAGATTAGAAACTATGGATTAAGGATTAGGGATTAAGAATTAGTGATTAGGTATTTGGTATTAAATATTAAGGATTATGTATAAGGGGTGAGGGATAGGGAGGAAGATGAAGGAGAAGGAGAAGTGTAAGAAGAAGAAGAAGAAATAAAAGGTGAAAAAGTAGTAGTAGAAGAAGAAGAAGAGAAAAAGAAAGAAAGATGAAGTAGAAAAAGAAGAAGAAGAAGAAGAAGAAGAGGACCAAAAAGAAGAAGTAAAAGAAGATGAAGAAGAAGACGAAAAAAAAGAAGAGGAAGAAGAAGAAGGCGTAGAACAACCAAATAATAACAACAACAACAATAACAATAATAATAATAATAATAATAATAATAATAGTAATAATAATATTTGGAATAAGAAGAAGAAGAAGAAGAAGATGAGGAAGAGGAAGAGGAAGAAGAAGATGAAGAAGAACAAGAAAGAAGAAAGGAGAAAGAAGAAGGAACAAATAAGATTAGCAAAGGAAGAAAGAAGAAGTAAGATGGAAGAAGGAAGACGAAGAAGGAACCAGGAACAAGGACGAAATAAGAAGGAAGAAGGAATAAGGAATGTAGAAGATAGATGAAGGAATAAGAAGAAGAAGAAGAAGAAGAAGAAGAAGAGGAAGACGAAAAGGAAGAGGAAGAGGAAGAGGTAAAAAAAACAAAGAGGAACAGGAAGAAGAAGGAGAAGAAGAAGAAGAAGATGAAAAAGGCGAAGGAGAAGAAGAAGAAGAAGAAGATGATGATGATGATGATAAGGAAGACGAAGAAAAAGAAGAAGAAGAAGAAGAAGAAAAAAGGAAAAAAGAAGAGGAAGAAGTAGAAGAGGAATAATGAGTAGATGAAGAGGATGAAGAAGAAGTGGAAAAAGAAGACGCGGAAGAAAAAGACAACAGAAATAAGAAGTCAAAAAAGAAGAAGAAGAAGAAGAAGAAGAAGAAGACTAAGACGAAGAAGAAGAAATAGAAGAACACAAAGAACAAGAAGAGGACGAAGAAGAAGAAGATTAAGAAGTAGAAGATGAGTGGAAGAAGAAGAAGAAGAAGATGAAGTTGATGATGAAGAGGAAGTAGAAGAAAAGAAGAAGAAGAAGAAGAAAAAAAAAAAGAAGAAGGACTGGAAGAAGAAGAAGAAGAAATAGGAGAATATGAAAAAAAAACGTAGTAATTGAAGAAGAAGAAATAGAGGTGAAAGAAGAACATGATGAAGAAGAAGTACAAGAAGAAGAAGAAGAAATAGATGTAGAAGAAGAGTAAGAAAATGAAGAACATGACGAAAAGAAGAAGAAGAAGAAGAAGAAAAAGAAGTGGAAGAAGAAGAAGAAGAAGAAGAAAAATTAGAAAAAGAATAGGCAGAGGAAGAAGAAGAGGAAGAAGTGAAAGAACAAAAAGAAGAAGAAAAGAAGAAAAAAAATAAGAGAAGGAAAAGATGAAGAAGAAGAAGAAGAAGAAGAAGAAAAAGAAGAAGAGGAAAAGGAAGAAGAAGAAGAGCATGAATAAGATGATGAAAAAGAAAGAAGAAGAAGAAGAAGAAGAGGAAGAAGAAAAAGAAGAATAAGAAAAAGAAAGCAGAAGAGTAAGGAAAGAAAAAAGAAGTAATTGAGAAGATGGAAGAAGGAAGAAGGAAGATGGAAGAGGGAAGAAGGAAAAAAGAAGAAGGAAGAAGATGAAGAAGAAAAAGAAGAAGAAGATGAAGAAGAAGAAGAAGAAGAAGAGGAAGAAGACGAAGAAGAGGAAGAGAAAGAGAACGAGAAGGAGGTAGAAGAGCACTAAGAGGAATGAGAAGAAGAAGAAAAGGAAGAAGATGATAAATAAGAAGAAGAAGAAGAAGATGATGAAGATGAATAAGGTGAAGATGAAGAAGAAAATGAAGAGGAAGAAGAAAAAGAAGAAGAAGATGATAAATAAGAAGAAGAAGAAGAAGATGATGAAGATGAATAAGGTGAAGATGAAGAAGAAAATGAAGAGGAAGAAGAAAAAGAAGAAGAAGATGATAAATAAGAAGAAGAAGAAGATGATGATGAAGATGAATAAGGTGAAGATGAAGAAGAAAATGAAGAGGAAGAAGAAAAAGAAGATGTAGAAGAAAAAGAAGCAGAAGAGGAAGAAGAGAAAAGGAAGAAGAAAAAGAAGAAGAAGAAGAAGACAAAGAAGAAGAAGAAGAAGAAGAAGAAGAAGAAGGAGAAGGAGAAGAAAAGGAAACTGAAGAGGAAGAAAAGGAAGAAGTCAAAGAAGTAGAAGAAAAGATGATGAAGAAGAAGTCGACAAAGAAGAACAAATAGAAGATGAAGATGTAGAAGTGAAGAAGAAGTAGTAGTAGCAAAAGGAGAAGACACTAAAGATAGTAGAAGAAGGAAAAATGCAAGAAAGAGGAAATTAGAAGGAATAAGAAGAAAGATTAAGAACAAAGAAGAAAGAAGAAAGAAGAAAAAAGAAAGCAGAAGGAAGAAGAAAGGGAAATGAAAGAAGAAAGAAGATGGAAGAAGAAAGAAGGAAGAAGCAAGAAGCAAGAAGGAAGATGGAAGAAGCAAGATTAAAGAAGGAAGTAGGAAGATGGATGGAGGAAGGAATTTGGAAGAAGAAAGAAGGAAGAAGAAATAAGAAAGAAGAAAGAAAAAGAAGAAAGAAGAGAGAAGAAAGAAGTAGAAGAAAAAGTGGAAGAGGGAGAAGAAGGGGAAAGGAATGGAGGAAGAAGAGAACAAGAAGGAGAAGGAAAAAAGAAGGAAAAGGAGAAGGAGAAGAAGAAGAAGAAGAAGACGAGAAAGAAGGAGAGGAAGAATTACAAGAGGAAGAAGGAGAAGAACAAGAAGTAAAAGTTCAAGTACAGAATAAGAAGAAGAATATGAAGAATAAGGAGAGGTAGAAGAAGAAGAAGAAGACAAAGAAGAAGTAGTAGAAGAAGAAGATCAAGAAAAGGAAGAATGACAATAAGAAGGAGGAGAGCAAGAAGAAGAAGAGAAACATGAGGAAGAAAAAATTGAAGATGATGAAGAAGAAGAAGGAGAGGAAGACAAGGAAGAAGAGAAAGAAGAACAAGAAGAGGAGGAAGAAGAAGAATAGCAAGATAAGGTACTAGAGGAGGAGAAAGAAAAAGTGAAGTACAAAAAGAAGAAAGAAAGGAGGATAAAGAAGGAAAAGAGGAAAAAGCACGAGAAAAAGGATGCGAAGAAGAAGAAGAAGAAGAATAAGAAATAGATAGAAGAAGAAGAAGAAGAAGAAGAAGAAGAAGAAGATGAAGATGAAGAAGAGGAAGAAGAAGAAGAAGAGAAGAAGAAGAGGAAGAAGAAGTAGAAGAAGAAGAAGAAGAAGGAGAAGAAGTGAAAGAAGAAGATGAGGAAAAAAAGAAGAAGAAGATGATGAAGAAGAAGAAGCAGAAGAAGAAAGATAAGAAGAAGAAGAAGAAGAATAGGAAGGAGAAGAAGAAGAAGAAGGAGACAAAGAAGAAGACAAAGAAGAAGGACAAGAGGAAGAACAACAAGAAGGAGAAGAAGAAGAAGAGGAAGAAGGGGATGAAGAAGTAAAAGAGTAAGGAGAGGAATAGGAAGAAGAAGAAGTAGAAGAATAAGAGAAAGAGGAGGAGGAGGAAGAAGAAGAAAAAAAAGAGAAAGATGAAGAAGAATATGAAGAAGAACAAGAAGAAGACAAGGAGGAAGAAGAAGAAGAAGAAGAAGAATAGAAAGAAGAAGTGGAAGAAGAAGAGCAAAAAGAAGAAGAAGACAGATTATGGACTAGTGTGTGACAACTTAGGGATTAAGAATTATGTATTAAGGTTTTAGGATTAGGCATTAAGAAGAGAGGGATTCAAGATTATGGATTAAGGAATAAGGAGTAAAGATTAGGGTTAAGGAATAAGAATTTAAGATTAAGAATTAAGAATTATAGATTATGGATTAGTGATTACGATTAGGGTTTAGGGATTAGGGATTAGGATTTGGGATTAAGAAATAGGGATTCCATATTAGATTAGGGATTACATATTAGGAGTTATTGATTAATGGATTAAGGATTATGAATTAGGGATTAACGATTAGGTATTTGGGTTAAAGATTGGGGTTTAGGGTTTATGAATTAGGATTTAGAGATTAGAGATTTAGGATTAGGAATTCAGAACAAAGATAAGAGGTTAGGGATTAGAGATTAAGGATTAGGAATTGGAGATTACATATAAGCTATGAAAGATTAGCCATTAAAGATTAGACAATAGGGATTAAAGATTTGGAATTAAGTTTAAGGGTAAGGGATTAGTTATTAAGGATTATGGATGGTTAAAAGATTAAATATTAAAGATTAGTTATTGGGGATTAGCGATTAAGGATTAGCGATTAGAGATTAGAGAGAGGGATTAGGGATTACAGATTATGGATTAAAGATGAAGGAGTGCAAGATTAGGGATTATGGTTTTGGGATAAAGAAGAAGAAATATAGAAAGAAGAAGAAGATTGAGAAGAAGAAGAAGAAGAAAAAGAAGAAGATGATGATGAAAGAAGAAGAAAAAGATAGCAAGAAAGAAGGAAGAAGAAGAAAGAAATAAGAAGGAAGAAGGAAGACGAAAGAAAGTAGAAGAAAGAAGAAGAAAGAAGAAAGAAGAAAGAAGAAAAAAGAAAAAAGAAAAAAAAAAGAAAAAAGAAAGAAAGAAGGAAGAAGGAAGAATGAAGAAGAAAGAAGTGAGAAGTAAGAAGGAAGAAGGCTAAAGCAAGAGGAAAGAAGGAAGAAGAAAGAAGAAAGAAGGAAAAAGAAAGAAGATATAAGAAAGAAGAAAGCAAAAAGAAGAAAGAAGAAAGAAGAAGCAGAAGAAGAAGAAGAAGAAGAAGGAGAAGGAGAAGGAGAAGATGATGAAGAAGAACATGAAAAAGAAGAAGAAGAAGAAAAAGAAGATGGAGATGAAGAAGAAGTAGAAGTAAAAGAAGAAGAAGAAGAAAGAGAAAAAAAGGAAGATGAAGATGAGGAAAAGGAAGAAGAACAAGAAGAAGAAGAGGTAGAAGAAGAAAAAAATAAGAAATGGAGGAGGATGAAGAAGAAGAAGAAGATGATGAAAAGGAGGAGAAGGAGAAGATGAAGAAGAAGAATAAGAAGAAGAAGAAGAAGAAATTGAGGTTGAAGTAGTAGCAGTAGAAGAAGAAGAAGAAGAAAGAGAATAACTAGAAGAAAATGATAAGGAAAAAGAAGAAGAACAAGAAGAAGAAGAGGTAAAAGAAGAAAAAAAGAAGAAGCAAAAGAAGAAGAAGAGGAAGAAGAGGAGGAGGAGGAAGAAGAAAAAGAACAACAAGCAAAAGAAGAAGAAAAAGAAGAGGAAGATGCCAAAGAATATGATGAGGAACAAGAATAGGACAAGAAAGATGGAAAAGAAGAAGAGAAAGGAGTTGGGGAAGAAGAAGAAGAAGAAGAAGACAGATTATAGAGTAGCGGACGACGGCTAAAAGATTAGAAATTAAGGTTGGGTATTAGGCTTTAGGAATGGAAGGATTTTGATTTATGGATTAGGGATTAAGGATTAGGAATTATGGTTTAGGGATGAGGGATTTAGAAATAAGAATTAGGAATTAGGGTTAGGGTTTAGGGACTACAGATTAGATAATAAAGCTTTGGGAAAAAGGAATAAGAATTAGGTATTAGAGATTAGATTAGGGATTCAAGATCAAAGAATTGAAATAAGGGATTAAGGATTAAGTATTATGTACGAGGGATTAAGGATTAAAGTTTTGGGATTATGAATTAGGGATTAGGGATTAGAGATTAAAGATGTAGGATTAAGAATTAAAAACAAAGATGAGAGATTAAAAATTAGGGATTATGGATCAAGGAATAGGGATTAGAGATTAGGAATTAGGTATTAAAAAATAGGAATTAAGAATTAGGGATTAAAGACTAAGGAGAAAGAAGAAGAAAGACATGAGTAAGAAGAAGAAGAAAAAGAAGGCAAAGTAGTAGTAGTAGAAGAAGAAGAAAAAGAGAAAGAGGAAAGGGATGATGAAGAGGAAGATGAAGATGAAGAAAAAGAAGAAGATGATGAAGAAGAAGAAGAAGAATAAGAAGAGAAGAAGTAGACGAAGAAGAACAACAAGAAGAATAATAATAAGAGAAAGAAGGAGGAGGAGAAGAAGTAGAAGAAGAAATAAAAGAAGGAGAAGAAGGAGGAGAAGAAGAGAAAATAGAAGAAAAAGAAATAGAAGAGGAAGAATAATAAGAACAAGAGTGAGAAGAAGAAGAAGAAGAGGAAGAAGAACACAAAAAAGAAGAAGAAGAAGACGATGAAGAAGAAGAAATGAAGAAGAAGAAGAAGAGGAAGAGAAAAAAGAAGAAGGCAAAGAAGAAGAAGTAGAATAATTTTATAACCATCGTAATAATAATGATAATAATAATAATAATAATAAGAGAAAGAAGAAGAAGAAGTAGAAGAAGAGGAAGAAGAAGAAGATGATGATGAAGATGAAGAGGAAGAAAACAAAGAAGTGGAAGAAGAGGAAGAAGAAGAAAAAGAAGAAAAAAGTAGAAAGAAGAAGAAACAAGAAAGAGGAAAGAAGAAAGGAGAAGGAAGAAAGCAGATGGAGGAAGAGGAAAGATAACAAAGGAAGGAGAAAAAAGAAGAAGGAAGAAGGAAGAAACAAGAAGGAAGAAGGAATAAGGAAGATGGAACATAGAAGAAGGAAGAAGAAGAAGAAGAAGAAGAAGAAAAGAGGAAGAGGAAAAGGAAGATGAAGAGAAAGAGGAAGAGGCAGAAGAAGACGAAGAGGAAGGGGAAGAAGAAGGAGAAAGGGAAGAAGAAGAAGTAGAAGAAGATGAGGAAGAACAAAAAGAAGAAGAAGATGAGAAAGAAGAACAAGAAGAAGAAGAAAAAAAAAAGAAGAACAAGAAGTAGGAGAGGAATAAGAAGTTGTTGAAGATTATGAAGAAGTAGTGGAAAAAGAAGACTTGGAAGAACAAGAAGAAGAAAAAGAGAAGAGGAGGTAGAAGAAGACAAAGAACAAGAAGAAGACGAGGAAGGAGAGGAAGTAGAAGACGAAGAAGAAGAAGAAGAGGAAGAAGATGAAGTCGAGGAAGAAGAAGAAGAAGACGACGAAGATGAAGAGGAAGAAAACGAAGAAGTGGAAGATGAGGAAGAAGAAGAAAAAGAAGAAAAAAGTAGATAGAAGAAGAAACAAGAAAGAGGAAAGAAGAAAGGAGAAGGAAGAAAACAGATGGAGGAAAAGGAAAGACAACGAAGAAGGAAGAAGGAAGAAACAAGAAGGAAGGAATAAGGAAGATGGAAGATAGAAGAAGGAAGAAGAAGAAGAAGAAGAAGAAGAAGAAGAAAAGTGGAAGAGGAAAAGGAAGAGGAAGAGGAAGAAGAAGAGGTAGAAGAAGACGAGGAAGGGGAAGAAGCAGGAGAAAGGGAAGAAGAAGAAGTAGAAGAAGATGTTGAAGAAGAACAAAAAGAAGAAGAAGATGAGAAAGAAGAAAAAGAAGAAGAAGAAGAAGAAGAAAAGAAAAAGAACAAGAAGTAGCAGAGGAATAAGAAGTCATTGAAGATTATGAAGAAGAAGAAGTGGAAAAAGAAGACTTGGAAGAACAAGAAGAAGAAAAAGAAGAAGAAGAAAAAGAGAAGAGGAGGTGGAAGAAGACAAAGAAGAACAAGAAGACGAGGAAGGAGAGGAATTAGAAGATGAAGAAGAAGAAGAAGAGGAAGAAGAACAAGAAGTAGAGGAAGAAGATGAAGAAGTAGAAGAAGGGAGGATGAAGAAGAAGACAAAAAAGAAGTAGAAGAAGTAGTAAAAGAGGAAGAAGAAGAAGAAGGAGAATGAGAAGAAGAGGAAAAAATAGATGAAGAAGAAGAAGAAGAAAGAGAAAAATAAGAGGAAGAAGAATATGAAGAAGAAGAAGAAGAAATAATAAAAGTAGAACAAGAAGAAAAAAAGGAAGAACAAGAAGAAGAGAAGAAGAACAACAACAAGGAGAGGAGGAAGAAGAAGTGGAATAAGAAAGAAGAAGAAAGAGGAAAGAGAAAAATTAGGCAGAGAGAAGATGGAATAAAGAAGTTGGAAGAAGGACATAGGAAGAAGATGAAGATGAAGAAGAAGAAGATGATGATGAAGAAGAAGAAGAAGAAGAAGAAGAAGAAGAAAATGAAGATGAAGAAGAAAAAGAAGAAGTTTAAAAAGAAGAAGAGGAATAAGAAGAAGAAGGAGAAGGAAAAGAAGAAGAAGAAGAGGAGGAGGAGAAAGAAGAAGGAGAAGAAGAAGAAGTAGAGAAGAAGTACATGACAAAGAAGAAGAAGAAGAAGAAGAAGATGAAGAACAAGAAGAAGAAGAAGATGAAGAAGAAGAAGAAGAAGAAAAAGAAGATGTAGAGGAAATCGAAGAAGAAGAAGAAGAAGAAGACGAAGTCAAAGAAGTAGAAGAAGAGATGAAGAAGAAGTAGACGAAGAACAACAAGTAGAACAAGAAAATGAAACAAAAGAAGTAAAAGAAGATGAAGAAGAAAAAGAACAACATGAAAATGAAGTAGAGGAAGAAGAAGAAGAAGAAGAAGAAGAGCAGTAAGAAGAACAAGAAGGAGAAGAAGAAGTAGAAGAAAAAAAGAACGAAGAAGAAGCAGAAGAGGAAGAAGAAGAAGAAGAATAATAATAAGAGGAAGATGAATAAGAAGAAGATGAAGAAGAAGAAGAAGAGGAAGAACATGAAAAAAGAGAAAGAAGAGGAAGAAGAAGAAAAAGAAGACAAAGAATAAGAAGAGGAAAAGGAGGAGGAAGAAGAAGAAGAAGAAGAGGAGGAGGAAGATGAGAAAGAATAGGAAGAAGAACGAGAAGTGGACAAGGTAGTAAAAAAAGGAAAAGAGAAAGAACAAGAAGAGAAAGAAGAAGAAGAAGACAGATCATAAAGTATTGGGCGCATCCTAATGATTAGGAATTAGGAGTTAGAGATTGGGGATAACGTGTTAAGGATGGAGGGATTGAGATTTATAAATTAGGGATTATGGATAAAGGATTAGGGCTTAGGGATTAGGGATTTTGGATTAAGAATTAGGAATAAGTCTTAGGGTTTAGAGATTAGGGATTAAGTGATAGGGATTTGGGAAAAAAATAAGAATTAGATATTAGGGATTAGATTTTGGATTAGAAATAAGGGACTAAAAGATTGAGGATTTAGTATTAAGTATTAGGGATTAAGGTTTTGGGATTATCTTTTAGGGATTAGAGATTCGAGATTTTGGATTATGAATTCAAGTTAAGGATTAGGGATTAGAGATTAGCGACTATGGATTATGGATTAAGGATTAGGGATTAAGAATTTGAGATTAGGGATTAGTTGTTAAAGATTAGGGATTATGAATTAAGGATTAAGTATTAGGGAGAAAGAAGAAAGAGAAGGATATGAGAAAAAAGAAGACAAAGTGAAAGAAGACAAAGTAGTAGTAGAAGAAGAAGAATGGGAAGACGAAGAGTAAAATGAAGTAGAAGAAGAAGAAGATGGTGATGATGATGATGAAGAAGGAAATGAGAAGTAGAAAAAGAAGAAGAATAATAATAATAAAAAGAAGGAGAAGAAAAAGAAGAAGAAGAAGAATAAGAAATAGAAGAAGAAGAAAAGAAGAAGAAGAAGAAAGAGAAGAAGAAGAACAAGAACAAGAAATTGAAGAAAAAGAAATAAAAGAGGAAGAAGAATAAGAACAAGAAGGAGAAGAAGAAGATGTAGAAGAAGAAGAAGACGAAAAGAAGAAAAACAAGTAGAGGACGAAGAAGTGGAAGAAGAACAAAAAGAAGAAGACAAAGAACAACAACAACAAGATGAAGAAGAAGAGGAAAAAGAAGAAGAGAAACAAGACGAAGACGTAGAATAATAATAATAATAAGAGGATAAAGAAGAAGAAGAGGAAATAAAAAAAATGAAGAAGAAGAATGAGATGAAGATGAGAAAGAAGAAGAAAAAGAAGAAGTAGAATGAAGAAGAAGGAAGAAAGATGAAAGAAGTAAGAAGAAGAAAGAATGAAGATGGGCGAAGGAAGAAAGAAGAAGGAAGAAGGAAGAAGGAAGAAGGAAAAGGAAGAAGGAAGAAATAAGGAAAAAGGAATATGGAAGATGGAAGATAGAAAAAGCAAGAAGATGAAGAAGAAGAAGAAGAAGAAAAAGACGATGAAGAAGAAGAAGAAGAAGAAGAAGAAGAGAACGAGGAAGAGGTAGGAGAAGACGTAGAGGAAGGGGAAGAAGAAGGAGAAAAGGAAGAAGAAAAAGAAGAAGACGAAGAAGAAGAGGAAGAAGAGGAGGATGAAGAAGAAGATGATGATGAGGAAGAAGTACAAGAAGAAGATGAAGAAGAAAAAGAAAAAGTAAAAGAAAAGGAAGAAGAAGTAGAAGAGGAATGAGAACAAGTTGATGAAGAAGAAGAAGAAGAAGTTGAGAAAGAAGACAAGGAAGAAGAACAAGAAGAAGAAGAAGAGAAGAGGAAGTAGAAGAAGACAAAGAAGAACAAGAAGAGGAGGTAGAGGAAGAAGAGGAAACCGAAGAAGAAGAAGAAGAAGAAGAAGTGGTGAAGGAAGAAGATGATGAAGAAGAAGAAGATGAAGTAGAAGAAGTGAGAAAGAAGAAGAAGAAGAAGAAGAAGAAGAAGAAAAAGTAGTAGTAGAAGAAGAATGACAATAAGAAGAAGAGGAAGAAATAAAAGAAGGAGAAAAAGAGGAGGAAGAAAAAGAAGATGAAGAAGAAGAAGAATAAGAAAACGAAAAATAAGAAAAAGAGAAGAAGAAGGAGAAGATAAAGAAGAAGAAGAATAATAATAATAACAAGAGGAAGAAGAAGAAGAAGAAGTAGTAGTAGTATTAGTAGTAGTACAATAAGAAGAAGAAGAAGAAGAAGAATGGGAAGTGGAAGTAGTAGAAGAAGAAGAAAAAGAAGAAGAAGAGAGGAATGAGAAGATGAAGTAGAAGAAGAAGATGAAGCAAAAGAAGAAGAAAATGAAGAAGAGGAACAGTAAGAAGAATAACAAGAAAAAGAAGGGAAATAAGAAGAAGAAGAAGAAGAAGAAGAAGAAGAAGAAGAAAAAGAAGAAGAAAAAGAAAGAAGAAGAAAGAAGAAAGAAAAAGAAGGAAGAGAGAAGATAGAAGAAAGAAGAAAGGGGAAGTAAAAAGGAAGAAGATGAAGAAGTAAAAGAAGAAGATGATGGAGAGAAGAGGAAGAGGAGGTAGAAGAAGATAAGGAGAATGGGAAGAAGAAGAAGAAGAGGATGAAGATGAAGAAGAAGAAGATGATGATGATGATGATGAAGAAGAAGAAAATGAAGAAGAAGAAGAAGAAGAGGAAGGGGAAGACAAGGAGGAAGAAGAAGAGAAAGATGAAAAAGAAGAGGAAGAACAACAAGAAGAGGACAAGATAGAAGAAAAAGGAAAAGAGAAAGAAGAATAACAGAAAGAATAAGAAGTAGAAGACAAATTATAGAGTAATGGCCGATGTCCTATAGATTGGGAATTACATATTAGAATCGGGGATAACGCGTTAGGGAGGGAGGGTTTGAATTTATCGATTAGGGATTAAGGATAAAGGATTAAGGTTTAGGGATTCGGGATTAAGAATTAGGAATAAGGCTTAGGGTTTAGATTAGGGATTAGGGGTTAGGTGATAGGGATTTGGGGAGAAAATTAGGAATTAGGTATTAAGGATTAAATTATGGATTAGGGATTGAAAATAAGCAATTAAATTTTAAGGAATTAGTATTATGCATTAGGGATTAAGGATTAAGGTTTTTGGATTATTTATTAGAGATTAGAGATTTTGGATTCAGAATTTAAGACAAAGATTTGAGAATAGAGATTAGGGATTAGGGATTAAGGATTAGGGATTAGGAATTTGAGATTAGGGATTAAGAATTAAAGATTAAGGATTAGGAATTAAGGGTTAAGTATTAGGGAGAAAGAAGAAGGAGAAGGATAAGAGCAAGAAGAAGACGAAGAAAAAGAAGGTGAACGAGTAGCAGTAGAAGAAGAAGAAAAGGAAGAAGAAGGGGAAGACGAAGAGGAAAAAGAAGTAGAAGAAGTAGAAGGAGAAGAAGTATACAAAGAAGAAAAAGAAGAAAAAGTAGAATATGAAGAAGAGGAAAAAGAAGAAGAGGAAAAAGACGAAGATGTAGAATAATAATAGTAATGAAAATAATAATAAAAGGAAAAAGAAGAAGAACAACTAAAAGAAGAAGAAGAAGAAGAGGAAGAAGTAGAAGAAGATGAGGAAGTAAAAAACAAAGAAGAAAAAAAAGAAGTAGAAAGGCAAAGAATGAAGAAAGATGAAAGAAGTGAGAAGAAGTAAGAAAGAAGATCGACGAAGGAAGAAAGAAGGAAGAAGGAAGAAGGAAAAGGAAGAAGGAATAAATAGGAAAGAAGGAATAAGGAAGATGGAAGATAGAAGAAGGAAGAAGATGGCAAAGAAAAAGAAAAATAAGAACAGGAAGAGGAAAAGAAAGGGGAAGAGAAAGAGGAAGAGGTAGGAGAAGACGAAGAGGAAAGGGAAGAAGAAGGACAAAAAGGAAGAAGAAGGAGTGGAGGAAGAATAGGAAGATGAAGAAGAAGAAGAAGAAGATGAGGAAGAAGAACAAGAAGAAGACGAAGAAGAAAAAGAAATAGAAGAAGAAGTAGAGGAGGAATGAGAAGAAGTTGATGATGAAGAAGAAGAAGAAGTGGAAAAAGAAGACCAGAAAGAAGAAGAAGAAGAAGAAGAAGAAGAAAAGAAGAGGAAGTAGAAGAAGACAAAGAAGAAGAAGAAGAAGAACAAGAGGAAGAAGAGGAAATCGAAGAAGAAGAAGAAGAAGAAGAAGATGAAGAAGAAGAAGAGGAGAAAGAAGAAGAAGAAGAAGAAGAAAAAGATGATGATGAAGTAGAAGAGGTAAGGAAGAAGAAGAAGAAGAAGAAGAAGAAGAAGAAGAAGAAAAAGTATTAGAAGAAGAAGAATGAAAATAAGAAGAACAGAAAGAAATAAAAGAAGAAGAACAAGAAAAAGAGGAGGAAGAAGAAGATAATGAACAAGAAGAAGAAGAAGAATAAGAAAAGGAAGAATAAGAGGAAGAGAAGAAGAAGGAGAAGAAGAAGAAGAAGAAGAAGTAGAAGAAGAAAAAGAAAAATAAGAAGAGGAAGAAGAAGAAAAAAAGGAAGTAGTAATAGTAGTAATAGAAGAAGAAGAAGAAGAAGAAGAATGGAAAAAGGAAGTAGAAGAAGAAGAAGAAAAGAAGAAGGTGAAGGTGATGAAGAAAAAAAAGATGAAAAAGAAGAAGAAGAAAATGAAGAAGAGGAATAGCAAGAGGAAGAGGAAGGAAAAGAAGAAGAAGAAGAAAAGGAATAAGAAGAAGAAGGAAAATAAAGAAGAAGAAAGAGGAAGGAAAAAAGAAATAGGAGAGATGATGGAAGAAGGAAGAAGGAAGAAGATGACGAAGTAGAAGAAGAAGAAGAAGAAGGAGAGGAAGTGGAAAGGAGTTAGAAGAAGATAAGGGGAAGGGGAAGAAGAAGAAAAAGAGGACGAAGATGATGAAGAACAAGAAGATGATGATGAAGAAGAAGAAGAAGAACAAAATGAAGAAGAAGAAGAAGAAGAAGAAGAAGAGGAATAAGAAGAAGAAGAAGAAAAAGAAGAAGTGGAAGAAGAAGAGGTGGAGGAGGAAGAGGAAAAAGAAGAAGAAGAAGAACAAGAGAAGAAGAAAAGAAGAAGATGACAAAGAAGATGGTGAAGAAGAAGAAGAAGACTATGATGAAGAGGAAACTAAAGAAGAAGAAATCAAAGATGTAAAAGAAGAGATGAAGAAGAAGAAGAACAAGTAGTAGAAGAAGAAGTAGAAGAAGTAGAAAAAGAAGAAGAAGAAAAAAGAAGTAGAGATGGAGGAGGAAGAAGAAGAAGATCAAGAATAAGAATAAGAAAAAGAAGAAGAAGACAAAGAAGTAGAAGAAGAAGTGTAAGATGAAGAACAACAAGGAGAGGAAGTAGAAGACGAAGGGGAAGAACAACAAGAAGAAGAAGAGGAAGATGAAGAAGAAGGAGAAGGCAAGAAGAAGAAGAAGAAGAAGTGAAGGATGAAGAATAAGAAGGACTGGTAGAAGAAGAAGAAGAAGAGGAAGAAGATGAAGAGGAGAAAGAAGAGGACAAAGAAGAAAAAGAAGAAGAATAAGAAGAGAAAGAGGTACATGGAGAAGAAGAAGAGAAAGTAGTAGAAGAAGAAGAAGAGAAAGATGAAGAAGAAGAGGAAGATGAAGAAGAAGAGCACAAGGAAGAAGGAAAGGAAGAAGAGAATGAAGGAGAAGAGGAAGAAGAAGAAGAAAAAGAAGATAGATTATAGAGTTCTAGGCAATGGCTTAAAGATTAAGAATTAGATATTAGGGATTGGGGATAATGTGTTAAGGAGGGAGGGTAGATTTATAGATAAGGGATTAAGGATTAAAGATTAGGGTTTATGGATTAAATATTTGGGATTAAGAATTAGTAATTAGGTTTAGGCTTTAAGGGTTAGGGATTAGGTAATAGGGATTTGTGAATAAATACTTAAAATATGGTAATAGGGATCAGATTAGTGAATAAGAAGAAGAAGAAGAAGAAGAAGAGGAAGAAGAAGTAGAAGAAGAAGGAGAAGCAGAAGAGGAATAAAAAGAAGATGATGAAGAAGAAGTAGTAAGTGAAGAAGAGGAAGAAGAGGAATAGGAAGGAGAAGAAGAAGAAGAAGGAATTAGAGATTAAGGATTAGTGATTCAGGTCAAGGTTTATAGATTAGGGATTAGGTAATAAGTATTTGGGAATTAGGATTAAGATTTAGGGATTAGGGATTAGATTAGCAATCACAAATTAGGAGTTATTGATTAAGAGATTAAGGATTAAATATTAGGGATTAAGGATTAGGGATTACATATTAAGGATTGGGGTTTATTGATTAAGAATTAGGTATTAGAAATTAAGAATTAGGTATTAAAGATTAAGGTTTAAGGATTAGGCATTAAGGATTAACGATTTTGGTTTAGGGTTTAAGTATTAGGGATTAGGGATTAAGGATTATGGATAAGGGATGGATTAAAGATTAAATATTAAGGATTAGTTAATAAGGATTAAGGATTTGACAATGGGGATTAGCAATTAGAGGATTGGGGATTAGAGATTAAGGAGAGAGGGATTTTGGATTATAGATTAGGTTTTATTGATAAGGGTATACAGGATTAGGGATTGTGATTTTGAGATAAAGAAGAAGGCGAAGAAGAAGAAGATGGAGAAGGAGAAGAAGAACAAGAAGAAGAAGAAGAAGATGATTATGATAGAAAAAGAAAAAGAAAGAAGGAGAAAGAAAGAAGTAGAACTAAGGAAGAAGAAAAAAGAAGAAGAAAGAAGAAAGAAGAAAGAAGAAAAAAGATAGAGAAAAGAAGAAAAAAGAAGGAAAGAAGATGGAAGAAGGAAGAAGAAAGAAGCGAGAAACAAGAAGGAAGAAGGAAGAACAAGAAGCTAGAAGGAAGAGGGAACCAAGAAGAAGGAAGAAGAAAGAAAGAAGAAGGAAGAATATATAAGAAACAAGAAAGAAAAAAGAAGAAAGAAAGAAGAAAGAAGAAGAAGAAGAAGAAGAAGAAGAAGGTGAAGGAAAAGGAGGAAGAGGAGAACGAGAAGGAGGTGTAGGAGAAGGATAAGGAGAAGAAGAAGAAGAGAAAGAAATAGAGAAAGAAGAATAAGAGGAAGATGAGGAAGAAGAAAAAGAAGTAAATGAAGAAGAAGAAGAAAAGAAGAAGAATAAAAAGAGGTAAAAGAAGAAAAAGAAGTAGAAGAAGTGGAAGAAGTAGAAGAAGAAGAGGAAGAAGAAGAAGCGCAGGAGGAAGACGAAGAAGAAGAAGAAAAACAGGAGGAAGAAGAAGAAGAAGAAGAAAAAGAAGAAGAAGAAGAAGGAGAAGAAGAAGAAGAAGATAAAGATAAGGAAGAAGGAAAAGAAGAAGAAGAAGAAAAAGAGGAATAAGAAGAAAAATAAGAAGAAGAAGAAGAAGATGAAATAGAAGAAGAAGAAGAAGAAGAAGAAGAAGGAGAAGATTCAAAAGAAGGTGAGCAAGATGAAGAAGAAGAAGAAGAAGAAAAATATGAAAAAAAAGTAGAGGAAGAAGAATAGGAAGAACAAGAAGAAGAAGAAGACAAAGAAGAAGAAGAAAAAGAAGAACAAGTAGAAAAGGAAGAAGAAGAAGAAGAAGAAGAAGAAGAATAAGAAGAAGAAGAAGAAGGGAAGAAGAAGAAATAGAAGATGAAGAATAAGAAGATTGAAAAGAAGGAGATGGAGAAGAAGAAGAAAGAAACAGAAGAAGAAGAAGAAGAAAGAACAAGAAGTAGTAAAAGAAGAAGAATAAAAAAAAGAATAAAAAAGAGTAGAGGAAGAAGAAGAGCAAGAAGAACATGAAGAAGAAGAAGAAGAAGAAGACGAAGAAGAAGAAAAAAAGAAGAACAAGAATAAGAAAAGGAAAAAGATGAAGAGAAAGAAGTAGACATAGAAGAATAATAACAATAGGAAGAAGAAGAAGAAGAAAATCAATAGGAAGAAGAAGAAGAAGAAGAGGAAGAAGAAGAAGAAGATGAGGAAGTAGAAGAGGAAGAAGCAGAGGAAGATGAGGCAGAAAAAGAAAATAAGAAGATGTAAAAAGAAGAAGAAAGAAGAATATGGAAAGAAGAAGGAAGAAAGAAGATGGATAAAGGAAGAAATAAAGAGGAAGGAAGAAGGAAAAGGAAGAAAGATAAAGGAAAAAAGAAGAAATAAGAAGGAAGAAGGAATAAGGAAGATGGAAGAAGGAAGAAGAAGAAGAAGAAGAAGAAGAAGAAGAGAAGGAAGAGGAGAGAAAGAGGAAGAAGAAGAGAGGTAGTAAAAGACAAAAAGGAAGGAGAAGAAGAGGGAGAAGAGGTAGAAGAAATGAAGAAGACAAAGAAGAAGAAGAAAAGAAGAAGAAGAAGAAGAAGATGAGGAAGAAGAAGTAGAAGAAAAAGAACAACAAGAAGAAGAAGAAATAGAAGAAGAAGAAGAAGAAGAAGAAGGAGAAGAAGAAGAAAAAGAGGTGGAAAAAGAAGATTAGGAAGAAGAAGAAGAAGGAGGGAAGAGGAGGAAGAAGAGGAAAGAAGAGAGGAAGAAGAAGAAGAAAGGAGGAAGAAGAAGAAGAAGAAGAAGAAGAAGAAAACGAAGAGGTAGAAGAAGAAGAAGAAGTAGAACAAGAAGAAGTACAAAAAGAAGTAGAAGTAGAAGAAGAAGAAGAAGAAAAAGACGAAGAAGAAGAGGATGAAGGAAAAGAGGAAGAAAAATAGGAGGAAGAAGTAGAAGAAGATGAAGAAGAAGAAGAAATAGAAGAAGAGGAAGCGCAAGAAGAAGAAGATGAGGAATAAGAAAAGGAAGAAGAAGAAGAAGACAAGATGAAGAAGAACAAGAAGAAGGAGCAGAAAATGTAGAAGAAGAACAAGAAGATGAAGAAGAAGAATAAGAATAAAAATAAGAAGAAGAAGAAGATGGGTAAGGGAAGAAGAAGAAGAAGAAGAAAAAAAAAGAAGAAGAAGATGATGATGACGAAGAAGAAGAAGAAAAAGAAGAAGAAGAAAAGGAAGAAGAAGGAGAGAAAGAAAAAGAATACGAAGAAGAGAAAGAGAAGAAAGAAGAAGAACAAGGAGAAGAAGAGGAGAAGAAGTTGAAGAAGAAGAAGAAGAAGAAAAGAAAGAAGAAGAAAGAGGAAAGAAAAAAGTAGAAGTAAGAAAGAAGACAGAAGAAGATGATGTGGAAGAGGAGACAGAAGATGATTAGGGGAAGGGGAAAAGAAAAAAGAAGAAGAGGAAGAAGATGAAGAAGAAGAAGAAGAAAAAGAAGAAGAAGAAGTAGAAGAAGAGGAAGAAGAAGAAGAAGAGGAAGATGAGGAACAAGAAGAAGAAGAAGAAGAAGAAGAAGAAGAATAAGTGGAAGTAGAAGAGGAGGAAGAAGAAGAAGAAGAAGAGTAGAAGAAGAAGAAGAAGAAGACAAAAAAGAAGAAGAAGAAGAGGAAACTAAAGAAGAAGGAGAAGAAGAAGAAGAAGTCAAAAAAGTAGAGGAAAAGAAGAAGTAGAAGTAGAAGAATAAAGCAACAAAGGAGAAGATGCAGAAGAGGAAGAAGAAGAAGGGGAAGAAGACAAAGAAGAGGAAGAGGAAGAGGAAGTGGAAGAGGGGGAAGAAGAAGAAGAAGAAGACGAAAAATAGGAAGAAGAAAAGAAGACAAAGAAGAAGAAGAAGAGGAAGAAGAGAAATAAGAAGATCAAGAAGAAGAAGAAGAAGAAGATGAAGTGGAAGAAGAAGAGGAAGAAGAAGAAGAAGAAGAAGTAGAAGAAGACAAGTAGAATAAGAAGAAGAAGGCAATGAAGAAGAAGAAGAAGAAGAGGAAGAGGAAATAAAAGAAGAAGAAGAAGAGGAAGGGGAAGAAGAAAAAGGTAAAGAAGAAGTAGAAGAAGATGAAGAAGTAAAGGAAGAGAAGAAGAAAGAATAAGAAAAAAGAAGAAGAAGAAGAAGTAGAAGAGGAAGAAGAAGAAGAAGAAGAAGAAGAAGAAGAAGAAGATGAAGAAGAAGAAATAGAAAAAGAAGGGGAATAATAATAATAATAAGAAGATGTTGAAGTGGAAGAAGAAGAGGACAAAGAAGAAGAAGAAGAAGGGAATATTAAGATGATGATGATGATGATGATGGTGAAGCTGAAGAAATGGAAGAAGATGAAGAAGAAGAAGAAAAAGGCGAACCGGAACAAGAAGAAAAGGAAGAGGAAGAAGAAGGGGAAGAAGAAGAAGAAGAAGAAGTGGAAGAAGCAAAAGAAGAAGAAGAAGAAGAAGAAGAAGAGGAAGAGGAGGAAGAAGAAGAAGAAGAAGAAGAAGAAGAAGGAGAAGGAGAATGAAAGAATAAGAAAGAATAAGAAGAATAAGAAAGAATAAAGAGGAAAGAAAAAGGAAGAAAGAAGATGGAAGAAGGAAGAAAGAAGAAGGAAGAATGAAGAAGAAAAAGGAAGATGGAAGAAGGAAGAAGGAAGAAATAAGGAGGATGGGAGATGGAAGAAGGAAGAAAATGAAGCAGAATAAAAAGAAGAAGAAGGAAAAGAGGAGGAAAAGGAAGAGGAAGAGGAAGAAGTAGAAGAAGACGAAGAGAAAGGGGAAGAAGAAGAAGAATAGGAAGAAGAAGATGATGAAGAAGAACAAGAAGATGAAGAAGGAGATGATGAGGAAGAAGAAGAAGAGGGTGACAAAGAAGAAGAGTAAGAAGAGCAAGAAAGGGAAGAATAAGAAGCAGATGTAGAAGAAGAAGAAGAAGAATATGAAGTAGAAGAAGATAGATTATGGATTTGTGGGCGAGGGCTTAGGGAATAGGAATTAGGTTTGGGGGATTAGGCGTTAAATAGGGAGGGTTCAAGATTATGGATTAAAGGTTAAAGATTAAAGATTAAAGATTAAAGATATAAGATTAAAGATTAAAGATTAAAGATTAAAGATTAAAGATTAGGGATATGGTTTAGGGATTGGGGATTAGCAATTAGTGTTAGGATTTAAGGATTAGTTAATAAGGGATTATTGATTAGGGTTAAGGTTTAGGGATTAGGGATTAGGGGTAAACGATTAGGGTTTAAAGATTAGGGAACGAGGAATAGGAAGAGCAGGATTTGGGATTAGCTATTAAGGATAAAGAAGATGAAAGAGAGGAAGAAGGAGAAGGAAAAGAAGAAGAAGAAGAAAATGAAGAAGAAGAAGAAGAAAAAGAAGAAGAAAGTAGTAGAAGAAGAAGAAAGAAAGAAAGATAAATAAAGAAAAAAGAAGAAGAAAGGAGAAGGAAAAGGAAGAAAGTAGAAGAAAAAAGAGGAAAGAATAAAAGAAAGAAAAAGAAAAAAAATAAAAAAAAGGAAAGAAGAAAGAAAAAGGAAGAAGGAAGAGGGAAGAAGTAAGAAGGATGAAGGATGATGGAAGAAGGAAGAAGTAAGAAGGAAGGATGAATAAAGAAGGAAGAAGCAAGAAGGAAGAAGAAAAAAGAAAGAAGAAAGAAAAAAAGAAGAAAGAAGAAAGACGAAAGAAGAAGACCAATAAGAAGAAGAAGAAGAAGTAGGACAATGGTAAGAGGAGGAAGAAGAAGAAGAAGAAGAGAAGAGGGAGATGATGAAGAGGACAAAGAAGAAGAAAAAGAAGAAGAAAAATATGAAGAAGAAGAAAAGGAAGAAGAAGGAGAAGAAGTGGAAGAAGAAGAGGAAGAGGAAGTGGAAGAAGAAGAAGAAGATGATGATGAGGAGGAGGAAGAAGAAGAAGAAGAAGAAGAAAGAAGAAGAAGTTGGAGAGGAAGATGGAAGTAAGAAAGAAGTAGGTAGGAAGTAGGAAAAGGAAGAATGAAGAAGGAAGAAGGAAGAAGGAAGATGGAAGAAGATCAAGAAGATGAAGAAGAAAAACATGAAGAAGAAGAGGACAAAGAAGAGGAATACCAAGAAGTAGAAGAAGATGAAGACGGAGGGGAAGAAGAAGAATGAGAGGAAGAAGAAGAAGAAGAAGAAAAAGTGGAAGAACAAGATGAGGTGTAAGAAGCCGAAGAGGAAGAAGAAGAAGAAGAAGGATAGGAAGAAGAAGAGGAAGAAGAAAAAGAAGAAGAGGAAGAGCTAGAACAAGATGAAGAAGAAGAAGAGGAAGAAGAGGAAGAAAAAGAGAAGGAAGGAGAAGAAGGAGAAGAAGAAGTAGAAGGAGAAGAAGCAAAAGATGAAGAAGAAGAAGAGCAAGAACAAGAAGAAGAGGAAGAAGAAAAAGAAGAGGAGGTTGAAGAAGAGGATGAAGAGGAACTAGAGGAAAAAGAAAACTAGAAAAATAAGATGTAGAAGAAGTTAAAGAAGAAGAATAAGAGGAAGAAGTAGAAGAAGATGGAGAAGAAGAAGAAGAAGAGGAAGAAATTGAAGTATACAAAGAAGAAGAACAAGATGATGAAGAAGGACAAGAAGATGAAGAAGACGAAGAAGAAGAACAAGAACAAGAAAAACAAAAAGAAGTAGTAGTAGTAGAAGAAGAAGAAGAAGAAGAAGAAATAGTAGAAGAAGAAGAAGAAGAAGAGGAAGAACAAAAAGAAGAAGATAAGGGGGAGGATGAGGAAGAAGAGAAAGGAGAAGAAGATGATGATAAGGAAGAAGTGGAAGAGGAAGAGAAAGAAGAAGAGGAAAAAGAAGAAGTGGTAGAAGAAAAAGAAGAAGAAGAGGAAAAAATAGAAGAAAGAGAAGAGGAAGAAAAGGATGAACAAGAGGAAGAAGAAGAAGAGGAATAAGAGAGAGAAGTGCAAGAAGAAGAGGAAGAAGTAGGAGAAGAAGAAGGACAACAAGAAGAAATAGATGAAGAAGAACAAGAAGTAGTAGAAGAAGAAGAAGTAGTAGAAGAAGAAGAACAAAAAGAAAAAGAAGTGGAAGTGAAAGAAGAAGAAGAAGAAGAAGAAGAAGAAGATTAAGAAGAAGAAGAAAATGAAGAAGAAGATGAAGGACAAGAAGAAAAAGTAGTTGTAGTAGTAATAGTAGTAGTATAAGAGAAGAAGAAGAAGTAGTAGTAGTAGTAGTAAAGGAAGAAGAAGAAGACAAAGATAGGGAAAATGAAGAAGTAGAAGATGAAGCTGGAGAAGAAGAAGAAGAAGAAGAAGACGAAGAAGAAGAAGAAGAAGAAGAAGAAGAAGGGGAAGTAGAGCAAGAAGTAGAAGAAGAAGAATAGGAAGAAGAAGAGGAGGAGGAGGAGGAAGAAGAATAAGAAGACAAAAATGTAGAACAAGAAGAGGAAATCTGAGAAGAAGAAGAAGAAGAAGACGAAGTCAAACAAGTAGAGGAAAAGAAGAAGTAGAAGAAGAATAATACGTAAAAGAAGAAGAAGAAGAAGAAGAAGAAAAGGAAGAAGAAGAAGATGAAGATGTAGTAGCAGTAGAAGAAGAAGACAAAGAAAGAAGATGACAAAAGAAAGAAGAAGAATGCAAGAAGGAACAAGGAAGATGGAAGAAGCAAGATTGAAGAAGGAAGAAGGAAGTTGGAAAGAGTAAAGAAGATGGAAGAAGAAAGAAGGAATACAATTATGGATTATAGATTAAGGAATAAAGATTAGGGATAATCTATTAGAGATTATTGTTTAGGAATTAGAGTTTAGGGATTAAAGGTTAGGGATTAAAGATTAGGGATTAAGGATTAGACATTAGAGATGGATTAGAGATTAAGGATTAGGGATTAGGGAGAAGGAAGAAGGAAGAAAGAAGAAGGTGGAAGGAAGAAGGAAGAAAGAAGAAAGAAGAAGAAAGAAGAAGAAAAGGAGGACAAAGATGAAGAGGAAAAGAAGAAAAAGAAGAAGAAGAATAAAGAATAAAGAAGAAAGGAGGAAGAGGGAAGAAGGAAGAAGGAAAGAGAAATAAGAAATTAGAAAGTTGAAAGAAGAAAGAAGAAAGAAGAAAGAAGAAGAAGAACGAGAGCGAAAAGGAGGAGGATGAGAGGAATAAGGAAGAGAAGGAGAAGAAGAAGGAGAAGGAGAAGGAGATGACAAAGGAGATGGAGAAGGAGAAGGAGAAGGAGAAGGGGAAGGAGAAGGAGAAGAAGGAGAAGTCAAAGAAGAAGAAGAAGAAGAAGAACAAATAAAAGAAGAAGAAGAAGAAGAAGGAGAGGAAGAGGAAGAAGAAGAGGCAAAATAAGAACAAGAAAAGAAGTAGAAGGAGAAGAAGAGGAAGAAGAGGAAGGAAAAGAAGGAGGAGGAGAAGAAGAAGAAGAAGAAGAAGAAGAAGAAGAAGAAGAGAAAGGAAGAAGGAGAAGATGAGGAAGAAGAAGAAGAACAAGAGGAAAATATGGAAGAAGAAGAAGAAAAAGAAGAAGGAGAAGAGGAATTAGAAATAAAAGAGGAAAAAGATGAAGAGGATTAAGAGATGGATTAGAGATTATAGATTAAAAGTTAGGGATTAATATAAGAGAGATTAAGGATTAGGTATTAGGGATTAAGTGTTCAGGATTAATGATTACGGAATAAGGATTAGCAATTAGGGATTAGAGTTTCGTGATTAAGAATTAGGGATTAAAAAGTTGGGATTAAGTGATAAGTAAAAGAGATTTGGGATTAAGGATTAAGGATGAAGGGATTAATGCTTATGGATTATCGATTTAGAATTAAAAGATTAATTTCTAAGGACTATAGATTAGTGATTTAGGATTAGAGATTACAAACAAGAGAATATGAATTAAATATTAAGGATAAGAGATTAATGATTAGGGACTTGGGATTCAAGATTAAGGATTAGAGTTTAGGGATTG
>JAIUJO010000433.1:10000-12500 GCA_023846275.1 Vanilla planifolia
GGAGGAGAAGAAGAAGAAGAAGAAGGAGGAGGAGGAGGAGGAGAAGAAGAAGAATAAGAAGGAGAAAGGATGTAGAAAAACAAGAAGAAGCAGAAGAAGGAGAAGAAGAAAAAGATGAAAATGAAAAAGAATAGGAAGAAGAAGAAGAAGGAGAAGTAGAAGAGTAAAAACAAGAAGATGAAGAAGTTGAAGAAAACAAAGAAGAAAGAAGAAGAAGAAGAAGAAGAAGAAGAAGAACAACAACAACAACAACAACAAGATGTAAAAGATAGAGAAGACGAAGAAGAAGAAGAAGAAGAAGAAGAAGAGGAAGAGAAAGAAGAAGCAGAAGGGGAAGATGAGGAACCAAAAGAAGAGGAGGAAGAAGAAGAAGAAGAAGAAAAAGAAGTAGAAGAAGAAGATGATGATGATGATGATGAAGAAGAAGAAGAAGAAGAAGATGAAGAAGAAGAAGAAGAAGAAGACGCTGAAGAAAAAGGCGACGAAGAAGAAGACAAAGAAGAAGATGATGAAGAAGAAGAAGAAGACGAAGAAGAAGAAGAAGAAGAAGAAGAAGAAGAAGAAGAAGAAGAAGAAGGGGAAGAAGAAGAAGAAGTAGAAGAAGAAGAAGTAGGAGAAGAAGAAGAAGAAGTAGAAGAAGAAGTAGAAGAAGAAGAAGAAGAAGAAGAAGAAGAAGAAGAAGAAGAGGAAGAAGAAGAAGAAGAAGATGAAGAAGAAGAATAAGAAGAAGAAAAAGAAGATGTGGAAGAAGAAGAAGACGAAGCAAAAGAAGAAGAAGAAGAAGAAGAAGAAGAAGGAAGAAGAAGTAGAAGAAGTAGAAGAAGCAGAAGAAGAAGAAGTAGTAGTAGTAGAAGAAGAAGAAGTAGAAGAAGGAGAAGTAGAAGAAGAAGAAGAAGAAGAAGAAGAAAAAGAAGAAGAAGAAGAAGAAGAAGAAGGAGAAAAAGAAGAAGAAGGAGACAGAGAAGTAAAAGAAGAAGAAGATGGAATAGAAAGAGAAGAAGAAGAAGTGGAAAGAGAAGAAGAAGAAATAGTAGAAGAAGAAGAAGATGACGAAGAGGAAGATGAGGAAGAAGAAGTAAAGGAACAATAAGAAGAGGAAGAAGAAGATGAAGATGAAGAAGAAGAAGAAGAAGAAGGAGAAGAAGAAGAAGAAGAAGAAGAAGAAGAAGAAGAAGAAGAAGAAGAAGAAGAAGAAGACCAAGCATAAGATGAAGAAGAAGGGAAGGAAAACGAGAAGAAGAAGAAGAAGAAAAACATGAAGGAGAAGAAGAAGAAGGAGGAGGAGGAGGAGAAGAAGAAGAACAACAAGAAGGAGAAAAGAAGTAGAAAAAGAAGAAGATGAAAGAGGAGAAGGAGAAGAAGAAGAAGAAAAAGAATTAAGAGAAGAAGAAGAAGGGTAAGAAGAAGAAGTAGTTGAAGAAGAAGAAGTAGATGAAGATGAAGATGAAGTGAAGGTGGAGGAAGAAGAAGATGAAGACGAACAAGAAGAAGAAGGAGAAGAAGAAGAAGAAGAAGAAGAGGACGAAGAAGAAGAGGAAGAAGAAAATAAAAAAAACAAAGAAGAAGAAGAAGAAGATGATGATGAAAAAGAAGAGGAAAAGGAAGAAGAAAAAGAGGAAGAAGAAGAAGGCGAAGAAGATGATGACGAAGAAGAAGAGGAAGAGGAGGGAGAATAAGAAGAAGACAAAGATGAAGAAGAAGGAGAGAAAGAAGAAGAAGAAGAAGAAGAAGAAGATGATGATGTTAAAGAAGAGGAAGAATGAGAAGAAGAAGATGGAGAAGAAGTAGGAGGAGGAGGATAAGAACAAAAAAGAAGGATAAGAAGAATAAGAAGAAGTAGAAGGAGGAGATCATAAGAAGAAAAAAATGAAATGCAAAAGAAGTAGAAAAAGAAGGAGAAGAACAAGAAGAAGAAGAAGAAGAACAAAAAAGAAGGAGAATGACAATAAGAAGAAGAAAGAGAAGAGGAAGAAGAAGAAGAAGAAGTAGAAGTAGAAGAAGAAGAAGAAGAAGAAGAAGAAGAAGAAGAAGTAGAAGAAGAAGATGGAAAAGAAGAAGAATGTGAAGAAGAAGAAGAAGAAGAAGTAGAAGGTGGGGGAGAAGAAGAAGGAAAAGTGGAGGAAGGAGAAGAAGAAGAAGTAGAGGAAGAGTAAGAAGAAGAAGAACATGTTGAAGAAGAAGAGGAAGTAGAAGAAGAAGAAGAGGAAGTAGAAGAAGAAGAAGAGAAAGTAGAAGTAGAAGAAGAGGAAGTAGATGAAGAAGAAGATGAAAATGAAAAAGAAGAAGACGAGGAAGGAAAAGAAGAAGGAGAAGGAGAAGAAGAAGAAGAATAAGAAGGGGTAGAAGAAGAAGTAATAGAAGAAGAAGATGAAGAACAAGAAGATGGAGAAGTAGAAGAAGACAAAGAAGAAAGAAGAAGAAGAAGAAGAAGAAGAAGAAGAATTAGAAGAAGAAGAAGAAGAAGAAGAGAAGAAGAAGTAGAAGAAGAAGAAGAAGAGGA
>JAIUJO010000433.1:17500-175000 GCA_023846275.1 Vanilla planifolia
CATGAACTCATCTTATTCATGCATTGCTAAAACATATTTTCTAGATCTTAATATTTTTTAGATTTGCATTAGTTTAATGTTAATTTCATTACTTTCTATTTTTGAGTATATTCATTTGTAGAATAATGAAATTAAGTACAAAAGAAGTTATGTCCTTTCGCGCATAATGTTATGTAATTTGATGTCCCGTAACATACTTACATAAGATAAGTTCTAGCATACGGCTACATCAAAAGTTTAATATTTTCATAGAATTATAATAGTACAATGGGTATAGATGTGAACATCATCTAAGCATTGGATAAGAAGTAAATACTTAATTATTATAGGCATCAGTCATGTACCTATGTCATAAATTCTCTTAGCATCAAGTTTCCGCTTATGTCATTTGAGTAAGAGATTTCACTCATATTAGTGCATAATGTATTGACTATTTGGGACTACCATATGCAAGCTATCAATTAGTTAGATAAGTATAATCATTATATCATATTGATATGACTAAAAAAAAATTAATGTAGTCACCAAAATGAAGTACTTATATGATTACCTAAGCTTTCCTTTGGGATATTGTTATTGCTAAATTATGTAATAACGACAATAAACTTATTAATGTAGATTTTTCATGTTCTACATCACTATGAAAAAGAGATATAGGAATCAAATCTATATGATTCACTTTCACTTATGACTTAAGAAGAGTTTCCTATAAAGCCATTGTAAGGCTGTGATAATCATATCGTGTGAGTACACCAGCTATTAATTGATGTTCTTCACTAATATATGAGAATGATGAATGCATTAGTCTTGTATAATTCAATATTCTTCACTAATAAGTGCCAAAGGCTTAGGATAAAAATTTTTATTATACCATCACAAATTAAAGAAGATGATAAATGTTTGAGGTTTCAGTAGTTAAAATTTAGATTATTATACAAACATTTTTATTATATGATCACAAGATATCTTTATTATAGTATTCTAATTCTATGAATACAAAATTTGGTTAAAAATGATTTTAAAAAAGCTTGAAATAGAGTTATTAACATTTTTTTGTTGTAACTTAACATCTAACACTATTATTTCTACTCAAATTAACTTTCATGGTATACCTGAATAGTGCCAACCCTTTCAACTAATTGATCCTATCAACCCATACTCACCCATTATGCTACACTATCCATCGGCACACATAGACCTGATCCACAAAAATTCCTGACCCATCAACAGACATCAACTCGTTATTTGTGCTAATTTGGCATGAACCATGATGCATTGATGATGCAACATACTACCACTTGCTGGTAGGGCCAGTGTATAAAATGTAGAGCCTTATTTGGGGTAGCATACATCAATTGATTTTATAGCTTTTCAAGGAAACTTTTTTATTAGAATTCAAATTATTTCTTTTTTAATTTGTGGTGAAATTTTGAATTCTAAAATTTCCTTAGAATTCCAAAATGTGTCACTTAATATTCCCAAATGTCTTTTCATATTTCTATGTAAAAGAATTATTATTGTTTGCTTGTGTTTGCTATAAGTTGGGATGGTCTTCATGCTGTACACAAGATAATTATTGAATGGAGTAAAGAATTGTTGTTTACAAGCCTGAATGATATGAGCATGTTTTGTACAAATAATCTAACAATGTAATTTTTAAGGTGTCATGGGATGGAAAGAAAGAAGCTCAAAATATGATATCCCAACCCATTATACAACCTTCACAAGGGTGTCACACCTTCATGGAAGTTCTTTACCACATTATTTTAACTTTTGGGATATTTTCTTGTTGTGTATAACCTTCTCATATGTGCATGTGACTTTGTGATATTTTATTTAACATTTTAAGAACTCAACTTGTATGTGTAACCTACTCCTTGACCTCCAACTTTAATAATTTAGATGTGAGTTATTAAAATAACTTTTTTCATTTTGTTGATATCTTTTATGTAAAATATCAGTGCAAGTCCATGGCTTCTTGGAAATGTTCTTGGTAATTCTATGATTTTTTATTCTAAAAGAAAGTCACCCTAAGTAAGCTATTGTATGGATATATTTCTTGTATATATGTAGCTTTCTATTATATATGAGCTAAAATATGTTTTGTCATATCATCCTATATCAAACATTTAATAAACTCTTTGAAGAAATTAGGTTGACTTTGAAGTAAAGAATGGAACTTACAATTGGTAATTTGGGGAGGAAAGGTTTTAACTAATTAAAGAAAATGACTAGCTTTTGGAGTGACCAATTAAGGAAAAAAGTATAAGCTTAACATTAGTGGTATTAAAGATCGAAATGAGCAAATATTAACTGGATATGAAAAACTTGAGGTACTTTAGTATCTTAGAAAAGGTCACATTGGATGAGAAATTTTAATGGAAGATACCTAAGTTAACATCTTAAGATGACAACATTTAGCTTCTAAATGAAGTCACAATGGAGGTGATCAAAGAATTTGTATTTCAATTTGATAATGATATTGAACCTCTATCTGATGGCTTTAACAGTTATGTTTTCACCAAAAAAACAAAGGAATTATAATTGTGATATACTAAATGCTATCAAGGGTGCTATAGCTAGAGATTCAGTTCTTAAAGGGATTGTAAGTGCCAACATATTGTTGTTTCCTATGAAAGAGATACTAAGATCTTTTAAGGAGTTTTAAGCTAGTTTGTGTATGCAAGTTGACTAAGAAAATACTATGTAAACTACTAGAAAATAGGCTTCACAATAGCGCTACAAAAGAATCACATCTCTTGAACAAACTAGTCTTATTATAAGGACCCAAATCTTTGATAGTATGCTTCTAACTAGGGAGTTAATGGGTTCCATCAATAGGAAAGTTAAAGGTAAGAATTGCATTCTTAAAGTTTTCATAAAAACTATATTTGATAGTTTGTCATTAGATTTCTTAATAAGCTACAAGAAAATTTTCATTTTTAAACTCAACTTAATGAGTTGATTTTGAATAGCTTAAGGAACTCATGGCTCTCCATCTTGGAAAAGGTATTATCAATAGATTTTGTTAGCCATCAAAGGAGTTAAAACAACAAAACCTTATCTATCTTTGACTAATTATATTATCCATTCAACCTTTTAAATCAATGGTGTTATAATTCTTTGTAAAGGAGATCTAAGATGATTGAGCTATCTAAATAAATTTGTAGGAAAGTATTAGGACATGCTAAATCTTTAATTAAAAAAATGTAAGGGTAAACTACACACTAGTAGAGTAAAGAAGATAACATCAACGAGAAAGATAGGAGAGCTCATTGGTTTTAAGCATGGATCCCTTCCCATAATATTCTTGTGTTATATCATATTTACTAGCCTGAAAAAAGAAGCATATTATTAAAAACTGCTAGACAAACAAATAAAGAGGATGGTAAGCTAAAACAAAAAGTTATTTTCTATATGTTGTAGATTTGTCGTAGAAAGGCATATATTCAATTCTATTTCAACATTTCCGTTGATGATAATGCATCCCCAAAAATATTTATTGGCATCAATGATAATAATATGAATAGTTTTTTAAGAGCGAAGTTGATAATGTTCACAAGCATGATCAAATGGCTTTGACAAAGTGTGTGCTTCTATACATAAAAATGGTTTAAGATTGAAATAACTAAATGATATTATAATTATCTTCCCTATAAAGCTGAACTAGAAGCTACTAACAAATTATTTCATTGGGCAAAGTTCGTGAAAGATAAATACATGATTAGTAACATATTGGTCTCCAGCATAAACATAGAAATGCATTACTAAAACAAGGGATATGGTGTAAAAGTAAGTAAATACGTATCTAGATTCAAGGTTCTCCACTTTGGACATTACTAATGAAGGGATCTTCAGCATACACTTTCATAGAATCTCATTAGGAGAAAGCTCTTCATATTGTAATTAATGGAAATGATCTAGAATGCTTAGATCTTTTTGTTAGTTTGTGGAATCAGAAACAAGGTTATTACTTTCCTAAAATAATTGCATGGACTCAATAATTAATTAGAATCAAAATGTCCATACTATCCTTTTGTTGAGCCTTTAGATCATGCTTTTCCAATTTGTCATATGACAATGAAGTTATGGTATTTCCTTACCAATGCATTGGTAACCCATCAAGTGAAGACACTTAACATTCTAAATGTTCTCAATACCTGGTGGCATGAAATCATTAGGAGCTTAATAATATTTTTAATTTAAACCATGCTATTTTTAATAAGGTAGAAATTTGGAAAGCAAGGAATTGGGAAGTAGTTGAGGAAATAGGTGAATTATTGAAATAAATTATTAATAATGTTATTAGCTGTTGGTATGGCATACTCAAGTGTTTCCCTCTGTTACTATCTAGGAAAGAGGATAAGCTCATGGTGTAGCTTGGTTCCATCTCCCCTCCTTTTAGGAAAATTAAAAGTATAATGTATGATTTAGATTTGAGTCTACAACTACCAACAATGTGAAGCTCAACATCAATGGAAGCTACAAGGAGGAAATATCAGCAATGAAAACTATCATTTGAGCTCATAAAGGCAATTTGATTATGCTATAGTTTTTTCATATAGTCATAACATGTCCACTGGAATCATTGAAAACTATTACTAAAGCAGTACAATGCTGTTAAAGTAGCAATTATACTATAATGGAGATTGAACTTTATTTTGACAAATTCCCTAATGCGACATAAGGGAGCATAAAATTACATTAAAAACTCAATATAATATTAATAAAACTAAGTTTGAATTTTTGAAATCCTTAATAAAATGGACTTTCCTGTACAAGATTAGAAACATAGTAATAAGATTTTTCTAAGAAATAATAACGGAATTAAAGAAGACCTAGACATAGGAAGCATGTACAATTTCCCTTTAATACAAGGCCCTTATAAATATGAAACAAAACACACCTTCTTTACATTTGGTCATTGTTAAAAGTGCAAAATCTAATCACACTAGAATAAAATTGACATGAAACTTGACTTCTATGACATTATTGTCATCATGAAATCAATGAATAAAATGAATTATCACGTTTTGCCAATGGAATTTGATTTCTATGCTTATCATATTAGACCATGGATGAAATTGGATAGATATGAATGATGGTAATTTTTTAACAAAGGGATTTTACATGGTACCATTCACAAAAGTGATTTTTTAGACTTGGCTGACTGCTACTTTGATCCCCTATGAAATGAGGTTTGCATTATTAAGATTTTATTTTTACTATAATTGTGTGCTTATCCTAATAAAATGACAATACATAGGTTCACATATAAGAAATAATATAACAAATTACATCATACTAGAATATTCATTAACCATTTCAAGATCAATATCTTAGGGAACTATTTGTGTGGTTGTGTATTGTAACATGGTCTATTTCCATTCAGTTATGTTATGAGATGGAGATGATTTTATTTACTTTTGCATATACCATTATTGGATGAAATGTTAGCAACTGCATTAAGCAAATATATCAAAACTACAATAGATATGATGTGATCATTCTATTTTGTTGAGCATGTTCTAACTCCTTCAACTATTATAATCAATAATAACACATGCATGATGCACAATTTAGCACATTATTGAAGGATATAGTGTAGGATCCAATTTTTATTTTTCAAAGTATTTCATCATCTAAGAAAATTATATTACTAAATTAAGTGAAACACTCCATAAGCTAATGCTAGCTTTCACTTTTTTGAAATATTAATATCTATTTTGTCTTTGCAAAAAAACAATTATGCTAATAATTAGAAATGTAGTGTTCAACCATCAATTTGGTACTTTTACCAAACAAAGAGGATGAATGCAAGGTCTATAATGCTTATCATGTTATATAATCTAGCATCAGACATGGCAATGTTGATTACATAGGCTAAGGTCTCAAAGTTCTATGAGTCCTCAAAAATCGCATGTAGTCTAAATCATACATCATGACTTATCATTTTCGGCCATATAACTAAGTATGCAATTGTTCCTTCTTGAGTATAGATACACAAATGTCACTTGACCATAATTATCTCCATTACCTCTTGATCTAAAAATCTTATTATAGCTAGAACGAATAATGTGACATGCTTGCTTTAATACTTGGAGAGTAGAAATATCTAACTTACCTATCTCTCTTATGAGGGTCCAAGATCTAAACACTGGTAAATATATTCATTATCAAAACAAAGATCATTTTCATGACATAATAACATCATGTTGATAATTATTTATTATTATTAAAACAAGTTTATGGTTTTCTTAAACTTGAATAAATGATGTTAGAATTTCTTAATCTCAACTAAACTACCTCAAGTATTTAATGCTCCATCAACCCTTTATAAATAATCTAAATTTATTTATCCCTCACTTTAGACAACCTAAGTTTTCCTCGAAACCCTCAATAAATTTGCTAGGGTTTTTATCAATTATCTAGGAACATTAGGCTTTCATGTAAGGCCTAAATCAACCATATGAGGTACCTTAGTCCATAAGTCTCAAATAAGATCCATCCTAGAGTTTCACTAATGGGTTATGTAATCCATTGGCATTCTACTTTAATCAATATCATTAGCTTTAACCCTCAAGTGTAGTATGAAATTTTAATGCCACAACAACCATGTCTAAGATAGTAGGGATTCAACTAGTGACTCTCATGCATCATAAGCAACTTATGCCTCTACACCCTCTCAAAGGCCTTTCTTAAGACACTCACAGTACCTAGATCACTATCTAATAAGTTTGACTCTTAATGGATTAGCCAAATTAGAGCCACTCATAATATTACACAATAAACAACATTAAGATAATTTTTTAGCTAATGTAACAAACTTCCTCAGCACATTTGCTGAGAATCGCACATTTCAAAGGCTTAATTGAGCTCCCCAACATTCTTCCAAGGCTTTTACCAATTTTCATACTAAAATAATGTTTTATCCATAACTTGGATAAAGGCTCACCAAGTGGTATTGAACTTAATCCAATCCTAAGACCTTCTACTAATTATTTCTTTAACATAAACTAAATTATAAACCAAACCTAAAGAAAGCATTACCTTGCATATGTTTATGCAAAGTCTTAGCTATAATGTTTGGCCACTTTCTTGAGCTAACCTTATGTTACAAATATTATGTCATATTATTTAGTTTTTTTCATATGAAACTTTGTTCTTATTGAACACCAACCAAGAAATAACAATTATACCTTAAAAATATTTATTAACCAAAGCCTACTGATAGCCTTAGCACTCATATCCACAACCTAATTCATTTAGTTAGACAACTCTTATCTTAACCGATATAAACTTCTTTCAAGGTGGAAATGTAAGCCCTTCCAAGCTTTCCATCGAGAAATTAAGTGCCACATTCTCTTTATAAATCATCTAGTATCACTTAAGGGCTTAAGCCCATGAGTTACATAACTTAACCAAGCCATGTTTTGAGATTCCCAAACATATTCAATAGAGAGAGATGCTTGGCACATAAAAATTTCTTAGGTTTAGCTAAGTTTCTAAACTCCATTCTCAAATTCATGGATTTGGATAAGTTTCAATTTGCACAAAATCGAGCTTTGCCAATTTCCTAATAAGGTGTTACAATAATAAGCACATGTCCTCAACATGCTATGATGCTCAAGCTTGAAATATAGCTCATCACACTAAATCTGAGATGTTACATAATATTTATAGATTAGTACCTAGAAAAATAACCATTAAAGCATCGAATTCAATTTCCATAGAAAATGAAGGCTTGAATCTATTAACTTAGCAAACAAATGCATAAATTTGAAGATAAGTTTCCAAATAGCATCAAGCCATCACAATAAAAAGAATTATCGGTAGTCTTAATAATTTTAGTCAATTATTTCCACAACATATTATCATAAAAAACATGGAATTTAATTTCATATTGTTTAATCTTAAGGTTGAAACAATAACTTTAAAAGAAATCATTAAACATGCATGCTTGAAATTTAACATAAAGTTCTGCATAATCGTTTAAAGAAGCATGCTAATTTAATCACACTAGAATTATCATACCACATATAAGGACATGAGAAGTTCAAAGATATTAATTCTATCATTCTTTTAATTATAAAACAATACTATAATTCCAAAAGGTATCCTAATTATGGATCAATTCTTTTATAGGTAGAAGATTACAAGGACATTTTTTATGCTAGACGAAACACATGTTGGCATGAATATTCATGAAATAATCAAGGTTTTCCATTGATCATACTTTGAAAAAAATTCAAAAAAGTCATGTATTAGTCAATGGTTAACATAAAACTAAGAAATGGTATCCTAAACTCAAATTTTGAATTTACATGTGTAAATAAAAAACCTTTATTTAACTAGTATTTAATCATGTTATTCCATCTCACATTCTTAACTGAGACAATATTGAGGAATATGTATTGAGTTAAAAGAAATTCAACAAAGCTTTTAATAAAAGTGTCTGATGTAAGCTTATAAAAAATTCTTCCAAGTCGTGGGTCACAAACAGATCACAACTTAACAAGCTTATATTCATAAGTCATAACATATATCTCTCAATCAAAGGAACATAATGGATAGTTGATTTTGTTGAAAAATCCCATGTTAAAAAATATAAATTAATCACTAAATTAGGCTAATTTAAAATACATATTATTCACCATGAATTAATTAATTTTCCCCATATCTTTTAGAAATCATGACCACTACAATCCACATGAAACCTTATCAAATTAATCATTTGATTTTATTAAAAACTATTAATACTTAGGTGTAAAATATTTGGTATCATCCTACCCTATGGTCATGTGTAGAACTTCTATAAGGTTTTACTTTTTGTCTTTATAGTCTTAACTTCATTCTTTCTCTTCTTGCTCATAGGTGGCTCTTCTTCTTCCTTTTAGCTTCCTATAGTTAACCTTCATTCCTATTCTAATTACTTGGATTTCCTAAAACTTAATAAAGGTGCATATTAACACTTAAATAGGGTAGGCTAATCAAACATAGGTCATGGGATTTACTTAAAACTTGGTTAGCATTTTCCACTCTAATTAAGTAAAGAAACTTATAAAAACGCTTTCAAAAACACATAATCACTATTAGTAAGATACATGGTAAGAATTAAACCATGCTAATAGTATAATAAAAATCACTAAATCCTAGTGCGACAAAAATTATCAAAGTAATTTCCTAGGAACTTAACTATAATGGCTAGGAAAAAAAGAAACTTAACTATAGAAAAAAGTTTATTAAAAGTCTTCATATTATAGTAGTACCACACATATATCATATGATACATTTAACAAAATCTTATTTTCTAAAAAGCATTACCACTTACCATATGTTTTGTAGATACACTGCATAAACATTTCTCATATCATAATCAAATAATTCTCTTATCCAACAATTCTCTTTATTGATAATATTGATGCAATATCACCAAGCATATTTTACCATCTTTAGCTAATCAAACACAAAAAGCTTTGGACTTCAAATGTTTTCCTTCTAATATTATCATACTTATATAATCCATTACTTTTTTCTTATATAATCATAGTGTTACCTAGACCAAACTTTGGTTTCCACATCAAGGAACTTCTGCACTAATGTGATAAGCTTGGTATGACCACAAGTTATATTTGTGCGTATTTGCATTCGTTTTTATGCCATTCAATATATTACGGGACGATGTTTTATAATTATAAAGTATTATACTAACTTTCTAAAATAGTTAAAGGTGAAGCATATGACACTAATGCTTATTACATGATCATACTATATGATAATTATGTTGTACTTGTATAAGGAAAATGTTCTTTGCAATTACACCCTATTCGCATTTTGTACCTGATTGTAACATATGATTAGGCAAAAATGTACTATATATTATTCATAATTTTGCCCTCTTTTAGGTTTCACAACTCATCTTGCCATACAACCATGTACCAAGGCACTTATGATTCTCATCAAACGCATGACTAGTAGAAATTTAACTTAATTAATCAAAACCTAGATATCTTTTTATCAATAATATGAAAGAAACATAATTTCTATGGGTCAACAAAGAGGAAGGTGTAATAATCTCCCAATCTTAATTGGGATTTTTAACCTCAAAATCATGAAAACAATCCTAGGCATTTGCAAAAAAACTGCATTTTCCACCTTCAATATAGCCTTCTAAGTGACCAAGCAATTCAAAAGGACCTTGGCCAAGCTATACTTAACCTTCATTGCTATCTAACAATGAACATAAAAATATGCATCAACTATTCCAAATAGGAGACGTCTTCTTATAACTATGACCTTCATGCTAAACATCTTATAAAGAACCATGTACATATTTAATAAAAATAAATACATGAAAAATATCATGTATCATCGCTAGAACCTCTAGAAACTAAGTATATATGTTACTAAAGTAATCCTTCTGACATTTTGATAGGGTCCAATGTACTTGTGCTTCAATTTAGAAGCCTTTCAGAATTTGAATAGTCATTGCATCAATTAACCTTAAAGAATATCTAGTCCTTAATATAAAAATGGCATAATATATGTTTATTTATGTGGTTCTTCATTTGATGATCTTGCACAACCCACACAGCACCCCTCCATCTATGAATCCCCTTAGTAGTTCAACAATTTTAGGCTAGAAAGCTATCTATCCTTAACCTCTACCTAAAGCAATAAAAACCTACAATACAAGCCATCAAAGGCCTCAAATTACACCATGAAAAAAACTATTTTTATACACAAATTTCACTAATAATAAATTCTAAATGTCGTTTGAGGAGTAATATTTCATATATGCCATCAAAACTTCTCCAACTAAATTATTTCTTAATTGCCCATCAGTATAGGAGTGAAGAACCGTGCTAAATCTAAGAGCACTTACTATCTTCTAATGCAAAAGATTACAAAATTGAGATGCAAGCTTTATGTCATTGTGTAAAATAATTTGTCTAGGTACCACTATCAAAGTGACGTCAAATCATGCAACGAATTATGATCGATACTAAAGCTGAGCTATTAAAAATTACACCACCAATTGACCCTTATTCTAACTAAAATAAAACATAGCTTCTCTCTTTTTGATCTAGTCATAAACATGGATCTAACGATCAAGTCTCTACTAAAACCATAAACTACACAAATACACTTCCTTGAATAGTATTTTATATCCAAACCATGACTTTTAATGAGTTCTAATTGGAATTGCTACCTAATGTTATAATTCTTTTGAGTAAGAATATATTTAAGACACATGTAGTCAGTAAAGAGTTTAGCTTGAATGCTGTATAAGTAATGCAACAAAAGTTTAAGGGTAAGGACTATAGCTTCAATTCAAATCATGAATCAAGTAGTTTCACTGATACAAATAACTATTTAGAACTAGTTAGATGAATAATATATACCACAACCATCCTACCTAATGGTAACATGTACTTCGACATGTGATGCATTGATGATGACATGTTAGGGCTAACCTACTATAGTAAGGTAAATAATAAACTTGAACTCAATTTTCTTTTCAACTCATCAAAGCTCTACACACAATAAATGGACACTGACTAAACTATAACATTTTTTGTTCACCTAGTGATGCAAACAACAACGTAATAATCAGGCAAATTTGTAATAATATATTGTAAATAATTAGAAATAATGAATCTTTGATATGATAGAAAATCCTTGCCAATTTGTAATAGCTCATATCTTGTAGGGATCCACTACAATCCAATCACTAGTAATTGGTAGTTTAAAAGTTACCATAAAATCTAGTTAAAAGAAGCAATTTGTTTAATTAGCATAATGTTGCTTGACCCTAAGCAACTCCAACACAATCTACAAATACTTAGCTTATTGATGAGTACTCCATGAGTGGTTGCATCATGATTAACACGATTAATGTTCCTCATTGCGTATGATAGTTTTCCTTCTTTGTCCAAGTCTCATATAGTTGTCATTAACATTTTCATTTACTTTTCATTTAACTTATGTTAGGTCCTTCCTACTCTAAACTTGGTTCACTTTTGTGCACTGTAATCACTAAAAGAAACCACGAAGCCATCCCAAAATATATGACTATTCAAGGTATCCCAAAACATTATATGTCCCTATCAAAACCATAAAGTAGTTATGTCTTCTTCTAAAAGCCAGTTTACAAGTGCAACATTCTACTAAGTTCACCACCTTGCAACATCCAACAACTCATAAACATAGGATAACCAATAATCAGCAATTGTTAAATTAGTCACACCTACTAGTACCCATGGCCTTAATTTGATACAAGCTTCTATCAAATATTCCCAATGGGACTCAAGCTCTTCATTGGTTGTCATAGACTAAGAAGGTTAGTCAACAATTGACTCTGCTTTGGCATGTTCACTAACCATCAAGTCTCTCAAAGCATTGCTATGTTAATCAACATCTCTATTAAAGGAAAAGTAACATATCAATGTTACTCCATGAAGAAATTAAAATTCATGAGTAATATTTAATCAACAAAGATATCCTTATTTAATTCACAAAAAAGGAAGACTACTTTTGTTGTTGGTTCCAGAGAACATAGAACATAATATGTCTCAAAATGAGAGTGTTCAATTGGCACACTCCTTCCATCTAAACTTGAAACCTTCTCTATCATTGATTTAGGTTTTGATTGAACATCCTCCAATCCATTTATTCAACAAAGTAGCTCTTTGTTTCCTACATCATGAATTGAAAACCCTCACAAAGTGGATCTAACAAAAATCAACATAACTTATGCAAATATTTGCAACGGTCTACCTGGATGTGGAATTGAAAAACAATTAATGCTCAATATAAGGAACTTGAAAAAAAGATACTACAATAATGGATGTCAATAAAAAATTCTATATGATTGTCTTCCTACTTATTGTTAAGGTTATTATAAGTAGGGCCATTACATACTTCATTGTTAGTAAAATAAAACCAAAAGAAACCCACCACCAATGTTGGATAAGCAAGAGATTCCCACTAGCTTGACTAAACTAAATCCTCACAATCATATGTTTGATGACAATGTGTAATTATAGGGTGAAGGGAAGTTATATTAAAATAAGAAAACACAAAAAGATGTATCCAAAAATAATGCAATCAATTGTGCAATCCATTATCTATATCCTTCCAAAAATTAGAAGAAAATATCAACAAGATTGGTATAAGTCGACGAAGTCCTTAGTACATCAAAGAGGTTCAATAAAAACAATGGGAGAAAGTAAAATTATTTATTAGATCAGTGATGATTTCCTATTATTAAGGAAATTACACATAGTATGCAACCAAGAGGTTCAATAAAAACAATGGGAGAAAGTAAAATTATTAATTAGATCAGTGATGATTTCCTATTATTAAGGAAATTACACATAGTATGCAACCAAGAGGTTTCAGTTTTAGATGACAAAGCATCATAGTACAAAGCTCACCATTTGTATGATCTTCAAACGCCAAATAATTTTAGAGAATGACTTCAAGAAAGAGCCATGAGCTTAGGCTATTTGTAGTACAATGATGAAGGCTTCGCCCTTTGCTTGAATAGTTAGACAAATATGGAATAGATTATGGTTCAAGAAAAAACAAGAATCACAAAGGGAAAAAAGCACTAGAATAATCTAAATTGATGATTATGTAATAAAAAATTACTAATATCAATATACAAGACATAACAGAAGTGGTGAATAATAGTTTAGTTAGTCAACTACATAATCTTGTTAAATAGATAATTCTACTAAATTCACAAATATAACATATGTAACACAAAGAAAAAATGTTTCAACATTTTAGAAAGTTTCTACATTAAGATTTTGAAGGTATAATGTCAAATAAAAATGGATCCTTTCAAAGAAAGATTTTTCTTGCTATGACATAATGATGTATAGTTAACTCAAACTTTTGGTAAGACATCAAGATTGAGCCAATTGTTTTAATTGCATATTCATTTATGATAAGAGATCAAATATTGATAAAAGATCTCTTCGACATTGTCTTATCCAAATTTTTGAGAGCCCTAACTTGTCAAGTATAATTGGAAGAGATTTTAATGTGGTAGAAACATTAAAGCAATATAAGGGGCATTCCACTCCCAAATTGAAAACAATTCAAGACTTTTGAGACTTCATTTATAAATTTTACCTCATTTAACTACCACCATCTTTAAATCATTCTTGATGGACTAAAAAAAGGAAAAGAAGATGGTTCTAGAAAAGTGCTGGCAGTGTGTTGGTTAATCATGATTAGATTGATCAACTTGCTATGTCTATAATTCAACGTGTTTGAAAAACTACTATACATCATACACCATAGCAACAACATTTGCCTAAGGATTCTCCCATAGTGTCGAAATAATTAAATTTTAGAGCATGTGGTGGAAGTCCATCCATTATACCAATTACTGCAAGTAGTTGGACATTACCAATTGTTATTGAATGAAATCCCTTACTTTTATGTTAAAATAGCTAAACCATTGTCTCTGGAATGTAATAAAACAACATTTGAAAATATATTTTATATAACTGAGCTACCTAATGATTAAGTTAAATTTAAAGAAATTCCATTTGAATCTGGTTAGAATAAGGACATAAGGATGGAGTAAACAAATACTCACGAGATCCTCCTTGATGTTGTTGTAAAAGGGGAAACATATTAGCATCCAAAGGCTAGTTTTAAATGATAGAAAGAATGGAAAGCAATAAGAAAACGTTCTCATCCCCTAGTAAAAGAAAAATGTTCTAAATGAATAATTACAAACATAAAGGGATCTAATGTTTTTTGGGTACAATAAGAACATAAAATTACTAAAGCCACAATTTAGCACTTCCATAAATTGTGGAAGCATTTAAACTAGATGAGAATGATAGTGTTCTAAACTGCATCCTTTGTTTAGTAAAAGGTTAAGACAATAAGCTATTAATTAAGAAAATCTCAATGGAGGAAATTGAACACATCTATTTTAGATGGGCTACCTTAGCACCTTTTCACTAGATAGATTTAACAGTAAAGTTTTCACAGACTTTTTGAATATAACTACAATTTACATTCTAAATGCATATCCAACACAAACCTTCATTTAATTACCAAAAATGAGAACTTGAAAGCTTTTAATGATTTTAGGACAATTAATTTGTAGATTTTTATCAACAAAAATGCACTTTTAATAGTTGGCAATTATTATTTAAAAACTTCTTCCTCTACTTATCTCTCTAGAGTAATTTAGATTTATAATAAGAAAAGAGATAATGGATAATGTTCCACACACCTTGGAATTGATTACAATGTTAAATAGAAGAGCAAGAAGAAATAATTGCTTTGTTAAAGTTGATTGTAAGAGTGGTTTTGATTATACATCTTAGGAATTTAAAAATAAGGCTCTCACGAGATTCAACTTTGTTGATAATTTTGTTGTTTTCATCATCAATGTTCTATGTACCATCTATACTTCGAAATATCATCAATAGCTAACTAAATGGTTATTTTAAAATCACTAGATGTTGAAGGAAGCTAATCCAATCTCACCCTTACTTTTCATACCTTTGATTTAAGTTTTTATCTTGGAGTTTTACAAGGTAATTCATCAAGGCATAGTTTTTCATTATGCCCAACGTAGATCTTATCTAATTTTATCACTTTTAGTTTTTTAGATTACTTAACAATCTTTATAGCTAGAGAATGAAAATAAATTTTTAGTATTTACAACTTTCATGTAGACTTTTGAAAACCTAATTAGCAAATACATTACATTAAGGTCAATTGTAAAAGAAAGTTGTTAACATTGGGAAAAAGACTGATTCCTTTGAAACACATTCTAAATTCAATACCTATATATTTTTCAGTTGCCACAAATCATCCTTTAGTTATATAAATAGAATTGAAAAGTGATGAGTAAGTTTTTTATAGTGATTCATGTTGTATTATTGACCCTTAATCATAGAACTTAGTTTGATAAAAACAAACATTAAGTGTTTGTATTAAGTTTATTTGAGATAATATTTAGATTTTAGATTACTAATACTAAGGCTCAAGGGTGAATGTAAACAAGAACAGGTGCAAAGGTCAAATCTAATGAAGACTATTTTGGTTGGAGTAAGCGACCATCAAAAGATTTATTTTCAGTTTCGTTTGAGATATTTTACTTTTATTTTGATAAAAATATTAAGTTTGATTGAAAATGTTCTAGAAATATAAAAAACATTAATTTTTTAATTAAATTAAAAATTTTAGATTAAGAAACGTTGATCATGTTACCTAGATCATATAAAGATTCATTATATTCTTGATCATATGTTTGAAAATCTTTATTTAATAACTTGTTACAAAAATAATATTATAAAGTAAATAATTAATTAATAAAAATTAAATAAAAAACTAATTTTAATCATCCTCAATACCATAACAATAAATCCTATGCAAAACCCCATTCTTTATAGTAATATGGTCTGAACATAACTACTAAATTTGAAGTGAATAAGGAAGCCATCTCCAGTAATTCACTAACTCTGAAATGTAGGTATAGGATTACAACTAACTATTCTTAGTTCATATGTGTGATGTGGGACCAAACTCACCTCCTTTATTCGTGAAATTGGCTTTCGAATATGGGAGTGATTTCTACCAGCAAAATGTCCATGTTTGAGATTAGATAATCAATATCTCATCTACTTCTTTAAATATGATAATTCAATATATTTTGTAATTTTATTATCACATATTTTTAAATTAATCCATGCTTATCATCATGGTCCAGTTATTTGATCACCATTATGATCTAATGATCTAGATCCAATCTTATTTTCCAAATAGTAACACCAAAACTTTAGCCATCCAATTGCACAATTTTCATGATTGAATAGTTAGAAATGTTTCTAATCATTTGATTCCATACATAATTATTATTTTAGATGTTATTTGTGAGTTATTAGAATTATTACTCAAAACTACCTAAGTTTATAAATAAAACATCATATCTCATCCTCACTCCGATTAAATTAGTAATGGCTAATTTTATCTATTTGTAACTACTTTTAGTCATGAGAGAATTTTTATAAATAGAAGATGTTATGGCATAATTGATTGCTGAATATTTAAAAAACTTTGGTAAATTCTAAAGAAAAATTTGAAGTGTTTCAAGTCGTTAGTAGATGATACTCATTGTCTCTTTTATTCACTACATCCTTCCATCTGCAAACTCAATTTTCTCCTTCATTCTCAAATAAGTTAAGTTGACATTTTCTCATAATTTAATTCTTTAAATTAAGGCACTTGTACATCATAAGGCAATTGTAACCTAATTTTTTATGTTAATTGTGGTGAGGGTTTTGCTTACCAATATTTTGGCATAAGGTTTATATTTATTATTTTATGCCTTTTTTATGTAGGCTTGATTTATGCCTAACCAACTTCTATTTTTGATGATTTTTTTAAATTTAAATTTTAATTTAAAAAATTTGTAAAAATAAAATTAAAATTTAAACAAAGTTGCCTTTAGAGACTTACTTAAGCTTATTAAAAATTATTTAAAGAAATTCAACTTCAATATTTTATATAAATCAAATTTTTATACTGAGCAATTTACCCTCTCTTGGTAAACCATACTTCAATTTAAAGAGTAAGCATAAGAACCATAAGAAAAATTAGAAGAATGTTTCCTACCAAGAATGTCCTATGTCTTCAAAAACTTGTAGATGTAATGTTAACATTTTCAGTAAAATTCAATTGGAAACTTCTCCCAAACTAGAAACCATAGCCAAGCTTGATGAAAGCAAAATACATGACATCAAGAAAAATATGCCATATCTAACAGATGGAAACATATGGAATTTATGAATGATAAGACCTTGAATCATAAAAAAATTTTGTACCATGTGAAAAGTAGTTATTAGACTCTCATAGTTGAAGGAAACTTCAAGTCAAGGTGGCTTGGGAAGCAACCAGAAGTAATCGACAAATATTGCCATCCATACACAAACATTTGTAACTAAAATTTCTATAGAAAGTTTTACTTTGATATAAAGAATATTTAAAAAATTGTTGCCATTCCATCATGGGTTAAGAAAGCTCAAAATATAAATGGCATCAAAATTCCTACATTGTTCAAAGAAAGACTCAATGGATCATGAATTTGTGAGCAATTAAAAGTCATGTAAGTTATGGCCAATCTTCAGCAATAGTTCTTGCATTTGACAAGCTATTATAACTAAAACAGCTATTGTATTTTCTTAGTGCTAAAACAATCTAATAAAATTTCCATTAGAAGAGAGGTCGCTCAATTCATCTCTCTAGTAATATCTAGCAACATTTGGAAGGATAAAAATTTAAAAAACTCACTATGGTACTATACAAGTAGTATACACCATTATCTTTAATGTTATCTTCAAATATTATAACATAATTTCCTGCTTTCCACACACTCCAATGGCTAAAGTAAATGTCCAATAAGTCCACCTTGGTTTGGTTCTTCTACAGACTTTCCTAATATATAAAAGCTACAAAGTTGTAAATTGGTGTCTTCATCTAAATAAAATTTCTAAACTTAACATTAATGGGTTGACATAGAGTAAAAAAAGGGTTGTCTAGCTATGATGGAACTATTCAGAAACATAAAAGCAAAGTAATGAAGGCCTTCTTGAATTTTGTTGGCCACAAATCAATAACAGAAGCAAAAGGAATATCATTACACTTTAGTCTACAAATTTGTGATAGAAGGGATCTAAATAATTTTTTCATTGAGTTGTACTACTTGGAAGTTAGATAAATAGTGCACAATATGGTGAGAATCCCTTGGAAGCCACTCAACATGATTAATAAAATATGCTAAGAGATGGGAACAACATTAAACCATTGGTGTTATATTCACATAGAATGAAATGGTGAGATGAATTACCTTATAAAAACTATAAGAAAAACATCTAAATTATCCTCCTAAGATCCATAACATATTCTCAAATACTACAAGTCACTTATTAAACATGATGAAATTTAGCATCCATAAATTCAAACATCTTAGAAGGTATGATGAATTAACCTTATTGACAACCTGTAGTATGATATGTAATTTTACATATTTTCACTAAGTTGAAACTTTTGACATAGTATGATTGTAATCACCATAGTATGCAAAGAACCTAATGTTCATATAGTTAGAATTTCATTTCTTGACAATACATTCTATCAGTACATCAACCAAACACATTCCTTTAAAGTTTAAGAAAGTATGACACAGTAAAATCCCTAATTATTGAAATGGAAAGGTCTACTAATCACCTTTTTTCTATTAAAAACGGGCATCAACATACTACAACAATGCTTTTAGTAGGAATAGCTAGATAAATCGTACTATTTGTCTCATTGTTCACCTTTGGACATAATAACACTGTGATTGTCCTACCTAATATCAAATCATACAAGTACCCTTCTTGGATCTTTGCACTATTCATTCTTAGACATCTTCATACCACAACATTGCTCTTAAATAAATAAACAACTAACAAGTATGCTTAATAAACATAAAATGAACTTAAGTGTACCATCATAATGGCCCATCTTATAAGATCATTCAAGCATGCCCTTTCAATTTTGTAATGGTACATTGAAAAGTTATAAAACTCTTCATACATTATGATAGATACGAAAAGCTCCAACATCATGTCATTGCATAGTGATGAATAACATTATTAGTCAATTTAACATCTTAATTTAGAATCAGACAAAGCAATGTGCTTGGAGCCCATTTTCAACATTTTTGTTCTATTATTCCTCAACAACTCATCTAATTAATTGCAAAAGCCTCACACCACAAACTTAATTAGGTAATGAAAAGAAATTATATCCTTTCACTACATCTATTACAATTTAATCAGATCAAATTTAGAATAGACATTAAATTGAATAAAGTAATGTAATGCCAATCTTACTTTATGTAATAAATTTTATAAATAAAAATAGCTCATGCACTCTCATGCCTTAATCTCCCCATCTATTTAGCTTAAACACAACATACCTAAATATGCCTTAAATAAAAATCTAGGCTTTAATATAAAACTTATTAAACTTGATTTTTAGCCAATTAGTTTTTACCATCCCCAAGTGCAAGAAAATTCAACAATCTATTATTATTGATACAATTATAATCATACAAACTTGAAATTATAGTGATATAACCCATTGATATTTGAAACTATAATCTAGAATATAAAAATCATAAATGTCAAATTCTTGAACAACATGATAATATAAGTTCAACTAAAAATTATCATATATTCCTAAATACTAAAAAACACAAATAATAGTTTATTACAATATAATGTAGATCAAGATACAGAATTTATTATCATGAATGAAAGTAATAACTCAAGTACTATAAATCATAAATAAAACAAAAAATTCATCCAACAAGTGTACTAACAATAATAATCTAAATTATAGCTCCATAACTACTTGTAAATACCAAAAAATACAAAAACTATAATGGGGAGTGAGCCAAGAAACTAATTAAAAAAACATTAGTTATTTTATGATATGTAGTAATAAAGAGTTATATGCATAAATCATTAAGAGCAATGTATAGTCATTGCTAGACATAGAGCCTCAATTAATTTAATTTTACCTACTATCTTATGTTGATATAAGTGTTTATGAAACAAATAAATAGATCATTATTTTCCACATGAACCTAGTGCTCCTATCATGGAAAGAAAATGACAACAAGGTCTTTCATTCTTATCACATCATATCACCTAGCATCCATCATGGCAATGCCCATCATGTAGGCAAACCTTTCAAAATTTTAGGACTCTTTAATATCCACATGTATTCCTTAACACATATCCTAACACATCATCTTTTTCCCAAGACACTAAATGCAAAACTTTTCCTTTTTAAGGGTAAATATACAAATGGCATGACCTACACCTAGAATTGCTTAGCACATGATCTATCACTCATCATATAGGGTTAAGAAACAATATGATGTTGTTTTCTACATGCTAAGGGATTACAAAAATCTAACGTACCTAACTTGTTTGAAAAAGCCCAAGATCTAAGTTCCAACAAAGAAATGTTTTTTTCTAAATAAAGATCATATTCATAACCTAATAACATCTTACAAACCATTATTTATCATTATTTGAACATTATCAAGATCTCGAAAAACTCAAATCAAGGTTTCTTAATATCCACTTAACTATTTAGATTATTTAAGCTTTCTACATCCATAAATCTAATATCTAGGATTATCCATCCCCTAATTAAGGTGACCTAGGGTTTGTTCAGAATCCTTAATAAATTATTTAAGGTTACTTTCAATTATCAAGGTAACATAAGGTTTCATCAAGATCCTAAATCAATTTTTAAGGTAACTTTATCCATCCCCTAATAAATTATTTAGAGTATTTGAAGCAAAAATGTTGGCTTGTACCTCTATGTCTAGCACCACATTTATTAAAACAACAATAAAGTTAGGGTCTCTTATCAAATATAGCCAAAGCATAATGATTGTACCCTTCTTAAAGGCCTTTTCAGAGCTATAAACATTCCCTATATCACCATTTAGAGTGTCATCTACTGGACTAAGAGCTTAATAAAAGTCACTTATGTTTTTAACCAATGAATCATATGAATCCAATGGTTTATCTAACAGTATAGAAGTAATAAAGTCCTTCTTCAAGTGTTGTATATTTCTAATGCTTAACTTAAGCCATCCTACCTTCTTCTAAGCTTTTTATGAAGAGATTTACTATCATAAGTCATTATCCAAAACATGCATAGTGGCTCACCAAGTGGTGTTCAACTCAGTCCATTCGTAAAACATTATATTAGCAATTTCATCAACAAAAAAATTTAAATTTTACCTAAATCTATGAATACCTTTCATTTACGTGTCTAAATTATTAAGTAGCATGTGTTTAGCATTAGCTTTTGCTAAGATTGCCTCAAAAACATAATTTATCAAAACTTAGTTTTTCTTGACCACTAAATTCCATTTAAGGCTTAATTAAAATTAAATAATAATATATTACTAATATTTATTTTTCAAAGTTTATCAGTTACCCTAACTCTTTGAAACACAACCAACTTATCTGTACTAGACATAATTACCTTAACAAGACTAAACTTGTATTGAGACAAAAAACTTTGCCCTTCTATGCCTCCTAAAAATAATTTAAGGTCCATATTAACTTTAAGGGCTTAACACCAAGCCTCACATGCCCTAACTGAACCATGTCTCAAACTTCCCAAGCATAACTTATGTAAGGAGGTACATGGACAAGAGAATTTCATAGTTTTGGCTAACTTTGCAAGTGTCATTCTAAAGTTTGTTAGGTAGGCAAACATTTTATTTGTAAAAAAAATGAATTTTACTTATTCATGAAAAGATTTGGAATTATAAGCATATGTCATAAATGTATCGTGATGCTCTTGTTGGCAGCATAAATTTATCAATATTAAATTGACATGTCACATAGTACATATAGATTACAACATATGAAAATTAGCATGTAAGCATGAAATTAAATTTTCACATGACTTGAGGTCTCAACTCTAACAACTTATCAAATTAACGAATGAGCTTGTGAATCAAATTCCAAAAAGAATGAAGTCTTAGGAATAATAAGAATTATCAACATTCATTAATTTCTTATTGATAATGATTTCCATAACATAATTTCAAAAAGAACAAGTCATTAACTTTTACATGGTTTGCACTTGAAGTGCCAAGGATTCACTTTAACTGATTCAAAAAGCTTGCATTTTTTGGAATTTAAACAAAATCTCTACTATTCATGGGTAATGAAGCTTGCAAATAAATCATACTAGAATTCTCACATTACTTACAAAGACATGACATCCATAGTCATCACATTTTTATCATGCCTCAGATAAGGAGTTATGCAAAACAAGAATCAATGCTTCCATGTTGAAAAGACTTTTTTTGCATGCATATTCATCAAGTAAATAAGTGAGAAATAATATTGATAAACGAAATTCTAAATTCACTTTTTCAGTTTACATGTATGCCAATAATGATATTCTATTTAACATGAATATAGTCACATTATTCTATCTTATATGCTTGTGTTTGAATATATCGATGAATATTGCTTGTTTAATTAATATTTTTCAATGAGAATAATAAAAAAAACCTAATACAAGCTCATGGAAAGTCCTCCAAGACATAGGTTACTAAAAGAGCTTGAATTAGCAAGAATATATTTAGAAGTCATAGAATGTTTTTGGAGCTAGGGGAACTCAATGGACGTGATAGATAACCCAATATTCTAGCAAAACATCAAGTTAAGAAATTTGAATTTATCACTTATGCACATAATTTAACAAAATATGTAATTTAACATAGCTTAATTAAATTTCTTTCACCTTCTTAAATCAAGGAACATGAGGAAGTATCTAACATATGTTAACACATTAATGATCACAATTATTCACATACAACTTTGTCAAATTAGCAATTTGTCTTATTTAGAATTTATCTACATTTACATGTATATTCCTAAGGTTCAACCTACCTTATAATCCAAGTAAGAAACTTCTTTAAGGGTAAATGTTTCCTCTTTGAAGTGTTAGGATATCAATTACTCACTTTCACATTTTAGAATTCTTAAGGGTATTTTAGAATCCCAAAAGTAACCAAATATTACAAAGAAACTATTTTACTTTTATGAAAATGTTTCCTTGGAAAGGTATAAAATTAATTTTATAACTAGTTCCAAAATATGACTATACATTTTGATCGACGATTTGATAGATCGCAAAGGGGTCAGTCATGTTATTAGACTTGTGTTAGAGGAGTGTGGTGTTAAATCTAGGATTTATTTTTTGAGTCAACAAAAGTTAGATAGATGGAGCTTGTGTTGATAGGTCTAGGGCATTAATGGATTAGGTATCTGCTTTTTGATTGGTTATGACAAACCAGGTAGGATAATGAGTTCAAAGGGTTACTTGGCATAGGTTATGTCAATGATAGTTAATGGTGGAGATAATGTCATTGAAAAATGACAGAAGCAACCCAAATCTCAATTTTAAGCATTCTTGAAGTCATTTTTATAAAAATGTTTTGTTGGCATAATTATAAGGCTTCTCAACAGAAGTCCTCTACTAAAGTTATAGCTAAAAATATCTAAAACGTTAACAATTATTCTTCAAATAACTTAAGGTAAAGTAAACATGAAAATAACCTAAATAACTAACAAAAAGAATACTAAAATTATAATAAATAGGGATTAATTATAATTGACCTCTACAACAATATTGATTATCAAGATTAATGTGAAGTAGAGTCATTCTTGGCATAACTATGTGCCTAAAAAGTACTAGTATGCCCCCATGTAGAACCTTTAAATATTATTTAGGTTTTTTCTTACATCAACCATTCCAGATGAGAAATAGATCAATTTCATAGAGCTAGGATAAAATCTCTGATCTACCCTAACATCCTAAGTTTAGGTTGTGAAGCTAGTCTATAGCAATGAAAGTATTATCAAAGGTTAGATGGACTCACCAACATAAAAAAATACTTTCTTGTGCTTGATTCTATGTTAAAACTATTTAATCAATTTAGAATTTCTTAGATTTATCTCTTTATTCGACAGGTCGAGCTAGTTGTAAAGGTGAGATCAGTTCACATGGCAATATTAATGAGTGTTCAAAAGGCTCACTATGTAATAGGTGCAGTCTCTATATAGTAAAAGAGTTTTAATATTAAAGGTACTGCTTATTTCATAATCTTAAGGTAAAACCAAATCATACACATTGATACCTTATTTTTTATTATTCTAGATAGTCGAACATCACAAGTATGTCATTTCGAAAGGGTTTCTTGAAGAAATGCGTCCCACCTAACAAATGTCATTACATAATCACTTTAAAATAATTTTTTTAGGTTATTTATAAATATCTTATAGTTGTTTATATATTTTATTATTTAAATAGATCTATTCAATAATTTGTTTATGTAATGATGAAATATGATGAGAAAAAGACTGAACAAACTTAAAGGTATGGAAATTATGAGACGAGGGGATCAAGTAAGTCGGACTTGATGATACTTTTTTAGATAATTTTCATTAGGACTCATTGATTAGTAAATTGAGTGCATGGAAAAAATGATCTCATGTAGAAACATGTTTTCTTATTAAGCAACTAAGAAGATTGCATTAATTTTATTTGACAAATGTTTATTAATCTACCTTGGGATAATAAGTTGATATAAGTTTAAGTTTTATGTATAATTATTTATTTACTTAATGATGCAAAAAAAAGTGATATCGAGATGTTAGAAAACCACATCAATGTTAGAATGAAAATCCCTTAAATATAAGACTATGTCTGGTAAGTCATAGAGAAATACCTCCAAATGCTTTTAACAAAGGTTAAACTATAGTGATGGTGTGAGTATCCAAATAAGAACTTCTGCATTTGTCACAAAAAAACTTGGCTACTAGCTATATTTCTTTCAATTTGAACTAATGAAATAATACTAGTAATTTTCCATTTCCTTTATCATTTTTTAGTGCTTAGATTAGAAATTTCTTACATGAGAGTTGAATGATATAGTGTAATGTTCCTTCTTTAATATACAAAAGTACACATATTAGGAAGGTCTTTTTAATATAAGACTACCAACTTCCATTGTGATAACATAACATCATAAAATGTTAGCACATTTGCAAAACATTAAAGAAAAAGAACATGTTTGTTGTTTGGAATGTAGGTTTTGTCAGTTCAAGATATGCTGCATGCATATCTATGTTCTATGAGTGTTAAAGCTATTTTTTTATAGTAGTATATGCCAAGAAAATGATATAAATATAATTATCTATAATTATCATGAAATCCTGATTGTTAATTATAATCAAGGTACTAAGGTACTAGTTCATTATTAAACTTCAAATTATCTTGTTGTCCATATAGTGCATTTCAAAACATCTATAAGTTGTTCATTATAGTAATGTTTTTCACCTACTGATTGTATTTCTTCTTCACCCTCTTCATCTAGAAAGATAACCTCCTTTTCCTCTACTTCAATGCTTTCTTATACTACTTCTATATCTACATGTTGGGCACTCTTAGGGCACTAGGCTATTAGATTCCCTCCCCATAGAATGATAAAATTCAACTCCATAACTAGTAGGTGATTTGTTCAATGGTTGGATTCAATAAGTTGTTGGTTTATATTGGGGGCATGGGATGTTTGTGGAGTAGAAGTAGTTTGATTAGTGGAAGTAGTAGAGCATATTTGAAGGTAAGAAGTGGTCGAACAAATTTCATTGTTATAGTCAATTGACCTTCTAAATCTTTCTACAGAATGGGCCTCTTTATATGACTTTTCTAAACTAGTAACATTTCTCAAATATAACTCATCTCGAGTAAAATCTCTGAGCCCAACTCAAAATCAAGACGATACTACTCAATTTGGCCTTTCTAAAATCAATCTAAGCATATAAACCTCTAATTTAGCAATGTATCCATGAATAGTCTTTGAAACATGGGATAAAAATTTCAATTTATCAAACAATTCTCCTTCATAAGAGGTTGGTACTTGTACGAGAATCTTGCATTCTTTCAATGATAGACGAAATGCTTGATCTTGGTAAAAATTTCCATTTCTAATATGTGAACAAATAATCAAACTTGTGATGTGAGCCTAGGTTTTTCAAATTGGTACTTTAGATTCTCATTACGATCATACCAATCCAAAGCATGCCTCATTCACATTTCATAACCTTGATATGCTCTATGGCCCAAATTATCACCATTTGTAGAATCTTCTATTTTAATCATGATAACTAGTGATCATCATCTATATCGAATCTTCTATCATAGGTATGTGCAGTAGCTCGATGTCGAGGTTGATGTGTTAGTTGGTTTGATCCATTTTCAATGAATATTTTTAGTACCTTGAAGTCAGTTATCATAGGCCTACTTAATCTATAAGTTTCAACTGATCTACTATCTATACATTTTTATAATTAGTTTATGCATGTTTCTAGGGTTGCTCTTAGATCTTGTATCAAATGTTTAGTTCTAGATTTTGCATATTGTATTACTTTGTTCTTGGGTACTTGTGCTATGCAAGATTCAAACATTCCATATTGTTTTCCAAACCTAGTGCTAAAACAATTTCAGGTTAAAAAAATATTGCGTAATTTAGGATTATAAACAAGAAGAAAAAGAAACGAGTCTCAAAATATAATAATAAGAGACATTATAAATAAAAAATGTTGTAGCCTGAAACATCAAAATTTTTTTTACTTAACATATATATATATATATGTGTGTGTGTAAAAAAGTTTTAAAACATGATTACTTAGCGATAATTTAAAAATCATATAAGTTTTTAAAACTAACCAAGCTCTGAAACCAAATTTGTTTGGGATGATATGCTAAAAAATGTTTTAGCTTATAGATAATCGAGAAACTCTAAGGATTAGGCAACATATCGTTACAAATCCTTGCCGAATGCGCTTTATGTTTAAAATTGGAAATTCAATGATCATCAAGCAAGTAAGAACTTTTTAGAAAGTTGAAGAATCGCAATAATTTTAACATACATGTTTCAAACCTAAAGAAATGTGGCTTTAATAACCCCCATCTAAAGAAGTTATGTTGGTGGTAAAATGGCAAATTATACATAGAAGTTGAATTCTTAGAATACCAATTAAGAAATCACTTGGCCACATGCACAAATGAGAAACTTGTGTGCAACAATTAAATTTTTAAAAGTCAAGATAAAGTATTGAGAACTTTCTTAATGATTTTTTTCTTTTTGGATTTTGGATAATCGATCAAGATCCACAATTCGAAGCCTCTCACTTGCATTCCTTGGTTACCCAAAAAATCCCATCATTCAATTGATCACACACAATATGCTTTTGTCAAACAAGCTTAGTGCTAGAATTGTATTGTTTCATTAAAAATTATATTTTTATAGAACATGGTGAGCATCCCTTTTTATAAATATCTTAAGGGAACAACAAAGATTGCTGACTTAAAAATATGAGAGGACATTTACAAATTCTATGTGTCAATTTTTGGAATTTTAAATGACATTTCAAAATTCTTAATGTCAACACAAATCATAAAAGAAAAACTTTAATGTCTACCAAAAAACTTACCATGAAAAGTTGTAAAATTAATTGATATATGTAGTTCCTAAAAAGCCCATACATTTGAGGTGATGGTCTATTGAGTACCAAGGTGACTAATGACATAACCGATGTGGGTGGATGGAGTGTCACATAAGCCTTTGGTCTACATTTTGGCTCAGCATGGATTGAATCGAATCAAGGAATTTTGATCAGTCGATCTGTGCTGTTGGGTTAAGCGCATTCATGGATCATCTTAGCACGTGTTGATGGGTCAACATGGCTTGATGAATTGACATGGGTTGTGCATATGAACACATTAAAAGGGTTAGTGTGGGTTTAGCATGCCACTTGGGGTAGTACGAGTGGCATCAACAGCCACTCATGTGAGTAGATAGTTAGAAAAATAGGACAATACTAAATTTTAAGCATTTTTGATATCATTTTTAGCTAAACCTTTCATCCAGAGAAATTATAGGACTACAAAATGGATTTGTTCTACTAAATTCAAAAATAAAAAATATTTAAGAAGACTATTTATTCATCCTTTAAAGACCTTAACTAAAGAAGAAACAAAAATAACTTGAAAAATTAACAACAAAGATAAAAATATGCAATAAACAAGTGTTAACTGTAATTGTATCCTACAACTAAAATTATATCAGAGAAAAATGAGAAATAGAGGAATCAATTTTGGCATGCTAATGAGTGTGAATCAGACTAGTATGTCCTTAAGTGAGACTTACACGTTACGTATGGTACAACACTACATTAGGTTCCTTTAGTGGAAGTCTAGTCATAAGACTTGTGTGAACTTTCTTTCATATATTTTCTCAATGGTTGTAATTCTTTTAAAATATTTTGAAAATTAATCTACTTTTTTGCTAAAAGTAATCTTCAAATGTACAAAAAAATGTTGAGCCCAAGTTGTTGCCATATAATTTTTATTGCATCAGGATTTCTAAAAGATTACAATTTACTCTCCCTTTTATAGGCATGATTCCATGCCATCTTTGACATTATTAACAAAAAATTTGTCATTTTAAAAATATGCATCGACTTTTAGTGAAGACAATTCGTAATCATGGGTAAGGATATTATGTGAGAAGTGCAAACCTCATTAGTTCCTCCAGAGGTAATAATTAATTTCTCTCATATCTCCTTACTAGTATTTACTATGTGTATCATAATATAATCTAAAGGTCTTAAGATACGATTATTAGAAAAACTGATTTAATTTGGCTAATGATATCAATAATTGAATAAATTTATGGAAAGGATTTCACAAAAGTTTATTGTCTACTATTTCAACTTATCAAACAAAACTATTTTAAATTAAATTTGAAATCCAATAATTGATCAATTCTAAGAGTGGACCACTCTCATTTTCTAAAAAGAAAAGGGCATTTTGTTAAATATGTATTATTTGATAATGGATTGAACATGAACCATAAATGTAATGAGTACAATAGTTTGTTCAATTGGCATCTCTCTTTGATGTTAAGTAAAAAATTCTTGCTTTAATAATTTCCTTCGGTAAATTTCACTTACAAATTTTTTTAATATCATTTTGATTAAAATTTGAAAAATAAAAAATTGACCAAAAATAATTATATTTTCATAACTAGTATATATATATATATATATATATATATATATATATATATATATATATATATACATACATACATATGTTTACAAATATTTATGGTAGAAAAAGGATCGAGCCAAAAACTTGAACAAATGTGAAACGTTTCATGTTTGTTGCATATATGTTAAACCTACAGAAAATAAGTGGCCTAGAAGATGAAATCCCACGACCATAATGGGGGACCAAACCCCATTTTGGCTCACATTATATGTGTGCAAAATGTAAAAACACTTGTAATATCTTGCCATGCTGGAATGAAACATTTTCCAAAGACAAACAACTGAGTGCTTAAGAATGCTTGATCTCCCACAATCTGATTATGATCAGATGACTAAGAGTTCACTTTCTTATAAGCATTGGTGAAAGGCTCTGATCAGACAACAAAAACTTCATCAAATTCTATTGAGAACTAGCATTTTTTCTACCTTATCAATTAACCTTTCCTTGGATTGTGTAGCTCATATTTCTTTAATTTGAATTCTATGTTTGAGAACATTCCCTCTTTAATTATTGGTAAGTCAATTGATCTAGATATAATCTGACATGATTAGATGGCCTAAATTTAATCCTCCAAGATCCAACCATCTATAATTCTTTTATTTTTACATCTGTTGATATAGCATTCTAGATCACCTCTAATTGGATCCAATACCTCTAGTTGATCCCATCTAAAGGCTAATTCACTCGTAGTTAAATGTGTCATTACAAAAGCTATTTGGAAGAAGTTTGCAAGATATTGGGGAATATCTTATAAAATCCTTTTACCATGTCTCTCTAACTACTATGATTAAAGGTTTTCTCTAAAAATCTACCTATTATCAATGTGAGGGAAGATGAACATGAACAAACATTGAGATCTCAATGGAACACTACATAATATTCTACTTCTATAACACTTCCTAGTAGTTTACTATGAATTAGTACAAAGAGAAATTTAACATCATAATGTTGAGCTCTATTGTATCTTTCATTATTAATAAAAAATATATATGAATTTAACTTTTTTATTAAATATTTTATCATTTCTAAAATTTTCTGTTTCTTCTAGGTTGTGTGGCCCAACAATATTGAAAACCTAAGTTTAGTAAGATCATGTTTTAAAACTGAGTTGGTATTGAGCTTACAAAATCTTTGATTATAGCTCAAGCTATAAAAGCTAGTAGATTGCAGTAAACCATATGAAAAAAAATCTCAAGTTATAATTTTTGTAATAGTGATATTTTCTTAACCTTGATTAGGGGTGGATGTACGTTTTAGTTTCAATTAAGGACCTTATTATTTAGGTGCACTTTTGTACTTTTTATTTCTATTATTTTCTAATCATTAAAATTACAAATTATATATATAAATAGATTCAAATGATAAGCCTTTTAAGAAATGAAAACTATTTCTGTAGATATTTTTTTTAAAAAATATAATAATAATTAGCAAAATTATTTTAAAACACATAGTTCTCTTTCCTTTTTTGGGATTCATGCACACTCATTTTATTTCAAGTTATTTTACAGTGGGTTCCTTAAAAAGAATGAGTTAAATCCTCTAGGTGATTTATCATTTATTTTTAGTTATTTTATTAAGTTTACTTAATTTATAATTTTGTTGCATATTAATTTTAATTTCTATCTTATCTTTCAACATGTTTACTAAACTACTTAAGTTTTTTAATTTATTTGTTCAATTAAGATTTTAATATGTTTTCACCTATGATTGATATTGGTGCAACATTATGTGAAGGATTTTATTTATTTCATACACCATTGTTTAAGGGTGAATTTTATTTATGTTGAAAAAGTGGTATGACTTTTATCAAATTTATTAACTTTGAGTAATGGAAAGTGATCAATAATCCTTATGATTTATTTAGAGATTCATACACTAATAAGATCTAAGTTTTAAACGAACTTAATACTAACCAAAGGAGAATGGCAATATTAAATGCTACAATACTCAACTACCTTCTTCATGGAAAATATCATAATACATTTAATCTATTATGAATTTTAATATCACAGATGAAGTTTGGAAGAATTTAGAAGTAACTTATCAATATGCTTCACAAGTTAAAGTAACAAAGATAAATATTATTACTGCTGATTATGAGATCTATAGAATGAATCTAAGAGAAACTCTAAAAAAAATTTTATATGATTTATAAATATTACTAATAGAATAGTAAATCTTGTAAAAGTATTTTTTATTTTAGATCTTGAAACAAAAGTGATAGGGATTCTATCGATGAAGCATGATCCTTTTACCATGGCAATTGTGGTGGCTAAGGACATAAACAAGTTCACATTTGATCAATCACATAGGGAATTATTGATGATTGAAATTGAGATGAATTGAAGAGTTCAAGAGGAGGCCTCCATAAGCAAGCCAAAGCTTGGAGCATAAAAGAAAGAATTATTATCATTCAAAGAAAGCAACAATGATTTGGACACTTCATCCATCTCTTCCATGGATTTTGAAGAAGAGCAAAATTTTTATATGAAAAGTTTAGCCAAAAAGTTGGAAAAACATTTTGTAATTATGTATGGAAAATGAAGGAAAGAAAAGAGAATAAGGATGCACCATGATGCTATGAATATGAAAAAATTGGCCATCTTGAATTAGAATGTTCACAAGCTAATGACACCAAAAGGAAGGAAAACAAAAAGAGAACAATAAAGAAGAAGAAAGCTTTTTAAGCTATGTGAAATGCAAGTCAGTGAGTAGAAAGAAATGTTTTGCTTTATGGTAAAGGGTAATGAATCAAGTACAACTAATGAAGAAGAAGAGAATGTGATAAGTCATTGCTCTTGTGAAATGCTTGAGAACAATTACTTAGAAGTTATTAGTGCTTTAAATTCAACGATGTTGACACAAATATAATTTATAATGTCATACAAAAAATTAAACTTCAAGATTTTCTCATGAAAGACAATGAGAAAATGAAAATCGGAATACTTCACATTTTGAATAAAAGCACTTCAAATGATTGTTAAGAATGCACCTTTGAAAAAATGAAATCACTAATTTGGCAAGATTTATTCCCTTAATCAAAATTTCTAAAGCTTCACATGTTTATTTTCCTAAGCATAAATATATGTCTTCTTTTGAGCATATGTATAATGTTTCAAATGTAAAATGTTTTATTATTATAGAAAAGGTCATATTATGAAGTATTATCAAATTAAGAAAAACATTATTCATTCAAAATCATATTTCAAATTGGTGATTAAGAATGATAACAAGAATACTCATGCAGTGAATGTTAGATCTCAACCCCAAAGTGCATGTGCTCCAAACAATAGAGAATAGAGAATTTAATGTATTCATAAGTTAGAAGTAATATACTTATGAATTATGTATAGAAGTGAGCACATAAGTTAAAAACATCATAATCATAATTTTTGAGTATCAAGTTAAAATTTAAAATTTATGTAGCCATGCATAGAGAGAAAATAAAGCTCTAGCTCTTGGGCATTGCATAGTAAATGGTCAAGATATGATTAGTGACTAATCAAAATTTATATGATAGAATGTGGTCCAAATAGCTGAGAAACACTATAATAACACTCTAAGAAGAAGATAATCAAAATTTGTCATATAAGCATGCCCAAATTTATACTTTCAAATGCTTCTTTAGATGATGGATTAGAATTTAATATAATTAATATTAACAAAATATGTGACAGTACACATTTTTTTTGGTACTCAATATTACAAAATATCAATAGATGATCAAATATTATTCGTTGATAGAAGAAAAGATGACTTTATTAAGTTTGGTCAATTAGAAACCTATAGATTAGAAAGCCAAGTTGGACATTCAAGTGAGAATACTTTATGGTATAGAAGACTGTCTCATTTATCTTATTCCTTGTTAAAAAATTAAATTTGTTTGATATAATTAGAGCTTTTCTCAAGAAAAATATAACTAGTTAAAAAAATGAATTAATCATTCCAAAATGGAAAGAAGGTTAAGTCGTTTTTTAAAACTAGAAATGAGTGAACCATTTGTAGACAATTAGAGATACGTTTTTAGACCTTTTGGGCCTATACATGTTTGAGTTTTGCTGAAACAAAATATTGATTTATGAATTTTTATGATTTTTTAGATATAAATGGGTTGTATTTTTTAGGCATTACAGTGAGAAATTTGTAATTTTTTTAATTTAATAAGAGTGATAGCATGGTAAACAAATCTCAGACTAATTTACATTCAAAGTGATAATAGTAGTGAGTTTAAGAAATGGCTATTTTTATGACTATTACAAAGGCAATGGTGTAAGGCATCAATTTACAAGTGCTTATACACCTCAAAATAATTGGATTGTGTAAAGAAATAATAAGACTTTGGTATAGATGGGTAGATCAATGTTAGTCAAATATAACTTATCAAAGTACTTTTGGGCTAAGATAATTAGCATGCTTATTATATAATAAACATAATTAATTTATGAGCAAAACTTAAGAAAACACCTTAAGATTTATTTAAAAATAAGAAATCTGTTGTCACTTACTTTCTTGTTTTTGGTTGTAAACATGTCATTTTTAGTAATGAAAGGGTTAACTAGAACAATTTTAATGAAAAAATAAGCATAAGAATTTTCATAGGATGCTCCAATTTTTGAAAGGCTTATAGTGTTTACAACACAGATACTTAAAAGGTAGAGTAAAGAATATATCTAATGTTTGTTGAGTTTATTAAAAAAACAAATACTAGAAATTTTTATGGATTGGCAAAGCCCTTGAAGAACTTTGACTAAGATACGGAAAAACGTGAAAGAAAAAATGAAATAGATGATGGTTTTAATCATCAATTTCATAAATATTGAAAGTATTAACCTTAACATTTGAAGTAAATAATTATAGAAGATGTTAATCAATGAGTTAGGACTAGATTTTCTATTAGTGAAATTAGTCATAATGCATTTATATGTTTCAAAAAACTAATATGTATAGTAGAATCCCTTAAGGATGATTATTTTGATTAAGATATGAATAAAGAGTTAAATCAATTTGAGAGTGTATGAAATAGTTCTTAGGCTAAATGATGAACAAGTGATTGGAAAAAAATGGGTATTGAAAAATAACATTGATAAAAGTGAGATAATCAATAGAAAAAATCTAGTGTTTTTGCTAATTATTATAACCAAGTTGAAGGTATAGATTTTAAGAAGATATTTGTATTGATAACAAGATTAAAAGTCATTAGACTTCTCTTATCATGTTCATGTCACAAGAATTTGAACTTATTTGAAATGGATGTAAAAAGTAAATTTTATAATGTGCTTTAAAGATAAAGTTGTGTATGTAGAAGAACAACAATGTTTGAGATCCATGCTCATTGTGATTATGTATATAAGCTTAAGATGGTACTTTGTGGCATAAAATAAGCTCATCTTGCATTGTGTCATGGATTAAGTAATTATATGCTTGATAGTGGTTTTAGGAAAGAAAAGGTAGATGAACCACTATTCTCAGAACTTATAGATGATATTTTGTTCCTTATATAAGTTTATGTTGAAGAAATAATTTTTTAAAGTATAAATAAAATTGTGTAAAAACATTTATAACCAAATTTCAAGGGATATTTGTCTTAAGATTACTAATCAAAAAACGAAAAGATAAGATATTTGTCTCATAAGCTAATTATTTAAAAGAATTTTTAAGAAAATTTGCTTAGGAAAATATCAAACGTAAGAAGAGTCCAATGAATCAATTAGTTTATTAATATTTAGATTAGGTAGAGAAACCTGTTAACCAAAACCTTTATAATGGTCTTATTGGATCCCTACCATATCTTACAACTACTAGACTAGATATCTTATTTATTAGTTTCTTTTGCATAAGAGTCCAATCAAATCCTAAGAATAACCAACTAGTGGTTAAATTAGTCTTCAAATATTTAAAAGATATAATGAACATAGATGATTATACCCTAAAATCACTTGTTCATATGATCCTATAGGTCACAAAAATTTAGCCTTTGTAGGCTCTACGGTTGGTAAGAAAAGTATCACAAGTGCATGTTAATTTCTAAGAAATTGTCTAATTTAATGGCCAAGTAAGAAGCAACTTGCATAACATTATTAACCACGGAGGGTGAGCATGTAGTGTTCATAAGCTGTGTTGCTCAAATGTTGTCCTTAAGATGAAACCTTCAAGATTAAAGTTTAGATGTCTCACATGTTTCCTATAGAATTAATAATACTAGTTCATTTACCTAAGCAAAGAACCAAGTTCATCATTTTAGAACAAAGTATATAAATATTAGATACCATGTCATTTGAGATCAAGTGCCTAAAGGCTTAATAAAAATTCAATATGTTTCTATCAAAAAAATTGAAAGGCATATATACTAAATCACTTCCAACAAATAAAATTAAAATCAGAAGACAATACTTAGGTGTAATATAGTTTTTTTCATTGTACTTTCTTTTTTGTTGTTCTAAAGGGGGTAATGAGCATAGTTTAGACAAAATTTAGAGTAGTCACAAATTGAAGGGAGTGCATAATAAGAGTTATATAAAGAAAGAGGAAACCTACATTCTTTGTTTTTTAATTTCTCTTATAATAATAAAATTTTCGAAATATATGGTTTTACAGAGTATATGTTTATGTAAGAATTTATGTCTTATCATAATCAAAAGGGAGTCATTTTTAGGTCTCACTTATGTTGTATGAGCTAAGAAAAAATGTTTAACATTTTTTTCTAATGTGCTTAAATTAGGTATAGTTTTAAAGGACAAGCCACGTAGTTTTAAATATGATGAATTAGTGGTCTTTAAAGTACTTTTGAGTGTTCTGAAAGCTAAAAAGATTTAAGAGAATAGAATAAAATTTGAAAAGGTTTTCATTTTCTATAAAATAAAGTGTTAGCTTTTCACTTTTAAACATAAGAAACGTATATCTATTCGTATTAATTTCAAATCCTAATTAAGCATTAGAATTATTCTGTAATGATTTAGAAAATATCTTAGATTACAATTTTGATTCATTGACTCCCTTTCATTGATAAATATCATTTATCTATTTTTGCTAAATTTTATTTTTTGTTAAACTAAAAAAATTTAAATTTAACAAAAATTATTCTATTCTCATTATATATATATATATATATATATATATATATATATATATATATATATATATATATATATATATATATATATATATATATATATATATATATATCTTCTGAGCCAAACGACTAAGTCTAACTAAGGTGCCATCCACTTCAGTCAATCAGGCACGATAGAGCTTGAGAATTCTTTCTTTAGTAGACCAGTTAAACTAGGTAGCGTCGAGCCCTATCTTAGACACAGTGTTGCCTTGAACCTAGACTAGGTAAGGTAGATGAAGGATTGATTAAGGTAGAACTTTAACAAGCTTGTAATGGGCCGAATTAAACCACATATGTTAAACATTTAAGATAGGAGTGTCGTTGCTGATGAAATCATTAGCACATTAGTGGGAGCTAACCACTTTTGGGCTCACGTTACACATGTGCATAACATTTTATGAAGGTCAAACACATTTCATATCTTACCTTGTAAGACTAAAATATTTTCATATGTCAAATAGCTTAGTGCCTATGTATGCTTGAATTCACACCATTTTGCCATTGATTGAATGGATATTGTTGCCTAGCCAGTAAGTTATATATTAAGACATCAATTGCATGTCAAAAATGTCATCTAGTTTTATCAGACTATTAGCATTCTCTTTGCCGTATCAGTTATTTCATCCTTAAATTTAAGAGCTTAGAGCTCTCTATTTTGAATCCTACAACTTAGATAGTTCTAGCATTTACTATTTATGATTTTAATGGTTTATATACCTTACAATTTGATTAAATGGCCTAGAATTAATCCTCTATTATTGAACCATCCATAATTATTTTGCTAATACAACCATTGATTTGATAGGCTAGATCTTCTTGGATCATATTCAAGTTCTTAAGTCAATCCCACCTATTGAGTAATTCTAAAGCTACTATTTTTTTAATTATAGCAGCTATTTGGTAGAATGTTTTAAGCTATTTGACAGCATCTTGTAAAATTGCATTTCCTTGACTTCTTAATAGTTATGCTCAAACTTATTTGTAAAGGCCTTACCATTACCAATGAAGAAACCAGTAAATGTTAACAAATTTTGAGATCTTAGCAAAGTGTTGCATGACATTTTACTTGTGTAGAATATTTTAATAACACACCATGATCAAACCTCGTTATTCCTTGTTTTTTATTCATTAATAAGCATAGAAGTTGTATTTTTTATGGAAAGATTTTTCTTGTTGTATTTTTCTTTTCTTTTTGGTTGTGGGACCTAAAATATATGAACAACTATGTTTGGTTTTATCTTATTAAAAATTGAGCTTGGGTTACAACAAAGTCCTAGGTTATATTAAATCTATAAAAGGTAACAAGTTTGAGGTCAAATGTAAGGAAAATTCTTTAGTTATAAATTTCATAATAGTAGTGATTTTTTACGTTTTAGGGGTTGGACATATGCCTCAGTTTAAACTGAATAACTTAAAAATTTTGATATAAAATTTTAATTTCTTTCTTAATCATAACAATTAAAAGCTATTTATATAAATTTTAACATCTAGATTTTCTAAAAATATAAAACTATTTCTATAAAGAATTTTTAGAAGATAAATATATTCTAAAAATAGAAAAGGAACTTTAAAATCAACAATTCGACATCCTCTTTTGAGATTCCTCTCGTTTTATGTGAAATTGAACATGATGGGCAATTCATTATTCTAAGAAAACTATAGGTTAAATAAGATAAATTAATTACTTAAGCATGATAATTAATAAATAATTTTTATAAACATGCCTTAATCATACTCTATTCATCTTTCAAAATTATAAATCAAGAAGAAGTGTGTAATATATCTTATCCTAATCATGACTGCAAATATCAATTGGAAAATATTATTAAAATAGTCATTTGTTTCACTTTGAAATTAACTACATTTAAATGTATTATCTTCACATTCATCCAACTTTTTTATTTGAGCGGACTTATACAAGGGTATGACTTTCTTCCTTTATTTCTTATGATTCCTTCACCTCTTCTAACTCATGCCACACTCTTTCTCCTTCGTTTCTTTATTAGTCATACAAAATAGAACATATCTTTGGTTTATAATCAGATTAAGTAAAACTATCTTGGACTTGTATTAGGCAATGCTGATAACATGGTATGAATCCCTTAATCCAAATGTAAGCTTCTTTATTCAAGTTGTTTCCAAATTTAGTTTTAAGGTACCATAATTCATATCATTAGGATTAAAAGAAACTAAAATAATAATTGAGTTTATTAAGTTCTCCTTATGATACTTATACTATAACAGTTTTGTGCTCTACAATATACCAAGTCTCCCTTTACAACTATTAACTCAACTAATCATAAGTATACCATTCTACTGTTTGTGCATGATAATACACTATACACATTTTTTATGTCATATTGTCATGATTCTCCTATCCAACACGACCCTTATATTAATGATATTTATAAGTTAGCACTAAGTGTACTGTATGAAACTTAGCCCACATAACATGGACCATTTCCTTACCCTTATAATTTTACTTGTATGATCCATGACGTCACACATGTATTACCATATCATTATCCCCATTTGTTTCATTAATGCCCTTGTACACTGCTGCAATTAGTCGTCTTAATTAAGTTTTCCAATTGATCACATTTCTCTCCTTGTACTAATTCACAATATATGTTCTACTATGGTCATGTTGTTTAATACCAACTTTTCTTTGTTGGCTATATCATATGCAAATATCTATATTGCTCTTTACATTATCATACTTATGTCACAGCCAAGTTATATTGCCATGACCAATGTCCACTTTAATAGCATATTCATAATTAAATCCGGATTGCTTTTGTTAATGAATGGCACCATAGGATTAACCAATATAATAGTATATAATACTCATTACAAATCTCTTATTGAAATTTTTTCTACAATTATAATGAAACTAACTTATTTGCTAAAATATACAAGAATTTAAGAATAAAAAGAGATAACATATAATTTGCTAGCCATATGTGACGTTTGCCATGGCCATGGAAAGTATTAAAAAGGAAAAGATAATATTCTTTTTATTATAAAGAAGATGAAATGAAATGAACGTCAAAGTCGTGCATTGTAACACAACTCTCCAACAATAATAAGAAATTTAAATAATGAAATGAGTTTTGACGAAAATGAAACAACTAATTTTCAAGGTATGTGCATTCGTTGTCCATTCATGCATTTTGTTCTTATGGATTTAGGTCTCATTTATTTTGATAACTTTTGGTTAAAATCATTCTAAACTCATCGAATTAAGGTTGCCACTTCTCCAAGGATATTTTCTTATTCATAAATATCATAAGAAGAACATTTAGTTGCAACAAATTTCAAAGACATTATTGATAAAATGGTAATCTTGCATTACCATTAGATTCTTCCTTGAACATGATGTACCATAACGGATAATCCATTATCATATAGAAGTCTAGTATTGTAATAAGTTGCATCTGTGTATGTTATTTTACAAAGTTTTCACTTTGCAAAATGTACAAAACAAATTGTACACCATTATTTACAGATGATATTTTTATCACAATCTTGTTTCCTTAATAATAATAAACTAAGCAACAATTGACTTACTAATGAAATTTAGCTCTTGAACATTATGTCAAAATTGATGTGTCATGCATTAGCGTTTATTTTAGAATCACATATTATATGAACTCTATGCACTTTTAAAAATATGAATGATGTGCTATATAATAAAGGGAAAACATAATCAACCTATAAAAATTAGAAACTTTTTACTTTTGTCCAAAGTCCAAATTTTTAATGCACAAAACTCTTTTTAAAATACCATGTATTTTGCTTGCATTTTGATGATTTTATAAATGAGGAATCAATAAATAATAAAGTTTTGGTACATTGAAGATAAATTTTATAAAATTGTTAGTTCGTTCATCATAGGTATGAGAGCAATGATCATACATATACGATACTAAGAAAAGAAAATTATTCTATGCCTAACAAGAAACATATAATAAGTTGAAGATAATATACTATCATTACCATAATCTTATTTTGTTGATAAAGCTAAGAGAAGCATTACTTATAAGGGATCATTATGTTATGATATTATAATTAATACGTCAGATAATTATAGTTGTACAATGTTTAGGATCGTACAATTATGACTTGTGAGGTTAAGTTAAGACATATGTAGCACATCATATAATATAATAACAACTATAGTACTAGTATAACATTTAAAATGGATTAAATTGTGCCCTTTATATGCATTTCTTTTGATCCTAGCCATTGGAAATAAAGTTTTTAAGATCTAAGAAATGGAAACAACTTGGATAGAGGTTTTAAAAAGAAAATAAATTTAAGAGAAACACAAACACTAGAATGCATGAGTCTTAATTGAAAGATATGGTGATTATATTAACTATTTTAACAAGTTATTCAATGATTTAAGGATTATATCATCATCTATATATGGTCTAAAGATGTTGTAGGGCTAGAAATTTTATCACTTTATAAAAATGAGCACTTCTAAAATCACTACTTGAGAAAAAGCTAGGGAAAAGAAGCTTAACAATAGGGAGGGAAAAATTTTATCTCAAGCTTGCTCTAAGATGATGACAATAACCGATTTTGTGTAGGACTTTACTTTGTTTATATGGTGAGGAATCATTGGTTTAGCATAAAAACCTAAAAGCATATTAGTAAAATAACAATTAAATATCCATGGAGCATGCAAATAGAATTTTGAATGAGATTTATAGCTCTATCATCATAAAGTTAAGAGTTTACATGTTGAACTTTTCCTATCACTATGGTAACCAAGTCATGATATTTCCATTTAGTAGTTAAAATGCATGTTGATGTTTATTTGGAATTGTCGTCTCGAATTAAGCATGAATATTATAAATTTAGCTATTTAGAAATTATGTACCATGGTTGACTAAACCTCTATGATGGCACCTTGAAATTGTGCTTACAATATTCAAGCTAATGTTATAACATAAATAATGATAAGGTTTTCAATACATGGTTAAGTGATGATGTGTAATGGTTGTAATTACTTTGTGTTGCAATATAAAGAAATTATGTGGCTAAAATTTGCTATGCAATATGAGTAATTTCATGGATTTGCATGACGAAATCAACATCTTAAATGTCTAAATTGTTCATGATGTTGCTGTTTTGGAGGTTAAATACAATTTTTTATTATGCAACCATCCCAAAAGAATTGAATTTTTTTGAACAAGAAAAGTGATCTCGATTGCTCATGAAAGCCAAAGTTTTTATAGGACTATTGCTTCCATAAATAATTAAGCTTCCAATAAAATGAAATTTTGATGTTGAAATTTCTTTTTTACAAGGATTAGTACTTGTGATAATTGAGTAAATTAAATTGTTATCATGATTTTTCTTGCAATAATAAATTCATGCTAAAAATATTTCATGAACTTCAATGCTAAAACTTTTTCAATTAAGATCTCCTTTAAGAAATTATTGAGTACATATATGTATTGTTAGGTTTCTAATTTTTAATTTGAGGTAGTTTTTCTTATTTGCAATATTGACAAAACATAAAATAACATGAAATATTACTTTTATGTTACATTAATATCAATAATGAACATGAAATATTGTTTTGATCTTCTTAGCATACTACAATGCAACTTTTTTGTACAATTTATGTTATTTCTTCAAAATTTTCTCTTTGATTTATTTATATTAATGTGAACTCTAAATCTTCTCTCATGTGATATTTACATATCTTTGATTTGGTTATATTATATTTCTTCATATTAAAACCTTTTAGTACTATTCTAAATTTACCTAATACTAAAAAATAATTTATTAGTTTTTATGCTTATTTAATTTGATAACTTATAGTATTCTAAATGATGTCTTGTTGAGATGAAGCAGACTTTATTAGACGCACCATAATGACTTCGATTTAAAAAGTATTATTTTTTAATATTTTTAAATATTTCTTTTTTTAGGATTTTATATGTTTTACAAGATAATATATCTCATTTGTCCAAAGTTTTTGCTTTGGTTTAGTTATGTTACTATTTAAGTCTAAATCTCTTTTCATATGGCATTTACATTTCTTTCATTTGGTTATTTAAATTTATATAAAATAATCTCATTTTTAACTTTAATATATATAGATATATATATATATAATACTAAAATAATAATTTATTATTATTTACTTATATTTAATTTTATAATCCCCAAAAATTTCAATAAGGATTGATAAAGGTCAAATAAATGTCTTCACATTCGTTAAAATGATCTTTACCAAATTGAGAATAATTTTTATTTTTTTAAAAAAAAGTTTTGTAGTGCTTTGGCATATTTTATAAGAATTGTTTATATTCAACATGATTTGACTATTGAAGATTTTGCACTCAATCATCTAAGAATCTTAGAATGAAAGTTTTTGATATAATTTACATCATTTCTCCTTGGTTTGATTTGGATATTTTATTATTTAATTTTAAATATCCCCTAGTTTGAACTTTATATTGATTTGATTTTATTATACTCTATTTCTTTAATTTATCATTTTTTAACTTAACTATATAATTACTTAATAAAAAATAATAATTTGTAATAATCTTAGCAAAGTCAGATCAAGACAAATCAAACATCATTGGGCTCATCTCGATGCACTTTATCTAATTAATGACACATTTTTATATTTTAAAAATATTATTTTATTGTATTTTGTCACACTTTAAGAGACATTTTTTTGTACCTTAATTGATGAATAAGGATATTACTCATTTTCTCATCAACAACTTAGAATATAGCTTTCCTATATTATTTATGTTATTTCTTCAAATGTTTTGTATTGAATTTGTCATATTCTAGTTACACTCTAACTCTCTTGTCATGTGACTTTCACATCGCTTTGATTTAGTTTCGTTATTATTTTTATAATTTATCTCATTTACGATATATTATATATTTACTTAATATTAAAAAGATAATTAATTATTATTTATTCTTATTTATTTCCATAATTTCAAGAAATTCTAGCTTAAATCCAACTCAGGTGAAGCAAACAATGTTGGACACATCTTGAGAAGCTCAATTTAAGTGAATATAGATTTTATTTTCTTAAATAATTTTTAAAAATATTTTGTCATGTTTTATCAGGTATTTTGTTTTGTTCTCAATTTGATGTTTTATCAGGTATTTTTTGGAGTATTGATATGTTTTATGAGTCATTTACACTCTTACATGATTTGATGATCAAGTATCTTATACTTGATCTCTTTTGTATCTTTGAATGAAGCTTTCCTATACAATTTAATAAATTTTTTGAAATTTGTTTTTTGACTTTCTGACATTGTTATGTATCTCTAATTCTTTTATCATTGACCATCACATCACTTTCATTTAATTATGCTACATTGGTTTCATATATCTTGTTTTCGTTTTGAATTCAATTTATTTATTACAAAAATAAATTATCATTACTTATGTTATCTTGCTTTAATAATTTATAGTAATTTTAACAATGATTGTTGAAGGTGAAACAAATGTCATTGGACTCATCTCAATGAGCATTATCTAATTAAATATTGATTTTTATTGTTTTACATATTTTTTTATAATTTTGTAATAATGACATTGCACTTCTATTCATACAATTTTTGATAATTGGTGATGCTATACTCTATCTACCATGCATCTTGGACTCTAACTTTCGAATACAATTTATCTTATTCATTCAAATGTTGCTCTTTGATTTAATTATATTACTATCAAACAATATTTTTCTTCATCTATGACATTTATTTCGCTTTGATTTATTCATATTATATTACTTTAAATTGTCTTATTTCAACTTTTTTATATATTTACTTATTATTAAAATTATAAGTTTGTTATTTATGGTTATTTAATTTGATAATTCTTAGTAATTCTAAACAATGTTTGATCGAGACAAAATAGTCATCATAAGATTGTTCTTGATGATATCTATCCAATTTTGCTATTGTATTTGCCACGAATCGTGATGCTTTATTTGATAATAAAAAATCTTAAATATTTCTAAAGAATTTGTTTTACTAAAGTTTTAGATTCTAAATAGCTTATGCTCATTTCATGGCACAATTTAAAGAAGAAAAGAAGCAAAAGTGAAGTCTGATAAAAATGGTCTTGGTTGGAGTGGCAAACCACCAAGAGATATTTTGTGACATTTAGATATTTTAATTTTATTCTCATAATGTTAAACTTTATTAATATTATTCCTTCAAGGCTCATAAAAAGTAATAGAATTTTAATTTTAATATTATTGATCATCATCCAATGTCTTGAATGCACATTTCTTTATTTTCTTATTAACATACTCAAAATTTTGCTTTGGAAATAACTTAAATGAGAAATTCAAACAAAAATAATTAAAAACATTAATTCTAAATGACCTAATCTCTTCTCAATTACTACCCCTTTTTGTCCCTTTGCTATGGTGTTGGCTTAGGTCAGGGAAATCAATTATGATCCCATTTGGAATTATTTACATGTCAAATGCATTCGAATTTAGCTAAGATTGAGACATTACCCACCAGATCTATGTTAAATATTCTAATTATTGGTAAGAAGTAATGATTAAGTCCTACTTGAAATAGGACGCAACCAGCTTAGAAGTTTGGCTACCTTTAACATGCCCCAAGATGCTTATATGGAGAAATGGGCTTTCAATGGTAACATGAGGGACTAAATGTATAGCTTCTACTGTGCAATGAACTCTAAGTTGTGGAAGTGATGTCACATGTTCAATCGCAAATTTTATGAATGAACAATCATAGTCGTTCCTAAGTTTTCAGAAGCATTAATTCTATTAATAGTCTAATGAAAAAATTTCATGGTCACATGGTGTATTTTTCTTCTAATCGACATGTTAATCTAAAAGTGAAATCACTTGGTTCTATCAATCCAGATAAAACTTTTATTTCCAAAGAAGGGCATCGTTTAAATTCTATTCTTTTGATCACTTAGCTTTCATGATCGAGGTCATGGTTCTATTTAATCCATCAACTCTAAAACAATAGTTATTTTACCAATTATTTTAAGTTATCTGTAATATTTTTCAAAATTTTAATTTTCTAATTAAAAGTTATAAAAGTAGAAATGCAATGGCTGAATAAGACATTTCATAATTGCTTTTGGTCATTAGAAATGTCTATAAAAAGGATAAGTTTTTAGATGAATTAATTGATGAAAGCTTTTACAAATTTCCAAAGAAGAAATCTCAAGTCACATTATTTAAGCAATTTGTAGCCATCGCTAATGATCGACACCTTACATCGCACCCTTCTTCATTGATCTCCAAATTTCTTGTTTAGTCATATAGTTAGCTAAGCTCACATTTTCTCATTCTCTAGATAATTAAATTAAATTAATTATTCCTTATTGAGTATTTTTTATGCATAAGACATTTTTGTATTAATTTTCATACTCATTTTTTCTACGTCTTGCCAAGTCTATTTTACTGTAAGGCAGTTGTAGACTTTTTTTTATTTTGTTGTTGTAAGGGTTTATCGTATCTATCTTTTAGAGAAAGGAATATATAATTTCTTTTCTTACCACTTTTTTATTAGGGGTGGACATAGGATTCATTTTAAGTGAACCACTAAAAAATCTCTAGTGTACATGATAAAGTTTTTGCATTTTTGTTTTTTATGATATCTCAAAACATTATTATGAAAATATACATAAAAATACTTTTAAGAAATTAAAATTTATTAATTCTAAAAATTCACTCCCTTTTGTTGAGCCATAATTCAATTGGTATCAGATCAAGGTCTCTTTTAGTGATAAGTAATTGTCTAAGAGATCTATTGCTCAAATTGTTAGGTTAACTAAATTTAGGGAAGGTCAATATTCTAATAGGCCACCACTCTTTTGTGATGATTATTATCTTTATTGGAAGACTAGTATCACTGGTAATTTAAAATATGTTGATAGAGAAGCATGGGAATTAATGAAAGTTTCTTTTATTCTTCTTACTAAAAGAAAAAGACAAGGTACTTCTATATTAAAACCTTTTTATGAAATGGATGATAGTGAACAAAAAAAAAACTAAAATTTTTAGGATAATAAAACTTTTACATTATGCTTTATTGTTATTTAATTTAATAGAATAATGAATATTAAACCACTGAGAAAATTTAGCATAGATTAAAATTAACATATGAAAACACATCATTATTAGAAGAAAAAAAATAAATATGATGATGCATGATAATTAGTTCTTTAAGATGCTTTCAAATGAGTTCATCAAAAGAATGTTCATGAGATTTACAAATATTACTAATGTAATTGCTAGTTTAGGAAGGTCAATTTCTATGAATAAGCAAGTAAAGAAGAAATGATGCATCTTGCCAAAAAAAGTACAACCTATTACAGTCACCATCAGCTCAAAAAAATGTTTCTATGATGACAATAGATGTCTTCATGGCTATGCTTATAAGAAATAAGCTAAAAATGAAGAGAGGAAAAGAAGAATTAATTAAGAAGAAGAAAACAAAGAAAAAGTAACAACCAATTGCATTGAAGATGATGGAAGGCATTTTCAGAAGAACAGACTACAAATGATGATGGCATAGCTTTAACAATGAAGTGTTTACCTAAATTTCATATTCTCGCAAGTAAGTACAAAAATAAAGAAAAATGTGCATTAAAGAAAAATTAGATAAACTAAAGAAATGTAATATAATCCAAACAAAGTAGCATAAAAGTTACACTAAGAAATTTAGAGTTATATACTAGTATTACTAATCAACAGAGAAATGTTTGAAAAACTAAGATAAATAGACATGAAAACTTACATTCCAACTTATTAAAGGATTGACGGTAACATGCTCGATCGACAAATTGAGTTTGAATTGAAAAGAGTCATAATACAAGTAAAACCCCTAAAGACTATAATATCTAGGAAAGTAAATATGACTATCATTTGATAGTTCTCATTAAGATAAATCCAATGGTCTTTATTTTGTCTTGATCATACCTTTATTGGAATTATTACAAATTACCAAAGCAAATAATTATAAATAATCATAAGTTATTATTCTAATATCAAGGAATATATATTACAATAGAAATGAGGAAAATTGAAGCACTATTTTATGAACATATCGAAAAGATGTAATAATTCAAATGAGTGGAAAATGATAGTTTCATTGTAATATAACGAAAGTATATCGAAATATTTAAAAAAATGAGATAAATTGAGTGTAACAATGTCAATAGTTAAATAATGTCCAAACCAGAATTTCTTGTAATGCATGCCAAGTAATAAAAGTAATTTATATATACATATATGATTATTTAAATTTATAAAATTTATTAAGAAGAGTATCAAATTTTGTTTCATCTAAATCAAACTTTCTTTGGAATTATCATGATATTCTTAATTAAATAAGCACCAATAATAGAAAATATTATTTAATATCAATGAAATATATTTTAAGATTCAAATAAGATAAAAAAATGAATGTAATATAACTAAATAAAAGCTTTATAAAAGTTTCATGAGAGGGGAATTAGAGTTTCATAGAAATACAACCACATCAAAATAAAACATCTAAAGGAATGAGACAATTTTTGTGAGAGAGATCAATTCGAAGAAATTAAAGTGATGTTGTAACATCCTCAATTATTAAAGAGGTTTGAATCAAAAGTTTTTACAAAGAATTTGAAAATCAAATGAATAAATTATTAAAAAAATAAAAAAAAATGAATATTTAATTTATTGAGCTTATCAAGATGAATTTAATGATGTTCATTTTATTCCCATCAAACCACATTTGGAATTAATGCAATTTATGCAAATAAATAAACATTAATTTTTAAGAAATTATTTTAATGTTTGGTAAACACATAATAATGCTAGAAAGTGATAATTAAGAGTACAATATTACAAATAAAAATAAAGCAAATGTCAAATGAGAGGAGAATTAGAGTTTTATAGTAAAATGTCAAGTCCTATGACATTTATTTCATCTATATTGGCTTTTTGTTGGAATTACTGAGAAAAACAAAAAAAAATGAGTAAACTTACTAAAAATTATTATTTTAATAGTATGCAAATATTTATCTAAGGTGAAATTTGATAAGTTCAAAAAAGGTAATATAACAAAGTCAATCAACGTTAACGTAACATGGTAATTGAATTGGAGTTTCATAGTGATACAACTAAATCAACCTGAAAGATTTTAAGAGATAACATAAAATTTGTGAGAAAATTGTATTGTAGGATGCTTAAGAGTGTGAATATAACAATCTTGATAATCAAATTAGGTAAGAATTCAAATGTAAGATAAAGCACGCTAACAAATAAAATGTTCAAAAAACTATACAAATAATCATTTGATTTATTAGAGGTTGTTGTTATGGCCTAACAATAATTATTCTTTTCATTAATCAAACCTTGTTTATAATTATAATAAATTACAAGAATTATAAGCATAAACTATATTAAACTATTACTCTAATATTACTAAATATATAACCAAGCTAAGATAAGATTAATTGAGGCAATCGAATATAACAAAAATAAAGCGATGTAATGGTCAAACAAGAGAAGAATATAGTTTCATAATAATATTATAAATTCTATGTGAAAGATTGGAATTACGAAGATAAATTTTGTCAAAAGACTACATTACAAGTTACTAAAAAAATCGTGTAACATCATTGTTTGTCAAATATGCTACGAAATGAAATGCCTTGAAAAATGTTTCAAAATTTTAAAAAACAAAATATTTAAAAATATTTAAATATTTATTTAATTGAATAGAGCTCATAAAGATGAGACAATAAGACCTTCTTTGGAATTACATTAAATTACTAAAGAAAATAAACATAAATAATAATATTTTTTTATTTATAAAAATATGTAATAAAATATGGAATGAGATAAATTGAAGCAAAATGTTATAACCAAACAATAGCATGGTAATGATCACATAAGAAGCGAATTAGAGTTTTATAGTAATATATCCAAAATTATATCAAAAACTTTGTAAAAATGAGATAAATTACATGGTAAAGTTGCATTCTATGATAGTAAGAAGATTGAGTGTAACTTCTTTCATTAAATAAGGATTGAATCAAAATGACTCATAAAACTTATCAAAAATAATGAAAATAAAATATTTAAGAAAATAAAAGATGAATACTTAATTAGATAAAGCTTATTGAGTGAGCCCAACGAGATTAATTTCATATCGATTAAACTTGTTTTTGAATTATCATGAATTACTAAAATAAATAAACATAACATAAACAAATTATCATTATAATATCAATAAATACATAATAAAACTAAATAAGATAAAATGATTTAATATAGTATAGCCAAATTGATGCAGTGGGTCATATGAGAGGATATTTAGAGTTAGATAATAATATAACCAAATCAAATAAAGATATTTCAAAAATTAGATAATTTATTTGAGAAATTTTCATTAAAAGAGACTAAGAAGGTTGAGTCTAACATTCTTGATTTTCAATTCAAATATGAATCAAAATGCCTTATAAAATATTCTAGAAATATAGAAATAAAATACTAAAAAACAGTAAAATGGAATATTAAATTAGAAAGAACTCATCAAGGGGCATTCAATGTCCTTTGTTTTGTCTCCATCAGACAATATTTCAAATTATTTTAAATAATAAAAACTATTAAAAATAATTAATGACAAATTAATTTTTCAATACTAAATACGGTTTCTTAATTTTAAAATAGATAAGTTAAAGTAATGCAATAAATCAAGTTGAAATGATCTAAAGTTTAAATAAGACTAGAATTAGAAATTCATTTAAATATAACCAAATCAAAGATAATGATGTGAAGAAATGCCATAATTTGAACTCAAAAGCCATATTTCAAAACACAAATGAGATCAACTATAGCATCATTAATAGTAAAATTGGTACAAATTAAGATATCTTATAAAGCATTCTCAAATTCTAGAAAATAAAATATTTAAAAATATAAAAATTAATGTTTAAAAGAAAAGGGCACACCAAGATAAGTCCAACAATATTTGTTTCTTCCCAGTCGAACATCATTTTTATAGAACTTATCAAAACGAGTTTAGTGATGCTTGCATCATCTTGATCAGTCATTATCTCAAATTATTGAAAATTAGCAAAATAAATTAGAATGAATAATTAAAAAATGTTTTTAGAACTAAATTAATGCATATTAAAGTTGAAATAAAGTAATGTAATCTAATAAAATAAAATCAACGTAAATGATATAAGAGAGGAAAAAAGTTTCATAGCAATATAAGAAAATTGAAGCAAAAAATTTGAATAATTTGGAAAAAGTTAACAAGAAAGTTGCATTTCAAGGTACTAAGTAATTTCAGTGTAATAACATCGATCATCAAATTAGATCGAAATTGATGTCTCCTAAAGGATGCAAAAGCCTTAGAGAATAAAATGTCTAAAAAATAAAAAAAAAATATTTAATTGAGTACAACTCATTATGACAAGTTGAAGATGTTTGTTTCTTGCCAACTGTATGCTATTTCTAATTTTTACGAATTACAAATTTAAATACTCCTAAATAATAATAATTTACCATTTTAGTGTTTCATAGATATATATTTCAAATCTAATTTAAAATAAATAACGAAACATAATTTAACTAAACCATAGTAATTGAAATATTGAAATAGAGTAGATTTAAAGTTACAAAGTAATATTAATGAATAGAAAGGTCATTAGAAGAAATGAGATAAATTATATAGAAAACTTATATTCCAAGGTACTAAGAAGGTTGAGTTTAATAACTTCAATAATAAAATTAGTTGTAAATTTAAATGGCTCATAAAGAATGAAAAAACATTCAAAAATAAAATATTAAAAAATATAAAACTAAATATTTATTTTGATACAGCTCGATTAGAAGAGGGAATCACATATTTTATCATCGATTGAATAATGTTTTACAATGAATTAAAAAATTTTTAAAAAACTTCAATAATAATAAAGTTTAATATTAATATTAATTAAAATTATATATTAATGCAAGAATTTGATGTATTTAAACCATGTAAAACAACATAATTAAAGTGAGTTAAACATTACAATAAAAGATATTTTGAGCCAAATAATGATATAATCAATTGAAATAAAATATTTTTAGAAAAAAGGAAAAATTTTATGAGAAAGTTAGTTTCCAAGATACTAAAGAGGTTGATTATAACATCCCTCATAGTGAAATTGGACACACCAAAATAGTTGAAATTAAAAAAATAATATAATGGCCACATAGTAAGAGAATTAGAGTTTAGTTGCAAATATAGCTAAATAAAGGCAAACCATTTGAAAAAATGAGATAAATTATATAAAAAAATTTAATTCTAAGAAGAAAGTGAGATTAAATGAAACATCCACAATCACCAAATATGGTACCAATTATAGTGTCTCATAATGTGTATCGAAACCCTTCAAAAGAAAATATTTCAAAATATATAAATAAGTATTTTATTTGATAAAGCTCTTTTGAGCTAATCTTAGGATTTGTTTTCACTTGCTTTAGACCTTATGTGGGATTGCTATGATTTAAGAAACTAAAAGGCCTAAATAATAATATATTTTATTTTAATATAAACTGAATATGTACTGAAGCCAAAATAAGAAAAATTGAAAAATTATAAAATGACAAAAATATCATAATGTGAAAATCATTTGATAACTGACTAAGACATGCATAAAGATGTAACCTTATCAAAGTAAAACATTTGAAAAATTAGACAAGTTATACCGGAACATTCTATTCCATGATGTTAAGGAGATAAAATGTAACATCCATAATCTTTAAATCATGTATTAATTGAAATGACATTTAAAACATACCAAAATAATAAAAAAAAAGATATTTAAAACTATAAATATGAATTTAATTAGAGAGAGCTTTTCAAGGTGAGTCTGACAACATCTATTTCATCTCCATCATACCTCTCTTGAAATTACTAAAAATCAACAAAATAATTAGAAGTAAATAATAAAAAATTATTTTTTGATATTAAGTAAATATTTATTAAACAAAAAAAGTGATAAGTTGAAGCAAAATAATATAGTCAAATCAAAGTAATGTAAATATTATATTAGAGAAGAATAAAAGTTTTATAAAAATATAACCAAATCAAAGTAAAGAAGTTAAAGAAATTAGATAAATTGTATAAAAATATTGCTTTCCAAGATATTAAGAAGATTGAATGTAAGATTCTCAATAATCAAATAATAAAAAATAACAATATCTAAAAAATGTGCAAAAATAAAAAAAATTAAATATTTTAGCATAAAATCAAACATTTACTTGTTGGAGCTCATCGAGTCGACCCCAACAATGTTTTGTTTCATCTTGATTTGACATCATTTGGTTATTATGAATTAAAAATAAAGAAGTATAAAAAATAATTAAATATTATTTTAATTCTAAGAAAATATATATTAAAGTTGAAATGAAATCAATTGAGATAAAGCAATACAACAAAATTTAAGAGATAAAATGATCATAAGAGAGGAGATTTAGAGTTACATTGTAATATAAGAAAACCATGGCAAAACTTTTGAATAAATGAAATAAAGTTTATGAAAATAAAAAGATCAAGAAAAACATCCTAGATTATCATGTTGTGTATGAATCAAAATTTCTCATAAAGTGCACAAAATGCTAAGAAATAAAATATTTAGAAAATAAAGAAAATGAATATTTAATTTGATAGAACTTGTTTAGTTGTCTTTAATAATGCATGTTTCACTTCAATTGGACCTTTTTTGGACTTACTAGGAATGTTAAAATTAAATTAGCTAAATAATAAAAAAGGTTATTTAGAGTTAAGTTAATATACTTTAAAGTTAAAATATGATAGATGAAAGCAATGTAACCAAATCAAATCAAAATGATATAGAACTTGTAAAAAAGCAGAAAAAGTGCACAATGGTAATAAAAAGTCAAAGGGAAAAATTTGGACAAATGGGAAAGCTTTTACGAGAAAATTTCATAAAATTATACTAAGTAGATTGAGTATAAAATTCTTCATCATCAAATAAGATGTAAATTGATGTATTGTAAAAGATGTTATATCCTTAGAAAATAAAGGTTTTAAAAATAAATAAATGAATATTTTATTTGATAGTGCCCTTTAAGACAAGCTTGACTACATTTGCTTCCTCTTGAACTTTCTTGTTTACAATTTTTGTAAATAAAAAATGGAAAGAAACATAATAATAATAATTTATGATTTTAGTATGCAATAAATATATTTCCAAGATAAACTAAAATAAAATAAGGTAATGTAATATAACAAAATCAAAGCCATATAAATGTCACATTAGTGGAGATTTAAAGTTGCAAAGTAAATGTTCACACTCAAAGTGATTCATTAGAATAAATGAGATAAATTGTATATGATAATTCCATTCCAAAATACTAAGATGGTTGAGTATAAGTTCTTAAATTACCAAACCAATTACATGAACAATGACTCATAAAGCGTGAAAAAATATTAAAAAGTAAAATATTTAAAAATATAGAAATGAATATTTATCTGGATAGAACTTGAGCAGGTGAGTCCATGGCATTTATTGCATCTCGATCAAAACATGTTTTAAGTTACAACAAAAACAAATTAAATAACCATATATAATAATAGCAATTATATTATTATTAAGTAAATATATACTAAAATTGAAAATAAATAAATTAAAGCAATGCAAAAAAACTTATTTAAAGCAATGTAAATGTTAGAGAAGCAGAGACTTTTGTGTCAAAAAGTAATATAATCGAAACAAAGCAAAATATTTTAAGAAGCAAGTTAAACTTTGTTAAAAAAATTGCATTCAAGATTCTATGGAGGTCTAGTGTAACATCCTTGATAGAGAAATTAGGTATAAATTAAAATATCTCACAAGGCATGCCAAAACTCAAGAAAATAATAAATTAAAAAATTGGAAATGAATATTTATTTTCATAAAGCTCTTTGAGAGAAGTCTAACGATATATTTTTTTTCTTGAATAGACATTATTTATAATAAATGCAAATTACCAATGTAAAAAAACCATATAAGATAACATATTATTTTAGTTCTAAAAATATTAATGTTAAAATGAGATAAATCGAAGCAATATAATATAATGAAATCATAACAATAAAAATGTCATATGAGAAGAGAATTAGTATTTCATTGTAACATAAAAAACAACAAGAGGAAAACTTTAAAGAAATAAGACAAATTGTAGGGGTGATTTGCCTTCCATGATACTTAGGTGGTCAAGGGTAAATTGTTTGACCAAAAATCTGGTACAACAAAAATATCACTTAAAGCATAAAAAAACAACAAAAAATAAAACACATATAATTATTAATATTAACATTTAATTGAATAGATGTTGAAATGAGCTCAGTGGTCCTTATTTTCCTCAATCATACCTCAATTGAAATTTTTATGAATTACTAAATTAAATAAGCATAAATAAGAATAAATTATTATTTCAACATCAAGTAATATAAATAAGCCCTAAAAAGATACAAGTAAGATAATATGATATAAATAAATCCAAGTAATGAAAAGTCACATGAGTTCAAAATTAGATTTTCAAGGCATTGTAACAAAAATAAATTAAAAATTTAAAAAAATGAGATACATTAAAGAACAATGTTACATTCAAGGATATTAAGAAGATCAAGTGTAGCAACTTTAATTATTAAATAATTTTTGAGTAAAATCTCTCATCAAGAAAAAAAAGTATATTTTATTTTTAATAATAATAAAATAAAAACTTTAAAATGATAATTTGGAGTAATATTACATATGCTAATCAAAATAATGTATATATGCCACATGAAAGGAGATTTTGAGTTACACATTAAAATAACCAAATCAAAAGTTAAAAAAAATATATAAGGGATAGTTTCATTCTATGATATTATTAAGATTGAGTGTGATATCCTTGATCCTCAAATCATATACAAATTAAAATGAATAACAAATTGTGTCAAGATAAATTAAAGCAATATAACATAATGAAACCAACATGAAGCAAAGGTAACATGATAGGATAATTAATGTTATATACTAATATAATAAATCAAAGAAAAAATTTTAAGAAAATGAAAAAAATTTGATGGGAATGTTCTATCAAATATGCAAAGGGAGAGCAACTATAAAATCATCAATCATCAAATCTAGTATAAATAAAAATATAATATAAAACATTTAAAAACCATGGAAAATAATATTATTTGGAAATATAATTATGAAAATGTAATAGATATAGCTTATTGAGATAACTCAAATAATTTTTATTTTATATAACTCGACGAGAAGAGTCCATCAACATTTTCAAAATCTCTATGAGACCTTGTTCGAAATTAGAAAAAATTACTATTAAGAAGCATAAATAATAATAAATTACTTGTTAATTATTAAAAAAATTATATGTTAATGTTATGGTAAGATAAGTTGAAGAAATAAGACACAATCAAATAAAAATGAAAATTTGAAAAATTTTATAAATAATAAAAGAAGTTATATTCCAAAATATTAAGATTGATCATAACATTTTGAATTACTAAATTAAGTATGAAGACAAATGCACTTATAGGATGAAAAATTCTTAGAACATATTATTTAATTATATTAAGAAGAATGTTTAATTCGATAAAGCAAAAAAATGAGTTTGATGTTATTTATTTCATCTCACCAAAACCTTTCATATAAAATTATTATGAATTACAAAATTAAATATGCATATATAATAATATATTATTATTTTGATATTAAAAGATATGAAATATGAAAAAAGATAAATTAAAATAATGCAATATAGCTATGTAAATTCGATTTGTAAGTCATATGAGAAGACAATAGGTGTTACATGTTAGTGTAACCAAATCAAAGTAGAATATTTTAAAAAATGAGATAAAGTTTTTGGAAAGATTCCATTCTAAGAAAATGAAAACATATAGTGTAATATCCTTGGTCCTTAATCAGGTATAAATAAAAGAAATCCAATAAAATGTGCAAAAATAATAGAATAATTTTTAAACTTATGAAAATGGATATTTAATCTGATTATGTATGTTAAGATGAGTTTATCAATGTTTGCCTTTTTTGAATCAATACTCTTTTGGAAATATTATGAATTACAAAAATAAATAAAAACATGTGATGATAAATTGTTATTTTATAATTAATTAAATAAATAAATATTAAATTTGAGATGTGATAGACAAACGTAATGTAAGATTAAGACATGAAGAGGTCAAACATTATGAATTTATGGTTTAGAAAGTAAAATAACCAAAATAATGTATAAAATTTAAAGAAATCGGATAAATTTAATAAGAAAGTTGGGCTTCAAATTATGTCAAAGTTTAATAGAGACATCTTCGATCATCAAATCTAATACAAATTGAAATGCCTTCTAAAACAAGTTGAAATGTTGGAAAATAAGCTATTTAAATTATAAAATTATTTGTTAATTGAGTAGGGCTTGTAAAGATGAGTCTGAAGACCTTTCTTTCATCTTGATCATACTTTGTTTAGAATTTCTATGAATTAAAAAAAATAAATAAACACAATTTGTAATTAATTATTATTTTAATATTATATAAATACATATTTAAAAAAATGAAATAAATTGAAGTAATGTAATATAGTAAATGAAATCTATTAAAGGCTATGTTAGAATAGAATTACTATTTCATAGTAATACAACTAAATCCAAGTAAAACATTTTAAAAAAGAAATTTTTTTTTCGAAAGTTGCATTCATAGTTACTAAAGAGATTATGCATAGCATCTTAGGTCACTAAATCAGGTATGAATTAAAATATCTAACAAAATATAACATTTTAAATCATCAAATTAGACACAAATCCAAATAAATCATAAATATTTCTAAAAATAAATATTTTAGAAAATAAAAATTAATATTTAATTCGATAGTGCTAATTGTGTAGACAAACAACATTTGTTTTGCCCTTATCAAGACCAATTTGTAATTACTACAAATTATCAAAATAAAGAAAGAAAAATAATAAGAAATTATTATTTTAATATTAACTCAACATATATTAAAAATAAATTGATAGAGATTAAGGAAATATAATGTAACAAAATAAAAGTGGTGTTAAGTTTAGATGAAAGTAGAATTAGGGTTTCATAGTACTAAAACTAAATCGAAGAAAGAAATGATACAAATTAAACAAGAAATTTGTGTCCTAAGATATTAAAGAGAACAAATGTAAAGTCATCAATAGTTAAATTATTTACAAATCTAAATAACTTGCAAAGCATGCCACAATGCTAAAAAAAAAAATATTTCAAAATAAGAAGATTAATACTTAATTTTATTATGCTTGTCAAGAAGACTCTAATGATGTTTGTTTATCTTGATAAAAAATAATTTTGAATTAATATGAATTACCAAATTTAAAAAAGCACAAAAAATAATAAATAATAATTTTAATAACAAAATAAATATATAATAAAGTTGAAATTAGATAAATTAAAGTAATTTTTTGTAACCAAATGAAAATGATATGAATATTGTACATGTAGAGAAACATTTCCTTATAGTAATATGAGAAAATGAAAGCAAAACAATTTGAAAAAATGAGATAAATTATGTGAACAAACTATATTCCAAAATTTTAAGATCAAATGTAACATCCTTAATCGACAAACTATATACAAATAAAAATATCTACAAAATATGTCAAGACAATAGAAACAAAAATAATTAAAGCTATAAATACATTTAACTTCATAGAGCTCATCAAGACAAGTCATATAAAATTTGTTTCTCCCCATCATAAAGTCATTCAGAATTACTTTTAATTATTGAATTAAAGAATAAGAAATAACAAGAAATTATTTTTCTATATTAATTAAAGAAAGATTAATGGTAAAATAGATAAATTAAAGTAGCATAACATAACCAAATTGAAGCAATATAAATGTATCATGAGATAATGTTTTGAATGACATAGAAATATTACAAAATAAAACAAAAATAATGAGATGAAGTTTGATAAATTGTATTAGAAAGTTGCAATAGAACCTACTAGAAAGATTTAGTGCAACATCCTCAATTGTTAAAACTTGTACAAATAAAAATATCTCATCAAGCATGTAAAACAGTAGAAAATAAAATATTTAAAAATATAGAAATATTGATTTAATTATAGAAGGCTCAATAAGATTAGTTAATTGGTAATTAGAATTACTATGTATTAGAAAACTAAATAAACATTAATAATAATAAGTTATCATTTTAATGTTAAGTAAAAATATATATCAAAGTTAAAATAAGATCAATTCAATAGATTTAATATAATAAAATCAAGGTGAAGAGTGGCACATGAGAGAAAGACTAAAATTCCATAGTAATATAACACAAACAAAGAAATCAAAGAAAGTAGATAAAATATAGTAGAATGCTACATTCCAATATACTATAGACATCACGCGTAACATCATCGATTATTAATATAAGTACAAAAAATATTTAAAAACATATAAATGATTATTTAATTGGTAGGTGCTTAGTCTGATGAGTCAAAATGTATTTGTTTCATCTTAATCAAACATAATTTAGAATTATTGCAAACTATTAAATAAAATAATCATTAAAATATAAATTATTTTCTTAATATTATGTAAAATAAAATTTTAAAGCTAAAATACGATAAATCGAGAAAATATAATATAACAAAATTAAAATAATGAAATGGCCATATATGAGAAGAATTAAAATTTCATAGTAATATAACAAAATAAAAGAGAATAATTTGAAGAAATAAACTAAATTATATAGTAATGCTATAATCTAAGATACTTAAAAGATCAGGTGTAACAACCTACACCACTAAAATAGGCATGAATCAAAATAGTTTATTAAGTAAGCAAAAACATTCAAAATTAAATTTTCAAAATAATGATATACTATTATTTCAATTTTTATGAAATATATATTAATGCTAAAATAACATAAATTGAGTCGATGTAATATAAAAAAAAGAAAATGAATTAAAGGTAACAAGAGAGTATAAATATAGTTTCATAGTAATATAAGCAAGTCAAAGTGAAAAATACAAAGAAATGAGATAAATTGTAGTCAAAAGCCATGTCACGATAAACTAGGGAGATTGAATGTATCATCCTCAATTGTAAAATCAAGTACGAGTTAAAATATTTAACAAAACATCTCAAAGCCCAAAAAATTTAGAAATATAAAAAGTGAATATCTAATTGGATAATACTGATCGTGTCTTGTCCAACAACATTTATTTCATCATAATTAAAGGTTGTTTAGAATTACTACAACTTACCAAAAGTAAATGAACACGACTAATAATGAATTAGTGTTTTAATATAAAGAAACTAAATTAATGTGGAAATAGGACATATTGAAGACATATAACAAAAAATAAAAATAAAGTAAACGTCATATGAGAGGAGAATTTGAGTTTCGTAGTATATACCGAAATCAAAGAGAGCAATTTCAGGAAATAAGATGAATTCTACATGAAAGCTACAATCAAAGATACTAATGAGATCAAGTGTAATATTCTTAATCATCAAATTAGGTACTAATCAAAATGACTTGTAAACTATGTGAAAACCCTAACACTTAAATATTTAAAAATATAAAAAATATATTTAATTTGATAGTGCTTGGGTTTTGGTGACTTCAGTGGAGATGTACGAGAACTCCTTGGGTTTAGATAGTTTGTATGAATGGTTTGGTATGGCATGGGTTGGCATGAGTCGACATAGGTATAAACTGTTTCATGGATTGTTGTAGATTGAAGTGGATTAGCTCAAGTAGATGGGGAAATGAAAGTCAAGCTAGTCTACACAAGTTGGATGACACTAGTTTATAGGTTTGTGGTTGAGTAGGTGGAGCATTCCATACAGGTCATCAAGGGTTGCATGGGTGGCATGATAACAACAAAGATGGAAAATTGTGCTGGCAACAACTATCGATGATAATCGATTGCAAATATATCCCAAAAAGATTAACTTTAAGTAAAAATTAAGAAAAATTTAAACTAATGAAACTATGACCTACAATATGGATTTCTTGGAGTAGTTTTTAAATTAGAAATATCTGAAAAGCTACCAACTAAGACAAAAAATAAAAAAATAAAATATGTATGTAAATAACATGAACTAAAAATAAAAATTGAAAAATGCTAATATATAATTGACCCTCACAATGACAATGATGGTTGAGACAAATGAGAAGCAGAGAAGAAAATTCTAGAAAATAATTGAGCCTACATCAAACTAGTACACAATTAAGTAGAACCACTACATGATGCAGAACTTGCTATTACATTGGAAAGCAATTTTGAGGTTTTCCCTAACCTTTTGGTTAAGGGTGGATGTAGATCCGAGTTTCGATCGAAGCACCTAAAAGTAGTTGTGTTATTTACCTTTTGCCCTCCTGCACAACAAATTTTTGAAGCCATGAACAATTTCTAAAACATGTCTATAAGAGCTGTTATGTTTTCTAATAAAATTCTATTAGAAAATCACTTGTGTTTTGATTTTTTTGTGTAAACATTTCATAGTACATTCCCTGCTTATGGATAACATGAAATGAAATTCTCAATAGATGTTGCTTTTACTAATTTAGTTTAAGAGACTTGATCAAAAACACTTAAAAGAAAACATTATATTAGAGATAAGACCATTTTGTTGTTATAACCTAACCAGACAGAGGCCAAGGTCTTGAAAATGATATGATGAGATGGGGTATGAAGTGCCAATATATGATTTTATTTGTTTATATGAAGTGAGATATAATGGAGTTTTGATAATAGTCATACATGAGAAACATGAACTTTTAATATGAAAAATGATAAAATATAAATGGATAAATATTATGGAATAAATGATGAATTGTTCAAATAATGAAACCTAAGTAATATCGAAACTACTATTAATTTTTAACATAAATAAATTTATTAAAATTTAATTCCATGTTTATTCTCATTGTAATCAAAGAACTCAAATGATCATGTAGTAATGGCCTCTTACATTTCTTAATTGTCATTATGAACAAGTTTTAGGAAGGGTTATGGTGATTTGCCACTCCTTTTTAGTACATGACCACCTTGATGGTATAATAAGCGATAGTTTATGTAGACAACTCATGAAATAGATGCACTACTACATTTACATGTCTATATGGATGATTCCTTTTCTTATTTAGTGTTGATATTGATTGATGGACCATAGTGAATTGTGCCTGAAATAGCATCAGGGGTCACCATGTAACAAAAATGGTGCCAAACCATGAATGTCTATTTAGAAATAATTGCGTAGTTTCATAAATCATTATGTGATAGTATATGATAAATAACAAGCACTAAAAATAAGCAAGAGCCCATAGGATAACATCAGGTGATTTTAGGTGCTTTGATCCAAACCAATCCTCCACCAACTAAATATCTTGGCCAACACAAAAATTCACCTAAGTTTCTTATAGCTAAGCGAGGTAAAGTACATGCAATGTGTCATTATTTTAAATTAAATTTTTTTTAATAATGAAATATTTAAATTTTAAATTGAAATTTTTAGTTTTGAATTTTGAATTCATATCAAATTTAAAATTTAAAATTGCTATATATCGTATGAATATCTTTTTTGAAATAATTCATAAAAGAAACTTTTACAAAAATGATTAAGGAAAAATTGGAAATTACAAGAAATAAAAAGATATGAAGTGGATATGGAATTTTAACACGAATAATGAAATAGATATTAACCAACTAATAAAGCCAGCATGATTTAAGGAACGGATTATTTGGCTATAGGAAAGCATGATATGCAACATTTAGATAGTTTTCTTGAACCTTGATTGATATTAGATGTAACAAGCACTAATAAAAGAGAGTAAAAGGGCCTTGGTTGAGAGATTGGAAGAGGAAGAAGGAGAGTTTTGAAGCCAACAATGAAGGAGAGAACCAAAGTGGTATACCTTTGCTCAATTCAAGAGGTAGGAGTCCTCTTGCCTTGCATATAAATGTAGATGCATATTAGGATTCTAATTGAAGTAGTTTTCTATTGAACTGCATGTTATGGTGTTGCGGTGACCATGGATATGGGCAATTTGCAATGGTTTCTATGTTATGTCTCTCAAGTTGTAGGAAAATTGTATAGTACTTGCATTATTTATATTAAATTTTCATGATAAGCTCTCAGTTAAGGTGTAAATTTGCATTAAACATAAATTTCTTTACATAATATTTAATCATTTTTGGTACACTTTCTATTATGATCAATTTGATGTGTTGGATGACAAGATCTAATTTTGTCAGATTTAAAATTATGCAAATTTTGAATGCATTGAAATTTTTATTTGTGTTAAAGGAATCTTGGTTGAAAATTATATTTATCATCTTGTAGTGATTTTTATAGTTACATTCATGCATGTGGTTGTAAACTTTTAAGGATTGGTTAAAATAATAACATAATAATCTTCTAAAGTATGATTGGCATGATATGCAGCATAAACTTTGATAGGACCATTTTATTTCGTGCTAAGATTATTTTTATTATAAGTAAGCAAGCTTTGGTTTACTAAAATATGATGGGAAATGTGGGTTATTATGAGTACATATCACTAGAATTTGCAATTATACATTATGAACAGAGAAAACATTGCTATGAACACAAAACTATAATTGTAATAGCATGCTTACATTCCCATAAATTGTTTTGATAAACAATTGAAAATATTGAAATACAAATTTAATTCATATCTCCTAGAAGAATTTAGATCTACAAAAATTTGTGCTGGAAAAGTTAGCTAAAGAAATAAAAAATAATTATGAATGCCATAATACACATTTGAATTACAAGCAAGATCTTCATTAAACCCAAACCTATGACAAATTTTCTTAGCCAAATTTAGATTGATTGGATCTAGTTTTTCTTTGTGGTTGACTATAAGGCTCGGCCATGGAAATCTAATGTAAGAAAAATACTAATAAAATGAGCCTAAATGGCTTCCAAGGCAAGTGATAACCTTTGTTTTCTTTTAGGGCATCTTGAGGTGATTGAAGTGGCCATAGAAGATGGCTAAAGGAGAATTAGGCTTTGATTAAGTGTAGAAAAAAGCTTTAGATTTTATTGAAGAAGTGTAAGAAATTAGGAAGGGTCAGAACATTGCTAAGAAATATGGGTTCCTTGGACTGAATGTGAAATTACAAGTTTAATGAACAGAACATAGGATTTATAAATTTTATTAATGGAGAATTCATTAGCCTTAAATTTCAAATTTCAATTTCCTCAATGTGATATTTTAATATCTAGTATTTAAAATTTCAATACCTTACATATGAAATTTTAGCCTAGGCTAGGTTTGAGAATCAAGGAAACCTATAGATGTTTTAAGGCAACTAAATAATTGAAAGGTCCTTTGATAAGATCAAGAATAGCTTTAGAGTTAGGTACTTGAAATTTCTAATTGTTATTGTTTAATATGAAGAAATCTTTAAGATCAATCATAAGCAAAAATTAAGGTAATTATGGTATTATAACTTATGGATGATTTTATTTAAGGCTATGCCATAACATTTTTTTAAATCACAATTAAGATATTCTTCAAAATCAATCCTAGAACTAAAGTTTCCAACATAAATAACACTAAATGGCTCCAAGTTTTCCTTGAGCTTAAGTGAGGCTTGTTGATGGACATGTATTGCAAGAAAATACTATTAAAGGATGTCTTGATGGATCCTAAGAGAAGTAAGGCCTCGTATTTTCATATAGGGAGACTTGAGGAGCTTAAATTAGCTAAGAAAGATGGAGAAAAGATAATTATGTATTGATTAAGTGTAGCAAGAAGCATTTGATTTAGCTCAATACGAGTAGGAAATGAGGAAGGGTCACAATACAATTGATAAACTTACTTGGCTTAGACTGGAGTTGTGGAAATTATAAGTTTGATCAAAGGAACTCAAGATTCATAAATTTGATTATGGAGGATTTTAAATTTAAAGGTCATAAATTTGATGTTTAAATGTTATAAATTTGATAATTAAAGATCTATTATTTAGAATTTAAATACCACTTTTTTGGAATTTAGACATAAGTTAGATTTGGGAATCCAAAAAACTTAAATAAGTTAGAAGGTAACTTAGGAGTTAAAAGGACCTTTTATATCAACCATAATAGAATAAGAATAAGTTAGACAAAATTTTTACAGATTAAGGTTTTATATGAAGCAAGCCACAAAACAAATTAAGGTTGAATTAAGAATATTATGAGCTGCTGAGGAACCTAAAAATAAGTCAATTTTAATAAGGATATTTGCTAGTTTCCACATGAAGGTTTATTATAAATAAAGAGCACTATTTTTTTTATTTGGTATGTTGTTTCACTTGACAATGGAGCAAGGATCACTTCTATTTTAGTTAAACATAGATTTATTTTTTTAAAGGGTGAAGATACCATAAAAAATGAATTAGGCTCTTAGGCCAAGTATTGACACCTCAAAGAAGGATTTGGTTGTGCAAGTAGCTCAATAGAGTCCTTTTGGATGGGCGATATACTTGCATCTAATACATCACAAAAAGGTTCCACTTCGATGCATACTAGACCTATTCAAACTCGAAACCATATAGGATTAGCTTCTATACTCTTTATTCCCTATTATCATTATTTTTCGAAGTGGTCAATTATAGCTAAGCCTTATTTATCACATATTTCGTTTTTCTTTTCATCTATTACACATGTTATTTGAATCTACAATTTATTAATTTGTGCATGGGTTAATTAGCAAATGTTTTATTATTTTTAACTTTAAATTTCAAGAACATCCAAATAGTAGTTTCATTCTTCCTACAGTGAAAGTTTTTCAAAAGAATAACTTAATAAAAGCTTAAAATTAAGTTTTTGGTTGTTTTTATTACCTCTACAACTAGCCAACACTACTACTACTATAAATAGCCATTGCTATAAGACATGTTAATCCACATGTACCATTCAGCCACAATAACTAATTGAACCTCCATAGCATAAAATATATTATCTTAATATTAACAAAATATTTATTAAAATTGCAATACATAGGGTGATGGTGTCATTGCACAAGAGAAGATTTTGAGTTATATTATAATATATTCAAATTAAAGCAATCAATTTATGAAAAGTGATAAATTGTGTGAGAAAGTTAGATTTGAACTCCAATGGAGTTTGAGTGTAGCGTCCTCTATCATTAAATTTTTTGTGAATTAAATTACTTATTAGCAGTGTCTAATTAATAGAAAATAAGGTATTTAGAAATATAGAAATAAAATTTTAATTGGGAAGAACACATCGGGATGAGTTTGATGATATTAACTTCACATCTATAAGTAGTTATATATCAAAGTTGAAATAAGATAAATTGATATCATATAATACAAAAAATAATAATGATTTAATACTCACATGAGAGAAGAATTACTGTTTCATAGAAATGAACAAACTTTAAGTAAATATTTAAAGAAATGAGATAAACTCTATCAAAAACTTCTATACGATGGTACTAAGGAGATTAATTTTAATATCCTAGATTGTGAAGTAGTATACAAATAAAATTTCTTACAAAAAAAGTTAAAGCCATAGTAAATAAAATATTAAAAAATACAAAAAGTATATTTACTTGGATAGAGCATATTGAGATCAATCTAATGATATCTATTTCACCTCAATAAGACCTCGTTTGGAGTTTCTGCAAATTATTATGGTAAATAAATATAAATAATAATAAAGTAATTTGAATTATTAATTAAATATATGTTTGAACTAAAATAAGATAAATTGAAGTAATTTAATATATCAAAACTAAAGCAATGGAATGGTCACTCGAGAAATAAATTAGAGTTTCATAGTGACATAATAAAATCAAAGTAAAATAATTATAAAATGGGTTACATTATAGTTAAAACTTATGTACCATGATATTTTGGAGACCAGTTGCAACATTCACGAATGTTAAATTAGTAATGAATTAAAATATCCCATAAAGTATGCTTAAAGTATACAAACAAATATATAAATAAAAATAAGAATGTATATTTAATAAGATAAAGATCATCGAGAAGAGTCCAATGACGTTTTTTTGTCTCCATGGGACCTTATTTGGAGTAACATTGAATTGTTGAAAAAAATAAACAAGAATATTGATAAAGTATTAAATTGAAATTGTGAAAATACATAATAGAATTACAATTATGTAAATTTAAGTAATGTAATACAACAAAATCAAAACATGTAATTATTGAATGTGATGTGAGATAGAGTTTCCTAGTAATATAATCAAAGAAAAGTAACACATCTAAAAAGATAAGTTAAATTACATAAGAAAGTCTCACCCTGAAATACGATGGAGAATAACTGAGTCATCATAATTATTAAATAAGTATGAATCAAAATATCTCAAAAATCATGCCAAAGTCATAGAAAATAAAATATATAAAGATATAATAATGAATTTTTAATTGGATAGATCTTCGTTGAGAAATGTCTAATAACCATTTTGTTCATCTCCATTATATCTCTTTTGGAGTTACAACAAAATATAAAATTAAATAATCATAAATAATAGTAATTTTTTTAATTTTTAATATTATGTTAAAAATATATGAAAGTTGAAAAGACAAATTGAACAAATGTAATATAAAAAAATCAAAGTGATTTAAAGTTCACATGAGAGTAGATTTAGAGTTACAAAAGTATTATAACCAATAAAAGCAAAAAAAAATGAAGAATTGACATAACATTTGTGGGAAAGTAGCATTTTAATTTACTAAAGAAAACAAGTGTAATATCTTCGATTACCAAATTTGATAAGAATAAAAAGACCTAATAAATCAGGCCAAGGATATGGAAAATTAAATATTTTAAAATATTAAAATTAATCTTTAATAAGACACTACATTCTAGATAAGTCAAATGAGATTTGCTACATCTTGAACAAACATTGTTTCGAAATAAAGCAAATCTCAAAAATAAATTTAATAATAACATATTATTATTTTAATAGTTAAAAGTATCTAATAAATCATAAATGACTTTAATTGAAGAAATATAATATAGAAAATAAAAAAAGTAATATTCACAAGTGATGAGAGTTAGAGCTTCGTCGTAGTAATTTAAACAAATAAAAAAAGCATTAGAAGAAACAACATAAATTATGTAAGAATATTGCATTAGAAGATAATAAGTATTTTGGGTATAATATTCTTAATTATTAAATAAGATGTGAATCAAAATATCTCACAAAACATGTAAAAAAATAAAAGTAAAATAGTTAAATATTGAAAGGTAAAGCTTAATTGGATAAAACTCTTAAAGATAAGTCAAATGAGGTTTCTTTCATCTCGATCAGACCTCCTATAGAATTTCTGAATTACCATAGTAAATAAGTATAAATAGTAAACAAATCACTTTTTTAATATTAGACAATATATATTAAAGTTGAAAGGAGATAAATTGAGAAAATGTATTAGATCAAATTGAAGCTATTTATAGGTCAAGTGATGATCATTTAGGGTTACATAGTAATATAATTCAGTAAAAATAAATAATATTAAAAATAAGATAAATCATATAAGAAAGTTGTAATATAAGACACTAAATAGATCAAGTGTAATATCATCAATCATCAAATAGTGTACAAATCAAAATATCTTATAAAGCCTACCAAAGCCTTACAAAATAAGAAAGATTTAAAATATAGAAAAATAATATTTAATTGAAGAAAGCACTTCAAGATGATTCTAACAATTTTTATTTCATCCTTGATCAAACCTCGTTTGGAGTTACAACAACATAATAAAGTAAATATGCCCAAAACATTATTATTTAAATATTAAATATAAATATGTTAATTCTAAAATAATAAAAATTTAATTGATTTAATATAACCAAATCAAAGTGATGAAATGTCATATAATAGGTGATGTAGATTCATATAGCAATATTTAAAAAATTTAAAATATTAATAGATGTAATAAATTGTAAGTGAATTACCAAAGTAAAGAATTATTAAGAGTGTAAACCTTAAAATAAAATATTTAAAAAATATAAATATGGATTTTTAATTTCGTAAAGCTCATCAAGATGAGCCCAATGACATTTTTTTAGTCTTGATCAGACCTCAATTTTAATAACTATGAATTACCAAAAAATAATAGCATAAATAACAATAATTTAAAGTATTAAGTAAGTATATATTAATGTTCAAATGTGGCAAATTGAAATAATTTAATATATAACCAAATCAAAGCAACATAAAGTCACACAAGAGGGGATTTTGAGATAAATTTTGGGAAATAAGACAATATTTTGTAGAATGTTATATTCCAAGCTATCAAGAAGATCAAGTGTAGCATCCTCACTAATCAAATTTTGTGAGAATAAAAATATCTCACAAAGCATGCCAAAAACAAAGAAAATATAATATTTAAAGTCATTGAAATCAATGCTTAATTGGATAAAGCTTATTATAGCCAATCTAATGCAAATCTAATACATAATTATTTTTTAAAAAAAGATTAAGTAAATATGTTTTGATGCTAAAATAAGATGATTTGAAACAATGTGAAACAACAAACTTAATGTGATGAAAAGATCACAAGAGCAAAGTTATTAAAAAAAAAAGTCTTTGAAGAAATGAGATAAATTTTACAAGTGACATTATGGGATACTACTAGGGTCATTAAAAAATGTTTAACCATAAAATAAAGTATGAAAATAAAAATCTCATAAAAGGTGCCAAAATTCTAAAAAATAAAATATCTGAAATATTAAAATAAATATTTAATTGGGTGGAGCTCTTCTCGATGAGTATAATGATGATTGTTTTGTCTCGATCAAACATCGATTGGAATAACTGTAAATTTTGAAAGTGATTAAGCATAAAATAAAAATTTTTATCACTATAATATTAAGTAAATATATATATCAAAGGGGGAATGAGATAAATTAGAACAATGCAATATAACAAAATAAAAGAAAATAAAAAAATTTGAGAGGAGATTTATACTTACATTAGAAATATAAGAATAAATATATAATTGCATAAATCTTATTTAGATGTGTTTAATATTATTTGTTTCTCTTAATAGACCATATTTAGAATTATTATGAATAGCAAAAAATAGTAGGCATAATTCTTAATGAATTTTTATTTTTTAATTAAGTAAACATATATTACTTCTAAAATGAGATAATTTGATCCAATTTAATAGAAAAAATCAAAGCAATCTAAAGGTCACCTAAGAGGATAATTATAGTTTCATAAAAATATAATAAGGTGAAAGAAAACAATTTAAAAAATTAGCTAAATTATATATTAAAATTGCAATCTAGGATATTAAGGAGATTAACTATAACATCATCAATCGTTATATTAACTACAAGGCAAAACATCTTATAAATGATTTTAAAAACATAGGAAAAAAAATATAGAAATGAATATTTAATTATTAGAGCATATGGAGATGAGTCTAATAACATTTGTTTTTGCTTGATTAAACAAGTGTAAACATTAAATTTTTATTTTTATGTTTAATACATAGATATTATAGTTAAAATACAATAAATTAAAGAAATATAATATGACTAAATTGATGTCATGCAAAGGTCACACAAGAGGATTATTAGAGATTCATAAGAAAACAACCAAATCAAAGAATAACATTTATAAAAATGACATAAATTGTATGAGAAAGTTACATTCAAAGATATAATGTTAATTGAGTACAACATTCTCACTCTTTAAATAAGCCATGAAAAAAATCTTTACTTTTTACAAAAAGCATAAAAAATAAATAACTTAAAAATATTAAAATTAATTTTACATTTGATAAAACTCATCAACATAATTCAAATGATATTTTTTTTATCTCAATCAAATATTTTTTAAAATTATTGTGAATTAAAAAATTAAATGAAAAAAACTAAAAAAAATATTATTTTTAATATTTTGTAAATATATATTGATATTAAAATGAGATAAATTGAAAAAACAATTTTAAACAAATAAAATAGATATGAATGAGAAACAAGAAGATATTTAGAGCTACATAGTAGTATAACCAAATAAAAAAAAATTTAAGAAATGAGATAATTTTAATGGGAAGGATTTCCATGATTCTAAGGAGATCAAGTGTGACATCCTTGATCATCAAATCTTATATGGATTGAAATCATTAGTAAAGTATGCCAAAAAAATTAAAAAAAATATTTGGAAATATTAAAACAAATATTTTATTTATTAGAGCTCCTCTCAAAGAGTCTAATGATTCTTTTTGCATCTTTATTTGATGTCCACAGAGTTACTATGTATTCCCAAGAAAAAAGCACAAACAATAACAAACCATAAATTTAATGTTTTGTAAATATACATTGATGTTGAAATGTGATAATATAACTAAAATAACAAAACCAATTTTAACTATTGAAATTGTCAAACAAAAGGAGATTAGAGATACATTATAATACAATCATATCAAAATGAAAAATTTGAAAAGATGAGTAAATTATACTATAAAGTAGATCTTCAAGTTACTATGGTGATTTAATGTAATATACTCGAATGACAATCCATGTACAAAAATATCTTATTAACGGTGCCAAAAGCCAAAAAATTAAGATTTTAAAAATATAAAAATGAATATCTAGTTCTAAAGCGCTTATTGACACGGGCTCAGTGTCATTTGTTTTCTTCAAACTATACCATGTTTTGAATTACTACAAATTAAAAGTTAATATTCATAAATAATAATTAATTATTATTTGAATATTAAGCAATTATTTGTTCAAGTTGAAATGTGGTAAATTGAAGAAATGAAATATAAAAAAATCAAATTGATGTAGAAGTTATACAAAGAGACTTAGAGTTATAGAGTTATCCATACAAAAAAAATAAAACTTTTGATGAAATAAGGTAATTTGTGAGGGAAAGTTTCATTCTATGATTCTAAGAGGATTGATTATAAAATTCTAGATTATCAAATCATTTGAGAATCCATATGTCTCATAATGTACAATAAAGTACTAGAAAATAAATTATATAAAATAATATAAATGAATAGTTAATTAGGTAGAACTTTTCAAAATGAGTCTAAAAATATTTATTTCATCTTGATTACACCTCATTTGGAATTATTGTGAATTTAAAACATAAATAAGCATAAATAATAAAAAATTATTTTAATTTTTTGTAAATGTATATATTAACGATAAAAAAGATAAACTCAAGCAAAGAATAAATACCAAATCAAAGTGATGTAAATGTGACACTCAAGGAGATTTGTAGTTACATGTTAATATAACCAAATCAAAGTGAAAACTTTGGAGAAATAAGAGAAATTACGTCAAAATCTCTCAAAGATAGAAATGAGATTTAATGTAACATCATAAATTTTCAAGTAAGGTAAAAATATATCAAATAAAGTATGCCAAAACATAAAAAAATAAAATATATTTAAACAAAAAAATATTTAAGTAAATCTTTATTAAAGCAAAAATGAGATAAATTAAAGAAAAGCAATATAAAAAAATAAATATAATGTGAATTTTTCATAAGTGGAGAATTGTAGTTTCATAGTAATATATCGAAATAAAAGTGGAAAACTTTGAGAAATGAGATAAATTAAGTGTGAAAGATCCACTCTTAGATATTAAGAAGATCAGTACAACAACCTAGATCATTAAATCTAGTGCGAGTAAAACTTCCACACAAAGCATGCCATAAGAAAGAAAATAAGATATTAAAAAATAATAGAAATTAATTTTAATTTTATGGAGCCTATTGAGAATAGGTGCAATCATAATTGTTTTGTCTTAGTTGAACATCGTTTGAAATTCCTATGAATTGTCATTATAAAAAAGTATAAAAAATAAATTATTAATTTTATGTAAAGTAAGTATATATTAAAGTTGAATTGAGTTAACTATAAGAAAAGCAATGTCTTAAAATAAAAGTAAGGTAAAGGTCACACAAAATGTGATTTGAACTCACAAAGAAATATAACCACAAATAATATGAAAAATAAGATAAATTAATTGAGAAAGTTCCATTACAAAATACCAAGAAGTTAGTGTGACATCTTCAAAGTTCAAATCATTAGTGGATCGATGTGACTCATAAAGTTTGATTAAATCTTACAAAATAAAATATTTAAAAGTGTAGAAGTTAATATTTTGATGGAAATAATATATTTTACCAAACAAAATTAGTTTGAATAATATCAAATAAATATTTTAATATTAAGAAAATAAATATTAATGTTGAAAGGAAGATAATTTGAAGCAATGTAATATGACAAGTTATAGGTGCTATAAATGTATATATATTGAAATTCAAATATAATAAATATAAGCAATGTAATATAATCAAATCAAACGTATGAAATCATCAAATCAGAGAGGATTTAGAGTTTCACAATAATATAAAAAAAATAAAAATTAAAATAATTTGAAAAATAAGATAAATTAGATAAGAAAGTTTAATTTGAAGTTATTATGAACTCAACTCTAACATCTTATAACAAAAACTTAAGTATGAATTAAAATGACATTAAGCACACTAAAACTTTAAAATAATAAAATATTTAAGAAAATAAAAATAAAAATTTAATTCAATAACACTTATGAATATGTGTTCAATAATTTTTGTGTTGACATAATCAGAGCAGGTTTGGAATTACTATGAATGAGAAAAGAAAATATGCATAAAAATAATATGATATTATTTTAATATTAAGTAAATATATATTAAACATAAAATTTGTCAAATTAAAGAAATATAACATAACCAAATCAAAGTGATGTAATTTGATGTGATGAGATTTAGATTTACTTTGTAATTTATCCAAATATAAGCAAAAAAGTTGAACAAATAAGGAAAAAGTTAAGCAAGAATTACACTCTAAGATGTAAAGAAGATTTAGTGTACCAACCCTGATTCTTACATTAGATATTAATAAGAATGTCTAATAATGCATGCCAAATCTATAGAAAATAAAAAAATTAATATATAGAAAAGATTATCAAATTATATAGAGCTCATTAAGACTAGTCTAAGAATGTTTTCTTTGTCTAGATCAAAAATCAATTGGAATTACAACAAATTACAGAAGTAAATAGGCACAAATAATAATGAACTTATACTTTAATATTAAGTAAATATATATATTTAATTATAAATAAAATAAGTTGAAGTAATATAATATAAAGAAATAAGAGTGATGTAAAGGTCCAACAAGAAGAGAACTAGAGATTTATAATAATATAACAAAATAAAAATGAAAATTTAAGGAAATGAGACTATTTGCACATGAGAGTTGTAGGCCATGAAATTTAGGAGATTGAGTGAGATAACCTTATTCACTAAATTAGATCTAATAAAATATAATCTAAAGCATGCCACAAGAAATGAAATTGAAAAACTTAAAATATGGAAACAAATCTTTATTTGGATGGGGCTCATTTTGAGTAGTCCAATGAATTTTGTTTTTTCTTAAATGAACCACCTATAAAATTACTATAGATTACCATAAAAAATTATTATTTCTTTGCTAACTAAAAATAAATTAAATATGAAATTAGATAAAGTTAAGAATTTTCTTTAACAAAATCAAGGCAATGAAATTGTCACACATAGGTAGATTTATCATTTAAAATAAATATAAGAAATTGAAAAAATTGGAAAAAGGAGATAAGTTGCATGGAAAAGTTTAATTGAAAGGCTCAAAGTAGTTTGAGTGTAACATCATCATTTCACAAATTTGTAACAAATCAAAATGACACATAAAGCCAACTAAAACCATAGAAAATTAAATATCTAAAAATATAAAATAAATATTTAATTTGATAAAGCATATCTAAATGAGTACAAAGGTGTCTGTTTTGCTTAATTCAAAACATTTTTGTAATTATTACAAATTTCCAAATTGAAATGCATAATTAACTATATATTACTATATATATATATATATATATATATATATATATATATATATATATATATATATTTAAGTTTAACTATTTTAGAATGAAGAAACTTAATATAACTAAATTAAATCAACATAAATGTTAGATTAAAGATAATTTGAGTATGATAGTAATATAACTAAATAAAAAAAACTTGAAAAAATGAGATAAATTATATATCAAAGGTTTATTCTATATTACTAAGAAGATCAAGAGTAGGATCCTTAACCATGAAATTAAGTATGAACTGGAATATCTCACCAAACATGATAAAAATATGAAAATAATATATAAAAATACAGAAATAAATATTTTATCCAATAAAGCAAGCATAGAAAAATACAAATACCTTCATTTTTTCTCAATTTGACGACATTTTGATTTATCACAAGTTACAAAAATAAATAAAAATAAATAATAATATATTAATTTTTTTAAATTAAAAATATGTATATAAAGGTTTAAATTCTATAAATTGAAACAATATAATTGAACCAAGTCAATGCTATGTAAAGACCACATTATGAGATATTTAGAGTTACAAAGTAATAAAACAAAATGAAACTAACAAGTTAGAAGAAATGAGATAAATTTATTTGGAAGCTATATTTTAAAATACTAAGGTGATTGAGTGTAACAAACTAAATAGTCAAATCTACTATGGATCAAAATGACTCCAAAAGTAAGTAAACAATAAAGAAAATTGAAGGATTAACGAATATATTAATGAAAATGAAATTTTTATTGTAAAAAATAAAATAATGATGTTGGTTTTGTAATAAATTTAAGAAATATATAAATAAATTAAAGTATTTTAAGTGTCACACAAAATGTGATTTAGTGTTACAATATGATAAAAAAAAATTTTAAAAATTAGATAAATTGTAAGGGAAAGTTGTATTCTAAGACTTTAAGAAGATCAAGTATAGCATTCTCAATTATTGAATCTAGCACAAATTAAAATATCTTTAAAGTGTGTCAACATGTTAGAAAGTAAGATATTTAAAGTTATATAAATGAATATTTATTTGGATTAAGCTTTTGGATTCAATTTGAATGAAATTCATTTTCTTTCAATCATAGATGGTTTGGAATTAATTTGAATTAAAAATATAAATAAACATAAATTGTAATAAATTATTATTTTGATATTAAATATATATATATAATAAAAAAGATAAATTGATAAAATATAATATAACCAAATCAAAGAAATATAAAAATTTCAAATTGATCAATTGTACTAGAAAGCTTTATTCCAAAATACTTAAGCAATTGAGTGTATCATACTTCATCATTAAATTAGGGAAGAATTGAAATGTACCATTAAACATGCCAATGCCATAAAAAATAAGAAATGCAAAAATTTCAAATTGCATTTTTAATTAGATATAGTTCACAATGCAAGTTTAGTGATGTATCTTTCATCTCAAAAAGAACACATTTGAAATATCTACAAATTACAAAAACAAAATTTGATGGACTTAAATAATAAAAGCTATTAATTTAACACTAATTAAAACTATATTAGTATTAAAATAAGTCAAATTAAAATAATACGATATATTAATTCGAAGTGATGTAGAATTGACATGAGGTGAGATCTTGAGTTTCATAGTAATTTAACTAAATCATAATGAAAAATTTAAATGAATCAGAAAAATTATATGGGAAAAAATGCCCTCCAATGTGCTATGGAGATTAAGTGTACCATTTTAACTTATTTAGTTAGGCACGAATTAAAACTTTTTGTGAAGCTTTCAAAAATCATTAAAAATATAAAAATTAATTTTTAATTAATAGAGCTTCTCAAAACAAATTGAACAAGTTTTTTTTAATCTGTATTGAACATCATTTGTAATTACTATAAAATACATAAGTAAATAAGCATAAATAATAATAAATTATTTTTTAAACAAAATAAAATATATACATAACCTAAAATAAAATAAATTGAAGTAATGTAATATAATAAAGTTGGAGTGATCTAAAGGTGACATAGAACATGAATTATAGTTTAATAGTAATATAAACAAATTGAAGTAAAACATTTTTTAAAAAAATTAATCAAATTATATAGGAAAGTAAAATCCTAATATATCATGAAGATCATGCATAGCTTTTGTGATCATCATAACATGTAAAAGTTAAAATATCATTTAAAATAATAAAGAAAAAAGCACATAAAAACATCAAAGTCAATATATCATTCAATATAACTCATTGAGACATGTTTAAAAGCTTCAATTTTGCCTAAATTGGAACTCTTTTGGAGATCTTGTAAAATAAAAAATAAATAAGGAAATATAAAAATAAATTATTATTTTAGTATTAATTAAATATATATTAAAGTTGAAATATAATAAATTAAAACAATATCTCATAAGAGGAGATGTATAGTTTAACAGTAGTATAACTAAGTCAAAATAAAAAAAAATTGAAAAACTTTAGATAAATTAAAATAGAAAGTTGAATTCCATGATACTAAATAGATCAAGAGTGACCCATCAATTATCAAATGAAATACAAATAAAAATATCTTGTAAAATAAGCCAATACCATGGAATACAAAATATTTCAAGTATAGAAAATGAATGTTTAGTTAGACAGAGGTCATCAAGATGAGTCTAATAACATTTATTTCATCTCAATCCAACCTCATTTGGAATTACAATGAATTACCAAAGAATATGCGTAAATAATTCTAAAATATTATTTTAATATTAAGTAAAAATATATTAATGCTTGATTGCAATAAATTGAAGCTATATATTATAGCCAAATCGTAGTGATGTAAAGGCCAGATGAGATGACATTTTGATTTACAAAGTAATATGATAAATCAAATAAATAACTCAAAGAAATGGCATAATTGTACAATAAAGTTGCTTCCAATGATATAGAAAAAGATGTTGAGTAACATTATCGAATACTAATTATGTACAAATAAAAATATATTGTAAAACTCTCCAACACAATGAAATAAAGGATATGTCAAAATTTCAAAATAAATTTTTTATTGCATAAAATATGTCAAGAGTTTGCAATGATATTTGTCTCTTCCCAATTAAGCCTCATTTGGAATACTATGAATTACTAACATAGATAATCATAAACAATAATAATTTATAATTCTAATATTACGTCAATATATATTATAGATAAAAATGAAATAAATTAAAGTTATGCTATATGACCAAATTAAAGCAAAATGAAGGTCCTATGAGAGAAGATTTATGATCATATAATAATATAGAAAATTTATTTCTAAAAATTTGAAGAAATAAGATACAATATGATAGAAAGATGCTTTATAAGACACTAAGGACATCAATTGTAGAGTGTAAAATTGTCAAACCATGTAAGAATTTAAAAGTTTCATAAAGTGCGCTAGAAGTACAAAAGAGAAATAACTTAAAGTATAGAAATAATTATATAATCTAGTAGATGTTGATGAGACGAGTTTGATGAAGTTTTTTTTATCATGAACAAGCTTTTGCTTGGAATAATATAATTAGAAAAAAATTAAAAATAATAATGATAAATAAGTTTTTAATTTTATTAAAAAATTATATATGTTAAAGCATAAAGTTGATAAATTGAAGTTGTGTTATATAAAAAATCAAGGTGATATAAAGAACACAAAAAAGGAGAATCAGAGCTTCATTGTAATATATCCAAGTGAAAGTTAAAAATTTGAAGAAATGAGATAAATTGTATAAAAAAATTACATTCAAAGATACTAAAAAGATTGAGGGCAAGATCCTCAATCATTAAATCCTGTATAAATCAAAATTTCCATTAAAACTTGTCAAAACCACTAAAAAATATTTAAAAATATATAAATAAATGCTTAAAATGATAAAACTATTTGAGATGAGTTCAATAATAGTTTTTTAATAATATGCAAACATAAATTAAAAATGAAATGAGGTAAATTAAAACAATGTAACATAACAGAAATAAACAAATGTAAAGCTTATATGTGGTGAGAAGTGGAGTTTCGAAGTAAAATAATAAAATCAAAGGAAAACATTTTTAAAAAAAGAGAAAACTTGTATATGAAATGTATATTTTGATATTTTAATGAGATGTGTGTAATATTATTAATCATCAAATCAGATACAAATAACAAAATCTTAGAACTAGTTACAATTCTTGAAAATAAAGTATTAAAAATATAAAAATAAATATTTAGTTAGATAGAGCTCATAGAGATATGTTCAATGACACTTGTTTCACTTTATCAGATATTATTAAGAATCACTAGCAAATGAAAAAAAATAACCATAACCAAAAATAATTTATTATTTTAATATTAGGTTAATATATAAAAAAGAATAGATGAGATAATCTAAATTAATATAATATAACAAAAATAAAAGGAAAAAACTTTGAAGTAGTATGCTAAAGTATAGTAGAGAATAAGATACAGAGATACCAAGGAGATCGAGTCTAACATACTTGATCATTAAACAACATATGAATTAAAATTAATAGATGGCATACCAATGCAAAAACAAAAACAACATATTTAAAATATACAAATAAATATTTAATTTGATGGAGCTCACTTAGACTTGGCCAATCGATGTTTGTTTCATCTTGATTAGACATCATTTGAAATTATCATCAATACAAAATTTAAAACAAAAAAATAATAGTAACTCATTATTTTAATAATAATGAAATACATATTAAAGTTAATGTGAGAGAAATTGAGGTGATGTAATATAACTTAAGGGAAAAGATGGAAATTTTCATGACAAGAGAATTGTAGTTTCAAAGTAAAACAATCAAATTGTAGCAAAACATCAATAGACACAAGAAATATTATATGAGAAAGTAGCATTCAAAGAATCCAAAGCGTTGAGTGTAGCACCATCAATCATCAAGTTAGATATGAATAACAAGGACTAGCAAAATATGCTAAAATCTTAGAAAATAAAAAAATTAATTACTATGAATAAAAATTAAATAATAATATATAATAATAAATTATTATATCAATATTAATTAAATATATCATAAAAAGGGTTAGATTAATTAGAGGAAATTAATATAATAGAAACAAGTTAATGCAAAAGTCACATGAGAGAAGAATTATTGTCTTATCGTAATATAACCAAATACAAGTAAAACTTTGAAGCCATGACAAAAATTATTCCAGAAAGTTGCATTTCAAGATGCTAAAAAGATTGAGTGTAACATATTTGATTATCAAATAACACATGAATCTAAATGAATTTAAAAATATACCAAAAAAAAATATGGAAATGAATGTTTAATTAGATTGAGTTGGTCGATAAGCAACCAATGTTGTTTGTTTCATCCCGATGAGACATTTTTTAGAATTACTATGAATTTCCAAACTAAATATGCATAGATATTAATAAATTATTATTTTAATATTATATGAATATCCAACAATCTGATGTGAGATAAGTTGAAGCAAAGTGATATAGCCAAATAAATGTAACGTAAAGATCACACGTAAAGAGAATATGATGCTTAAAGAAATCGAACAAAATCAAATAAAAATATTTCAAGAAATTGGTGATAAATCTTATATCAAATTTGCATTTGAAGTTACAAAAGAGATCATGTGTAATATTTTCTATGGTTAAAATTTTTATGAATGAAAATGTATCATAATATTTGCCAAATCCTAAAACAAAATTATTAAAATAATTAAGAATTACTTAATTGCATAAAGGTCATTGAAACGAGTCAAAGGTTATTTATTTGTTCTTGGCTATACCACATTTCAAACTATAGTGAAACAAAAAATATTTAAGCATAAATTATAAAAAAAATAATGTTTTAATATTAACTAAATCTTTATTTAATCTAAGAGATAAATTGAAATAGTATAATATAACAAACTACAAGCAACATAAAGTTCACAAGACAGGACATATAGATTTTTACTATAATATAACCAGATAAAAGAGAAAACTTTTGCAAAATGAAATAAATTATGTTAAAATTGCATTGTAAAATACTATATAAATCAAATGTAATGTCCTTTATTATTAAATAAGGAACGAATCAAAATAACTTATAAAATATGTCAAAACACTTTAAAAAATAAATAAAATATCAAAATGAATATTTAGTTAGATTGAATTCTTTGAGATGAGTTGAATAACGGAGGTTTTTTTACCCAATTTAATTTCATTTGGAATTATTGCAAAATTTAAAATTAAATAACGATAATAAAATAAAAATGTATTTTAAAATATTGCAAAAATAAATAATATAGGATAAAGGAGAAAAAAGGGATATGTAATAATAACTAAGTTAATGTGAAAACATAAAAGAAATGAGATAAATTATATAAGAAATTTTTATTTTAAGATAATGAGAAGAACTAGTGTAGCATCGTGATAAAAAAGTTAAGAATTAATTGAAATGTGTTGAAAAGTATGCCAATATTATATAGAGCCCATGATGTATAATATAATCTTAAAAGTATTTTTTTTTGAAATTACAACAATGTAGTAAATTTAAAAAAACAAATTATTATTATTACATTATGTAAATAAATATTAAAGGTAAATTTGATAAATTAAAGCATTATAATTTAATCAAATCATAACATTACAAACATGACATGAGAGGACATTTAGTCATATGTGTTTATTAAAGCAATGAAAGAAAAAAAATTAGAAGAAATGAGATAAATTATATAAGTGTAAAAGTTTTAACCATCATCTCATACACATAGAAAAATGTCTTGTAAAGTGTATAAACATTTGATAGAGCCCACCATTAGGAGTTTAATAATTTTTACTTCATATCAATTGAATCTCATTTAAGATTAATGAGAATTTAAAAATTAAATAAGAAAAAATAAAAACAAAATATTTTTTTAACATTATATAAATTAATATTAAAGATAACATGTTGTAAATGGAAGCATTGTGATATGACCAAGTCAAAGCGATGCAAATGTCGCAAAACAAAAATAACTAGTATTTAATTTTTATATAACTAAACAAAATGAAAACTTTTAAAACATGAGGTAACTTTTTTGAGGAATTTTCATTTCAAGATGCTAAAGAGATAAAGTGTAACAACATTAATAAAAAATTATGTACTAATCAAAACTCCTAAGAGAAGATTCAAAGTTACAAAATAAAATAATCAAGTCAAAGTGATCAAATGTAACATTCTTGAACCTTAAATAAGGAATTAATTAGAATGCCTAATAAAGTGTGCCCATGTTGGAGTAAAACAAAAAAACTTTAAAATGCAAAAAAAAATATTTAATTTGACAGAGCTTATCTAGACGAGTCAAACGACATTTGTTTTATCTTATTGGAACCACATTTGGAATTACTACAAATTACAAAAGAAGATAAATATAAATAATTAAAAATTATTATTTAAATTGTAAATGAATAGATTTTAATCCTAAAGGATAAATTAAAGAAAAATAATATAAGTAAATAGAAAAAAATGTGAATGTTATTTTGAGAAAATATTCGAAGTAACAACATAGTAATATGATCAAATGAAAGAAAAATGTTTGATGAAATGAGAAAAACTGTAAGATACATTTATATTCAAATGTACTTAAGTAAAAATATAAATCTCTCATAAAACTTGCTAAAATTATAAAAATAAAATAAAAATAGTAAAACTAATCTTTAATTAGGAAGACACTTCAAAATGTGTCAAATGATATTCCTTTAATCTGAATCAAACCACATTTGCAATTACTACAAAATAAAAAAATTATATGCATAAATAATAAAAAATTATTATTTTAATTTTTCATTAATATATATTAAAGTTAAAAAAAGATAAATTGAAGTAATTTAATTTTTACAAAACACATCGATATAAAGTTCACAATATTTATCACAAAGAATAACATTATAAAACTCGAAATTGGGATAAGAAATTTTATGAGATGAAAAAAATAAATAGGGAAAGTTCAATTCTAAAATATAAGATCAAGTGCAATACCATTAATCATCAAATTAAGTAAAAATAAATGACTCATAAAGCATGTAAAAACCATAAAAAATAAAATATTTAAGAATATAAAAAATATATAATTGGATAAAGCTCATTAAGTTTAGTGCAATAATGTTTTTGCATCTAAATTGGACATTAATTGGAATTTTTATGAAGCAACAAAACATATAAGCATAAATGATAATACATTATTACTTGAATGTTAAGTATATATATATATATGAAAACTAAATTGACATAAATTAAAGAATTGTAGTTAAATATAACTAAAGGGAAGATATTGTCACATGAGAAGAGATTTATGTTTGTATAAAACTGTAACCAAATCATTGTGAACAATTTGAAGTAATGAGGTAAATTTTATGAGAATGTTATGTTCCAAGATACTAAGAAGATTGAGTGTAGCATTATTCACCATCAAATTAGTTTCAATTAAATTGTCTTAAGAAAGATCTAAAAATAATAGAAAATTTAAAAAATTAAAAAATATTAAAATAAATATTTAATTTGATAGACATTGTTGAGACATATCTAACAATTTTTGTTTTGTCTTGATTAGACTTCATTTGGAATTCGTGTGAATTGCAATTGAAAATAAGCATACGATAAGATAAATTAATATTATAATATTATATAATTATATATTAAAGTTGAGATGATATAAATTAAAGTAAAAATAATCTAACCAAATATGGGATGTCTAAAGGTCAAATGTGAGGAAATTTAGAGTTACAATTTAAATAAATTGAAATCAAACAAAAAAACGAAAAACTAATATAAATTGTATGTCAAAACTATATTCCAAGATGTTAAATAGATTGATTATAATATTTTTAGTTATCAAGTCAAGTATGAATCAAAATATAGAAAAAAAATTTTGTAATATAAAATGAAATATTTAGTTAGATAAAGCTCACTGAGACGAGTCTAAGGATGCATGTTTTGTCTCGATTGAACATTGTTTAAAATTTCTCCATATTACTAAATCAAATAAGCATAAGTAATAAAAATTATTACCTTAATTTTAGGTAAATAAATTTTAAATAATAAATGAGGCATATTGAAGGGATATAAAATAAGAAAAATAAAGACATGTAAACATTACATGAGTGGAGAGTTTTTGTACATAGTAATGTAGTAAAATGGAACAAGATAGATTTGAAAAAAAGATAATTTGTATTGAAAAGCTATGTTTCAAGATATAAAAGAGATCAAGTGTAATATCATCAATACTCAAAAAAGGTACAAATGAAAATACTAGTAAACCATGCTAAAACTTTGCAAAAAAATATTTAATGATATAAAAATAAATATTTTACAAGATAAAGTATATCAAGGCAAGTCCAATAACACTTATTTATTCTAATCTAACTTTGATGAGAATTATTATGATCTATAACGGTAAATAAACATAAATAATAATAAATTATTATTTTAATATTAAGTAAATGTATATTAAACCTAAAATAGGATAAAGTAAAGTGAACTTATCCAATAAATTTAGTGATATGTAATACTAACATAGAAGGAGATTTAGAGCTACAAAGTAATATCACAAAATAAAAGTAAAACTATCTCAAATTTAGAAATAATTTGAAATGGTTGATTAAGTTTTGTATAATATTCAAAATGTATTGTTTTTTGTTGTGCTTATGATTGTGACCACACTAGTATTACAACAATGGTTCCTATTAAATGTCAAAATTAAGCATACTTGGATGAAAGTTGTGCACAATGGGTGACCTTAAGCTATCTTGATGTTCTACATTGTTTTTCATAACTTTTGTTTCTCTAATAGAAAACATTTTAGTTTAATACCATATTAATATTAATACAATTTTATTTACAAATGATATTTTATAATAAACTTTTTTAATTTTTTCTTAATATTAACTTTATAACATAAGTATACTTTTTGCTCATTATTAATATGTCTAGTTAAAATAATGTGATAAAAGAATAAATTTAACTTAATTTAATAGATGAAAATATATCTTATATCTAATATGTTACAATAAAATTATTATATAATTATAGTAGTTTGTACTAGTTTCCCATAATGGTTTTTTTGATATGACGATGATATATTATAAAAGATAAACTATCTCAAATTTTATCATTGTTATGACATATTTTTTATATTTCAATTAATGCTTAACTTAAACTTAAATGTTTGCAATACATTAAAATACTTCTAAACCTTGGAGGTCTTTTTTTATATTAATTACAATTAAGGTTATCTATAATTAACATTTGTGTCTCTTCTTTATCGCATTGTCTTCCCCTCACCCGCTCTCTCCTGTATCACTTGTAATTTTCTTATTTCTCTTTTTCTTATACTATGATATTTATTTTCTCTATCTCCCATATCTTGCCTCCCATTTCTCTTTTTTTCTCTTTCACTTCATTCAATTATCTCTCTTCTCCTATTATTATTATTTGTTTCTATTTCATTCCTACATATCCATGACATTTCTCAATTATCATATACTTATACCCATCTCACATATCCATTTTTATCTCTTTCAATTATAAATAATTTAGAAATCTCTAATGTTGTACACTTTAATATATATTTTATTATTTAAACCTAATACATAGTTTTTAATTTTATTTCTAAGAATTAAAAATTAATGTAACTAATTTTTATAATTAATATTTATTTTAAGTGCAATAATGATATTGATAATTTCTTTTCAATTTAATATAAATAAGACAATAATATTAGAATATATTATCAGAAATCTATTAAAGAAAAATAAATTTTAGAAAAAAAATACAAGATATAATTTAGAAATGTTTTTAAATAACTCTTTATTTATGAGACAATAACAACAAGAGTATGATTTAATTGCTTTTATATAGATCTATAGTTACACAATAATTGTAGCACTACATTTCTACAAAGTTAAAAATGTTTGGTCAAGAGTAGTATTGGAATGTGTGAACTCATGAGAAGCCCATGTGTAGCACATTTTTTTCATAGCATTTATTCTTTAAAAAAATGCAGTAATTATATGTCTCCCTCTCTTTTTCCTATACTCTCTTTCTCTTGCTACATCTTCACTATTATTTTCCTCTATGATCTCCCTATTCGTTTGACATTCTTCTTCTAGTGTACTCACTCCCTTCTCTCCCAATATCTTTCATTCCAATCTCAGTTTCACTCATCCATGTTCTTATCATCATTTTATTTTCTTTGCCTTTCTCCTTTATCAGTTTGTGGCATTATCACTTTCAAATATCTTTTAAAATTTTTTAAATATAATACATTTTAGTCGAAAGTTTTATGTTTTTAATATTAATATAACGAAATTTTTTAGTTAATTTGTTACAATTATTACAAGCATGTGTTTATAACACTTGTTATAATATGCTAATATTACTTCATATATTATCTACTTTGCAAAAACATTATAAAAAAAAATTAAAATATTATTTATTAACAAATTAGTAAATATATCTTTTTATTTATTATAATACTTTGAACTTTCAATATAAATTTCAATTTTACTTGAACATATGTATAACCATGACAAACATTCTTTATAATAATTAATGAGTAATAATTTGTTTTATATCTCTTATTTCATATGAAAAAATTGTTATTTTTTTCATGTAAAACTAAATATAATTAAAATTATTATTTTACATTACTATATATTTTAAAAGTTAATATACAAATTTAATAAAGAAAAATTTATTTTTTCATTTTATCCTCTTTATTTTCTCTCTCTATCACAATATTCATATCTACTTTCCCTTATGACACACATTAATATAACATTTCATACATTGCCTTATTACTTAAAATATATATAAATAGTATAATTTTTAAAATCTTACTATCTACACATATTGTGGTATATCATAATAATAAATAAGTTATTTTGTTCTTGTGAAATAAACAATAATAAATTTATTTATTTATATTTACTATGATAAAATACATATTTAGTTTTAAAAAAATTCAAAATTTATATGCTTTAAATTTTTACCTAAAAATAGTGTAGTTAAAGAAAACATTATAAACAATTATAGTAAAACATTTTTCATATTTTAATATTTAAAATAAATTAAATTTAAAATACTTTCTTTATAAGAACTATAATTTTGTGAAAATAATTCCTACTCATTAATATTTATTTTAATAAAAGTAAAAATATACAAAATATTTTTAAATTTTCATATAATTGATATCTTAATATCAAAATATACTATGACATATATAATAAAAATAATTATTTTACAAGTTTATATGAATAATAATTTAGAACAATATTTTAACTATTTATTATTTTCTAAATAACAAGTATACAACTATGATTTTCCAGCTCTTCTATGGATGTTTAACAACACTAGTAATATTCAATTATATCTCATTAGAAATTAACATTTAAGAATGCTTGAGAGAATGCTCAATTTAGTGACGTTTTTGGATGTCATAAATTTCCATACATTATTTCAAAGCATTATTATTTCTAATAAATGGCACTTGATTTAAACAATATGTAAATATTTATAAGAAACAAAATTATGGATTTCATTCTATAATTTAAATTTTAATGATGACTTATTAATGCATAATACTCGTTTGAACTATAATAAATTACAATGGATATACCTTTATAGCAATATGTAAATATTTTGTATAATATTTTTTGGTATAATTAAAAATTTCATAAAACATTAACTACCTAAAATGATATCATTAATATGAAATGTTATTTATATTTATTATCTATCTTATGTCACATATTGATAGTATATTAGAATTATTTGGGAATATTCACTTTATATAGAAGTATAGTATAAATACATTGGAGTATATTACTAGATATATAATGAATATAAAATATTTTTTCAAGGTGTGCACCCATGCTAATTAATGTAATTTCTAAAAAATGTTCATTATCTTCAAGGCAATAGTCATAGAAGTCCACAATAACACTACATGTCATTAGAACTTAAATGTTATCGATGCTTTTGTGAGAGTGGTACTGGTATGGGGGACATCATAAGAAGTTCCCTTGCATATATTTGTTCATAACTTTTGTTTTTCAAATAAATGTGAGTGGCACATAATAACATGTTAATATTTATTAATAAATAACATTACTATTTATGATATTTTATAATTTGTAATTTAGCAATTATTTATTAATATACCTATATTATAATGTTACCATTTAGCATAGTACTAAATATGACTCTTAGTATGATTTAATAAAATATATTTTTAATATACTTTAAATGTATATAATATTACTTATATTAACAAAAATGAACTTAAATTATTATAAATTTATAGTGACATACAAATGATGTGTGTAATCTTTTTTAATATTATAGTATATTATAAAACAAAAGATAACTACAATTATGTTATTTTTATGAAATATTATTAATATTTATTATCTGTGCTAGTTTATATGAAGATAATATATTTGTATAAGTGATACTATTTATTATTGAATTAATTTTTAAGAAAACACATTAACAAAATAGTACTAAATTATAAGACAACACAAATTTTAAACATTAGCAACATCAACACATAAAAAGAAAATTTTATTTATTGTTTTTTTAAATATTATACATAATTAATAATTCAATATTAATATATATACTATAAGTTAAACTCCTTTTCCTCTCTTCCATCTTTATCCCATTCTACTCCCATTTTTCTCTTTCTCTCATTTGTCTCCTTTTCACTCTTATATTTAATCTCCCTATTTCCTATCTTCTTCTCTCTTATTTTATATATCTCTATATTTTCCCATCACATCATTCTCTATCTTCTAATCCCTATCTTTTTATCTATTTAATATACCTGATTAGTTGACCTCTCTCTTTTATTCCATTCCTTCCAAAACCCTCCATCTCACTCTCCTCTTTTTGTATCTCTATGTATCCTTTCTTCTTTATTACTTTCTTTCTCTTTATACATGCTCACTTTAATTTACCTTTATCTCTTTCTTAACTTTTACTTTTTGCTAAATATCTCTCTTTATTTAGCCACCTATATCTTTTCCAATCTCATTATCTTTATTTTCTTATCTCTATCTACTAATATTATAATCATCTCTCTCTAAATCTCTCTTCCTTTCAATAACCTCTATCTAACTCTCTCTTCTCTTCATGATAGTATGTGTCTATAGTTACTTTCCTTAACTCTTTCTCTTTCAACATGTTCTCTCTAGGATAACTTTGCCTTCACTTTCTACTCTTTTGTTAAGAATCTTCAATTTCGCTTATCTCTTCTCGCCCTTTTTCCTTCATTCCTCACTTAATCTTTCTCTTCCTTGAATCTCTCATCACTTCATTTTCTTCCCATTCCTGTTTTCTCTTTCATGCATTCCCTCCTAAAAATCTTTTAAAATATTTATATATAATAACTTTTAGTAGAATATTTTGTGTTACTTTATTATTACTATAATAACATTATTTTGCTTTTTAGAATCCTTAGAAACACATGCATATACCATATATCATAATAGTTATCATTAATAAAGATAATTTCTTATGCAACAAATTTATAAAAAACATTTAAAGTATTTTTTTCAAATTATTGTATATTTTTGTATTTGTCATAATATTCTAGATATTTTGTTTAACTTTTAATTTTACTTTATACATTTTATTTTATAGTTAATATTAAAAATTATATTTAGTTTTCATCTAAAAACTAATATGACAAATATACGTATTTCGTATTACTATATATTTAAAAGAAGCATTGCTTAAAATGAAAATATAGCCATTTTGTTCTATCATCTCTTCCCTTAATATCCCTATTTTCATCGCATTTGTCCTTAATCTTTTCAGGTCCCCATCCTTTCCTTTCATAATATTTATCTCTGTCTCTCTAGTATCTCTTTTTCTAACTCCATCAATTAATATTAACTAAGAAATCTCTCATGTTAAAGGAATCCATATAATATTTCATGCCTAGTAATATTATTTATATTGTATATTTAATAAAAAAATCATAAAAAACATATGCCTAACATACATTTTGATATATCAGTTCTAAAGTATGCATAAGGAATTATACATTTGTTGTATAATTAAAAAAAACATTTGATATTTAGGCTCTATTTTTTCAATGCACACAATTCAGTTGGTAAATATTAATAATACTAAAATTTCATAAAATGTTTTATTTCATATTTTCTGCTTCATAATTTTTAAATATTTGACTATATATTTTTAAAAATTATTATTAAGTAGAAAAACATTTATCTATGAATTTCTACTTTCTAGGAAGATATAATATAAATAATGTCTCATTAATTAAAAATAAGTAAATTATTTATATTATAATACATTCTAATATTTGTAATAAACATAAACCATTTTTAAAAAGTTTATACAAGAGATAATTAAGAAATTATCATACATAATTTGTTATATTTAGGATAATAGTCAAGAAAATATATTTTTTGAAAATGTGTATTGTGACCACACCAACATTAAAACATTTGGCAAATTTTGAACTCTAACACTAGTCAAGCTTGTGATACTAATTTGGTAATTGACCTTTTTGCAAAAAAATTCATAGCAATAATTTTTCTAATGAAAGTGTTTTTGTTTTAATAATACAGTGATATTTTTTAATAAAAAACTTAATTATATACTTTATTTCTTAATTTTCGTTTTACTTATTATTTATTAGTGTTAGTTATGTAATGATTATCATTTTCTTTAAATTCCTCATTCTAGACTCAATATCTATCTTCTTTGTATCTCTCCCTTTATTTTCTTGTCCCATTCTCATCTATCACTTTTTGTTGCTCTTATGTAAAATTTCATTTAAAATGTTTTATATAATTCCTTTTAGTATAATATTTTTTAGTTATTTTATTACTTTTCAAATAAATATTTAAGTTGATGTACTCGAATTCTTAGAAATACATGATTATAAGAGGTATTATAACATTTTAATATGAACGAACATAAAATCTATTATTAATTTAAATTATAATTAAAATTAATTATAATAACATTTAGTAACTAATAAATATGTTTTATTAATTAGGATAATAATTTTTAATTTTGAAAATAAAATTCAATAATATTTGAATTCATATATAATTATAATAAATAAGCTTTTTATTAATTAATGTGTAATAATTCACTTTATTATCTTATTTTACAACTAATAATAAAAATTTAAATTCTTTCATATGAAATATAATATCAAAAAGATAATTATTTTAAATATTATATATTATTTCTAAGAAGAATAATTTACAAAGCTTAAAATGTAAGTATTCCTTCTTTTTATCATTTCACTCTCTCTATGTGTCATTATTTTATCTCTATCTTATAATCTATATTATATATTTACTAACATAATAGTAAAAATCATATCTATAATGTTTATTATAACATATCATTGCAAGAAACCCAAAACATAATTATATGTTTGTGATACAATTAATGTTAATTCTTTTATATTTATGAACTAAGGAAGAAATACTATTATTTTTATATTATAATAATGTCTAACATTTTCTCTTTTCCTAATTTTACTATACATAGTGATGAAATTAAAATAAGGAATATAAATAATCAAATAAGTTTTGATAGTGCATAAAAATGCTAATAAATAAAATTTCTAAAACCATTCATTATGTTCATAGAAGTAGATCTTTATAATTCTTATATTTGTTCTACCACAATTGCATTGCAATAGTGTATATAATTAGGACCAAAATGTTAACAATGATTTGCTAATTGCAATATTAATTTTGGCAGCTTTATTAGTTTTGGCAGCTTCATAACATGTCATCAAGTACATAATTTCTCATGGCAATCATTTTTCTAATAAATGTGAGTTAGTTTTAATAATGTGTCAACATTTATTGGTATATAATCTTTTATGCAACAAATTTATCAATAAAATTAAAAAATTATTTCTTATAAATTATCAAATATATGTTTCTATTTACCATAATACTTTGAGCTTTTATTATACATACCAATTTCACTTGAACAAAGGTATAACTATGGCAAACACTCTTTAAAATAATTGATGGGCAATAAATCTTTTTGTATTTCATATTTTACAATAAAAAATAATTTTTCATTTCATATAAAAATATCACAAATATTATAATTATGAAACACTATGCATTTTAAAAAATTAATATGAAAAGTTTAAAAATTAAATATTCTTTTTAAATTCTCTCCTCTTTCTTTTCTTGCTCTATCACTATTTTCATATCTAGTTTCTCATGTTGCACACATTAATACAATACTTCACGCATCATGTTCCTATTTAAATTATGCATTAATAATATTAATATATATATATACATATATATATATATACATATCACGTTATAACACATTAAATTATGTATAACACATTCTATGTTTGTAATATAATTAATAATAATTTTATTCATTTAAATTTATTACAAAAAATATAAAATTAATTTCATGTTTCTAACAATTAGAAATTTATATCCTTTTGTTTTTTATTGAACAAAATAATATAATTAAAACAAAAATTATAAAAAATAATAATTTCTTATTAATTTAAGATAAAAAATTTATTAACATTAAAATAGATTTTAATTAACATTTGAGATCATATTAAGTAACTAAAAAATATTAAATTTAAAATTATTACTTGTTATAATCTATCTATACAAATAATAGTATCAACGAATGTATTATTTTTTTTCATTGAATTTAAATTATTTTTAGTATTACAACTAATTAATATACTAAAATGAATTGCTAAAAAATATTGCTTTGTTAATTTATTCAATTATTTGTGTCGCTACTTTATTATTGTAACTTTATCTCTTAGTTAGTGTCTTCTACTCACCATCTCTCTCCTCAATCCTTGTCCTTTCATTTTATTCTCTTTAAAAAATTTTATTTATTCTCTATCTTCTTTATCTTTACTCTTTTCTCTCTTTTTCTTTTCTATATTTCTCTCTACTTTTTGCTTTAAATCTCTGCCTTTTGCCCTATGAAATTTCCAATTATGAAAGTTTAATTTTAATGCTTTGAAAATAAAAGATCTAATAACATAAAAAATGTTATTTAAATTTGTAGACCTCATTCAAATCAGGTCTACAATGATGTCTTTTAATCTCCATTAGAGCTTTTATATTTAAATAAGTAATAATAATAATAACGTGTTATTTTAAACAATTTGAAATAAATAATAAATCTAAAAGAAGACTAATTAAAATAGTGTAGTATTACTAAATAAAAATAATGTAGAGGTCATACAATAAGGGAATGAGAATGTCATAGTAATATAACCAATAAAATTTAAAGCTTTTCAATAAAGGATATGTATTATATTAAGAAATTGTGTTGCAAGATAATAAATAGATAAAGCATAACTTTCGCTATCATGTGATAACGTAAAAATAAAAAGATCACGTAATTCTTGCAAAGACTTTAGAAAATAAAATATTTAGAAATATAAAAATGAATATTTTATTAAAAAGAACTCATAAAAAAGGAGTCCATCAATGTTTGTTTAGTCATGACTAGATCGTGTTTAAAGTTATTCAAAATTACTAAAATGATAAAACTTTAATAGTAAAATATTAATATAACTCAATCAAAGAAAACAATTTTAATAAAATATGATAAATCCTATAGAAAAGTTGCAATCCAAGATGCTAAGAAGATTGAGTGCAACATCTTCCATCATCTAATTATGTTCAAATCAAAATGTCTCCTAAATAAATTAAAAATATTTGAAAAAACTTTGAAAAATCAAAAATTAATATTTAATTTGATAGAGCTCTTTAAAAAATTTTTAATAGAATTATTTTATCTTTATTAAACATCTTATGGAACAACTATGAATTATAAAAAATGATATTCTTAAACAATGAAAATTTGCTATTTAATTTTTTATAAAATATATTTTAAAACATAAAAAACATAAATTGAAGTAATGTAATATAACTAAATTAAAGTGAAATAAATGTTACAAGAGTGGAGATTTAGTGTTATGTAGTAATATATCCAAATAAAACAAAAACATTTGAAAAGATAAGATAAATTATATTGAAAGGTTATATTCTAACACATGAATAAGATTGAGTGTAACATAATCATTAAATGAAGTACAAAAAAATTAAAACTTTTGTTAAAATCTTATGCTTGTTATATGTCGCAAATTATTCGAAATTATTATTTTCCATAACAATAATATTTTTAATTATGAAACATTTCTGCTATTTATTAAATTTATCATTATAATAAATATTAAACATATTATTAAATAAAAAAGTTAAATAAAAAAAAATAGTCTAGTAATAATAATAATAATTCTTATTATGTTATAATTTTGAGTTTTAATAATTAGTAATACAACTTATTTTTCAATTCTTATAAAAACTAAAAAACTATTACTCATTTGAAACATTAATTAATAATTTTATTTAGAAAAATAATAGCCAATATTTTCTTAATAAAATAAAATTTTTTGATAATATATTGTATTATTAAAAAATATCAATATGTTGTTCTTCTTCTTATTTTTATAATTCCAACACATAATTTTTTTATTTTTTTGTCTACAACAAATTCCTTGCCTTTTTTTCTATTCTTCTAATTCTTTATCAAATTCTTATTATTTCTTGCTTTCCGAAATTTATGATTGAGCCATATTGTTTGTTTATTTCTTTTAGTCAAAATATTTTTTAAGGAATAATATGAACTTTTTCAAAACATTCTTTCCTTAGTTTTGTTAGCTATTAGTAAAATTTATTAGTTCATAAGATTGATTGACAGCATTATTCTCAACAATTTCGAAAATTAAGATAATGTTCAATTGCATTATTACTTTTAATCAAATTTCAAGTTAATAATTATTTTTTATCCCTCTTATCTTATCAATTATTACTACAAAAAACTTAATAATATAAAGTGAATTATGTAATAGTTTTAAAAAGCATTTATGAAAAGTAATTAATTATGAATTTATAGTTATTACTAAGTTGTAATAGTTAGCTAATAATGCTTTTCAATATTATCATAACAATAGTTATGAACCTTAAAATAATGAATATTTTAAAAAAATGTTATTTATAATATTAATACATCAATTATCACTTAATTATATCACATAAGGAATTTAATAAATAATCAAAGAAAACTGAATACTAATATGGGAATTTATTTCATAAATATAATTACTAGTGTTTTCTTTATACCCAATCATTATAAGTATAAGAATGAATTATTGCAATTATCATCAATAATTATAGGAAAAGAATTCTTAATAAATTTCATCAAAATATTAGTACAATGTATTTATTATTCTTATACTAAAACTACTTTTAAAAATTATTTATTATTCTTCATTTTCAATATCAGAATTAAGAATTAGCTATATAGATAACGATTAAGCACATAAGATCCAAATACAAAAACGAAGTCTTACTAACTTTTATTATAGTAAATAATACAGTATTAATTAATAATAAAAAATAAATTAGTGAATTTATTATAAAATAATCAAAATATTTAATCAAAACAATTTTAATTACATTGCATTAAAATTCTTCAAGGGAATTTCAAAAGAAAATAATAGATTTTATCCCTCATCACGTAAATAATAATATTTCATAATTGTCTTACTCTTTGTCACTCATCTCACTATTCTATGTATCTCTCATTGTTAACATGTTCATGTCTTTTTATCGATTTCTAAGTCTCTTGTAGTATGTGCTATACCATGTCTCTTTATATCTTTTTATATGTCTCTCTACATAATTTTTGTCCTCCTTAATGTTAAACTAATTTATTATTTTTGACTTCCCTTCTCTATATAGTTGTTCACTCTCTCTTACAATGTAATCTCTTGCTCTCACTCTTCTAAACATTCTCCTTGTTCACGTAAGTGTTCTCACTCTACTATACTCGCTTTATTCTGCACCACTATTTTCTTACTCATATAATCTCTTAATAACATTTAGCACTTTCTTATTGTCTCTTGCTCAACATCTCCCTCTATCTTCACTTTTAAGCATTCCTATATTTTTATCACAATTTCTCCCACTTTTTATGACTTTCTTCATTCTATGTCACCATCTCTCATAGTTGACTTTTGTAATTACTTGGTTTCCCACTTTGTGTAACTCTCTATTGTAGTTTCTGTATCTATATAATTCTCTTCTCTATCACAAAAATATTTTTTTTACACTACCTTTTCATTTTTCGATATTTCCTTCTTCCATCTTATGTATCTCTCATCCTCCTCCACTTACCTTCTTTCTCCTCATTACTACTCTAACTCACTCTAATGTTATCTTTCCATCATCACTTTGTGATGCTTAGGTGTACTTTTTGTATTTCTTCATCTTTTTTTGCCTCTCCAAGCCTTCTCTACATTTATGAAACTCTTTCACATTTTATATTTCTTTGTCTCTATGACTCAATCTCTATATCAATATTTTTATTCCTCTCCATTCTCTCTCCCACTTTCTATCCCATAAATCTCTTTCTAGCTTTTCTTCCATAATTTATATGCTCTTACTCATTTCTTTACTCTCTTCACTCTCTAATTTTCTCTCTTATCTCTCCTTTGCTTTGTTTTCTCACCTTTATTATCTCTTCACATTGATGCTTTATTTTTACCATTAACTTAAATCCTTTCCCCCTTTATCACTCTTATTCTTTCACTCTCCATTTCTTTAGCCATATCTCTAAATCTTTTAGACCTTTAGACACTTCATCTCTCTCTTCTCTTATATTTTTATAGTTTATTCCATTGCTGCCTCTAACTTCTCTCTCACCCTTACTATCTTTGTCATCTTCTTATTCCCTTTATGCTCTAACTATTCTATTTATGACCCTTATCACTTTTATCTTTTCTTGATCTCATACTTTCTCTCTCTTGTCTCTTTCTTTAACCACAAAATCTACCCTATCTACTTCATTTCCATCACTAAACTATTTATCACTCTTTGCCTCCTTAATTTTTTCCCATCTCTAACTTAGTCCCCATCTATCTCTTTTCTTCATCTCATCTTCCTTTCTTTTCTCTATATAACGTTATCACTCATAGTCTCTTCCTTCTATCTTTGTGTTTCATAGTCTCTTAGTTTCTTTGTTTCACACTAACTCTCCTCCTACTAAATTCATTCCCTTCTTACTCACTCTTTCATCATTTCTACCTCATCTGAAAGTCTTCCTTCCCTTTCTATTGATTCTTTCTATCTTAATCTTTCCTTTTTCTCCCTTTTTAGGAGAGTATAACTTTCACCATTTTTTATCTCTCTTAATATCCTTCTCTCAATTCAATCTTTCTTTTATTTCTCTTTTTCACTCTCATTTCTTTTATTCTTTGTAATCTTCTCTTATTTTGTCATTAGCTGTAAAAATAGTTATTATGTAAATATTTCATAAATACTAAAAAATTAATGCAATTTAAATATTGTAAAAATTTATTATTGGAAAATTTTTAACCATATTCTTTTATTATTTTTTTATTTATTTATCTTAATTTTATAATAATAGTAATAATAAATATTATTTGAAATTATAAATTAGGATAAGAAAGGTAAAACTTTAGTAGTTTTTTAAAAAATAAAAATATTAATATAACTATGAAATAATTGTTTATGCACAAAAACTTAAAACTTTATGGAAATAGTAATAATTATTATTATCATTCATAATAATTATGAATAAAATTTTGAATTAATAATAAGTATTTAAATATAATAAAATTTGTTTGTAACTCTTATTATTGTAATTCTTATTATTCTATTTTTTCTTATCTTCTTTCCTTTCATATTACTTTTTTTCAATGTTTTTATTTATTCTATAAATTAGTTATCTTATTATCTTCATTTTTACTTCTTGTACTTTTTTTTCTCACTTAACTCTCATTTTTCTCACTCTTCTTTTCTTCTTCTAATTCTTTGTAGTAACTTCTTCTTTTATTTCATAATGCTCCCTCAATAAAAAGTTTAGTCATTAGTTTCACGTTTTTAATTGTATTATTAATTCAAGATTATAAAAAAATTAAAGAATAATGAATTCTTAACAATTGTTTTAAGCATGTTCTTATTATGATGTTCTTTGTGATAACTTGTATTTAAAAGCTTCTAATGATAACAATTAAGAACAAAAAGTAATTAATTTCAATGACAATTCCAAGCTTATAAAATCTTATCTTATAATATTTTTGAAAACTCTACATAATATGTATAAAAAATTATATGATAAGCAATAACAAAATAAAATTGTAATGTCTTAATAAAGGATATCTATTAAAACATTATAAAGTTTGACAATTAATGAATAATATGTTTTTAAAAACACAAAATTATGATTTAATGCAAATCAAGTTTTTGATAAGTATTTATTTTAACTAAAATAAGTAATAATAGTTTTTTATTTTAATTTTAAGGAGTTACATGTCCTAATAAATTTAAAATTTCAATCTCGAAATTATGGATAAAAGGTTGCCTCATGAAGAAAACAACTATTGACTTATTCTTAGTTGTTAATTTTCCTTCCTACAATAGTTTTAAATAAACAAAGAACTTAACAATAGTATCAAGTAATCATATAAGCTGTTATCAATTGATCATATAACATGACTATAACTATAAATGGTTAAAGAATATTTCTACTACATTTAAATAATATAATGAATAATTCTTAATAATTATAATAAACATTATTATTAAGAACAATATTTATTATCACACTATTAAAAATAATTAATAAAATAATTTTTTTATTAATAATACAAAAGATTATCACCATTAAGGAACTAAAACAAATAGTTAATCTTTAATTTTCACTAGACCACACATTTTAACTTATTAGAAATTTATTCTGTAATTAAGTAGTTATAGCCCAAAATAATGTAATATCTATAATTATTTTATAAATAACAAAAACAATTAGGAATAGTTTTGTAATTAATAATTAAATAAGTTTTTATTGTATGTCCTTTATAAAAAATGAATTGAAATAAACATTAGGAATAACATAACTAATTAATAAAAATTATTTCATTTAATTAATCCTAGTATAATTATGAAATATTTCGTAAAAGGGATATCAATGTTTATTACTAAAGAATATAATGAAGGGATGATTAAAATAGATGAAAAATTATATGATGAATAAGAATATAAATTATTTGTAGTTGTTCTATTATAAATTATAATTCTTATGTAATAAAAAAATTCAAAAAATTAATTAATTATATATTAATTTCTTGTCAAGAATAATCATGCTAATTGCACATATAATGACATTATCTAGAACCAATATCCATTTACAACTAATAATAACAATGATAATAATTATTAAATTTTATCTACCAATAACAACAATTACTAAAATTTCAAATAGTAGTTACTAATTATAATAACTATAAGAATAAAATATAATTATTATCATAGTAATAATTCAAAAAATAACTATAATTTAGATAATTAGTAATAACCACTATTGTAAATATTAAAAAAACTTTAGTAATAATTTAAATGTTAGAATGTCAGATTTTAATAGTGAATATCAGTTTAAATTATTATAGGTAATATTAATAGAACAATTAATATGTATAAAACATTGGAAATTAAACTTAAATAATTGTTTGTGACTAATTTAATTACCATGTATTACATTAGAAAATTTATTTAATTATTCTTATATTAAGTTTGTTTTGTTTTTGAGATTATAGTAATATTTTGATATTTACAAAATTATTAGAGGAATTTTTATTTGTTAAGTCCAATAATAGTAATAACAAATATTCATATTAAAATATTAATAACTAAAATTTGTTATTATTATAGTAACTAAAAAATATATTCAAATTATACTAACCAATATTTAAATTTTAGTTAATAATTAATTGTAAATTAATAAACTTATTATCAAATAGTATAAATAGTTAATTAAATTTGTTTAAAATAATTAACTATAATTCTTTAAATGAAATTGGAAGGAAACAAATAATACATGTAAGAGCTAATGATAATTATTAATAGTTAATAAAACTTATTATAATTTACTGATAATTTGTTATTTAATCAAGAAGATGAGATCTAATATTTTATTAATTTGTAATATTTCTTTTTGTTAATTGAATTTGTAAGTCATTTTTGTTCATATTAGATTAATTTTTTTTGAATAATTCACTCATTTAAAACATGAAGTCATGCTCTAGACATCAACATATCATGACAATATCAAAACTGTCATGCATACATTTGTTAGAACTAAATAAAAAGCATGCCTCTTATGTCTCTTAAGCATATATACACTTGTATTTAAATGGATAGAAATCATCAAGTTGAAACCAAGACGTACAATTCTTCTTCACTATACCTAATTTTCATTTACTATGAATTACCAAATTAAACAAACATAGATATTAATAAATTATTATTCTAATATCAATTACATAATTTTTAATGAAGAAATAAGAGAAAATGAATTAATTTAATAAAACCAATTTATAGTATGTAAATGCCCATGAGATATAATATTCATATTCACTTAGTAATATAATGTTATTCATGCAAATAATTTGAAGAAATGTGTTAATTTTAAGTCAAGTTCTAATAAAACATACCAAATTCATAGAAAATAAATTGCTTCATCAAATAGAAATAATTATTTAATTAGATAGAGTTCATCATATGAATCCATTGACATATTCTACAAGTCAATTAGTACTTGTTTTGAATTATTACATATATTAAATATAAGTAAGAATACCAAATAATAAATTATTGTTTAAAATTATAAAAATAGGTATTAAATATGCATTGGGTTAAATTGAAGCAATATAACATAAAAAAATTAAATCATTTTAATGATCGAAAAAGTAAATATTTAAGGATATATATTAATATCACCAAATCAATGTAAAACATACCAAAAAAGAGATCAAGTGTTACATCATCAATTTTTTAATATAGTTAACCAAAAGATCTTGTTAAACATATCGAAAAGTATTTAAAAATATAAACATGAACATTTAGCTAAATAATGTTCAATAAGATGACTCAAATAACCTTTTTTTGGTGTTGATTGAACCTTATTTTAAATTTAATAAATTTAAAATTTAAAAAATTTAAATGATAAAAATAATTATTTAATGTTTAAGTAAATATATATTAAAACAAAAATGAGATAAATTGTTTAAAAATAAGTTAAAAATAATAATGGCATATGAAGTGAGAAAAGTAATAAGAAAAAAATATTTAAAAACATGAAAAATGCTATTTAATTTAATAGATGTTAATATGTGTTTATTTCATCTTGATGGGTTAATATCTATTTGTTTACTTAATAATATGTTATTTTAGTATTTAGTAGCCATATATTAATATTAAATTAGAAAAAAAGAAATAACATAATATATCAAAATAAACTATTCTATCGGTTACAAAAGAAGAGATTTATAGTCACCTAATAATATAACTTAATTAAAAAAACTAGAAAAATGAGAATAACTTTTTAAGTCACATTTCAAGTTATTCAGTAGATAACATTCATTATCATCAATTAAACTATATAAACAAAATATCTCATAATGCATTCCAACACAATTTAAAAAAAACTAATTCTGAATATAGAAATTAATATTTAACAAGAAATAGCATATCGAGAAGAGTCTCAGAATGTTTTATCATAATTGTACCACAATTATCATCATTATAAGTTACAAATATAAATCAAACATAAGTTAAAAAATAATTTGAACATGAATAAATATATATATTAAAGTTAAAATTACAAAATTTAAAGAAATACAGCATAAAAAAATCAAAGTATTTTAAATTTTTGGTAGGAGAAGAATTATAGTTAGAAAGAAACATAACAAAAACAAAGAAAAAATTTTTAAAAATTACATAAAACATAGAGTAAAATTATGTTCCAATATACTCAAGAAATTGATTATAATATTCTTCATAGTCAAATTTGGCAAGCAAAAAACCTCAAAAAAATGTATAAAAACTTTCCAAATAAAGTTTTGAAAAAATAAATAATTAAATGTTTAGAGATCCTTTGAGTTATTTCAAATTACAAAAGTAAATAAGGATAAACAATAAAAAATTATTAATTTAGTAATAAGAAAAGATATACTTAAACAAAAATAAGATAAATTGAAACAATGTAATATAACAAAATCAAAGAAATATTAAGGTTGCATTATAGGGGATTAGATTTTCATAGTAATGCAATTAATTAAAGTAAAAATGTTTAAAAATGAGAAACATTATTAGGGAAAGTCACATTCTATTGTCCAAACAAGATTGTGATATACATTTTTATCATCAAGTCCTTTACAAATCAAAATATCTCGTAAAGTATGATAAAACCATAAAAATTAAATTATCAAAATATATAAATAAATTTTAAGTTAGATGGAGATTTCAAGTTAAGTTAGATGACATTCATTTAATCTCATTCTAGCCAACTTTGGAATTTTTTTGAAATAAAAGGAAAATAAGCATAAAATAAAAGTATTTATTATGCTCATTTTAAATAAATATATTTTAAGGATAAAATGGGATAAATTGAAGTAATGTAATTTAATGAAATAAAGATGATGTAAAAGATACATAAAAGAAGAATTTGCGTTACATAGTAACATAACAAAATGAAAGTAAAATATTTGAACAAATTAGATAAACTACATAGGAAAGGAGTATTTTAATATAATAATAAAGCCAAGCATTACATCTTACATCAAAAAAGTACGTATGAATTGAAATGTCTCCTTAAGCTTGAAAAAATAATTGTAAATAAAATATTAAACATTATATAAGTAGATATTTATTTTGATAGAACTTATTAAAATGAATCACTTAATATTTTTTACGTCTAAATATGACCTCATTTAAAGTACCTATGAATTTAAAAATTAAAAAGAATAAATAATAACAATAATTTATTACTATAATAGTAAATAAATATATAATATAATTTAAATAAGATAAATTTAAGCAATGTAATATCGCTATCAATAAAATGTGATGGTTGTGTGATAAAAGAATTTAGGTTTCATAAGAACAAAAAAAAATTAATGTGAAACATTTTTAAAAAGGAGATAATCTTTGTTGGAAAGTTGCATTTCAAACACTTAGGTGTCTAAGTATAACATTGCCAATAACCACATCACGTGTAATATAAAATTAATCAAAAAAATATGTCAAAACACTAAAAAATAAAATTCATTAAAGTATTGAAAGGAATGCTAAATCAGATACAGAATATCAAGATGAATTATTCGAAGTTTGTTTCATCTTAATTAAATTTTTTTGGATTTTTAATGAATTACCAAAAAAAGAAAAATAATAAAAAAGTTTATTTTAATAATAAGTAAATATTTATTAAACGTTTAATAAGATAAATTAAATATATATAATAAAAAAAAATTTAAAGTCGTTTAAAGATCACCTAAGGCTTCGTTTAGGGTTTCATAGTAACAAAACTTAACAAAAACTTTGAAGAAATGAGATATGTTACATAAGAAACTTGGATTCCAAGATAAATAAAGAAGAAATAATAATAATTTATTATTTTAATTGTAATAACTATATAATAAAATTAAAATAAGATAAATTAAAGTAATATAATATCACCATCAACAAAATGTGTTTATTGTGTGATAGAAGAATTTAAGTTTCACAGTAGCATAACAAAATCAATGTGAAACATTTTTAGAAGAGTGATAAATTTTACTGAAAAGCTGCATTTGAAACACTTAGGAGTCTAAGTATAACATTATCAATAGTCATGCCATGTGCAAATTAAAATTACTAGAATAAATATGCCAAAAAACTTAAAAATAAAATTCATAAAAGTATTAAAAAATGATAAATCAGATACAGATCATGAAGATGAATTATTTAAAGATTGTTTCAACTCAATTAAATCATGTTTAGAATTTTTATGAATTACAAAAATAAATAAGAAAAATAATAAAAAAAATCTTATTTTAACAATAAGTAAATTTTTATTAAAATTTTAATGAGATAAATTAAATTAATATAAAATATCAAAATGGAAGCGGTTTAAAGATCACATATGGCTATGTTTGGGGTTTCATAGTAACAAAACTTAATAAAAAAATTTAAAGAAATGAGATATGTTACATTAGAAACTTGCATTCCAAGATAAAAAAGAATAAATAATAATAATTTATTATTATAATAGTAAATAAATATATAATAAAATTAAAATAAGATAAATTAAAGTAATGTAATATCATTATCAATAAAATGTGATTGTTGTGTGATAGAAGAATTTAAGTTTCATAGTAGCATAACAAAATCAATGTGAAACATTTTTAGAAAGGAGATAAAATTTATTAGAAAGTTGCATTTCAAAAACTTAGGATTCTATGTATATCAATAATCACATCACGTACAAATTAAAATTACTCAAAAAATATGCAAAAAAAGTAAAAAATAAATTTCATAAAAGTTTTGAAAAAAATGCTAAATCAAATACAGATCATTATGATGAATTATTTAAAGTTTGCTTCATCTCAATTAAATCTTGTTTGGAATTTTTATAAATTTGAAAAATAAATGAGAAAAGTAATAAAAAAACATTTATTTTAATAATCATAAATATTTATTATAGGTTTAATGAGATAAATTAAATTAATATGATATAACAAAATTAAAGTGGTTTAAAGGTCACATGAGGCTACATTTAGTGTTTCATAGCAACAAAACTTACTAAAAAAATTTAAAGAAATGAAATATGTTACATAAGAAACTTGCATTCCAAAAAAAAAAGAATAAATAACAATAATTTATTAATATAATAGTAAATAAATGTATAATAAAATTAAAAATAAGAAAATTGAAGTAATATAATGTCACCATCAATAAAATGTGATTGTTGTGTGACAGAAGAGTTTAACTTTCACAGTAGCACAACAAAATCAATGTGAAACTTTTTTAGAAAGGAGATAAATTTTATTGAAAAGTTGCATTTCAAATACTTAGGAGTCTAAGTATAACATTATCAATAATCACGTCACGTGCAAATTAAAATTACTCAAAAAATATTCTAAAACACTAAAAAATAAAATTTATAAAAGTATTGAATAAAATGCTAAATCAAATATAGATCACCAAGGTGAATTATTTAAACTTTGTTTCATGTCAATTAAATCTTGTTTGGAATTTTAATAAATTACCAAATTAAGAAAGAAAAATAATAAAAAGAGTTTATTTAAACAATAAGTAAATATTTATTAAAGTTTTGATGAGATAAATTAAATTAATATAATATAACAAAATTAAAGTAGTTTAAAGATCACATAAGGCTACGTTTTGGGTTTCATAGTAACAAAACCTAATAAAAAAATTTAAAGAATTGAGATATGTTACATAAGAAACTTTCATTCCAAGATAAAAAAGTGATTAGGTGTAACATGCACAATTAACAAATATGATGCAAATTAATGCCTCATAAAGCATAACAAAATCATAATAAAATAAAATATTTAGAAGTATACAAATAGATTTCTGATTAGATAGAGCTTATTAGGATGAGTCCAACAAATTTTGTTTCTTAATGATCAACCCTCGTTCATAATTTTGATCAATTAAAAAAATTAAAAAATAATAAAAAATAATAAATTATTACTTAAAAATCTAGTAAATTTATATCAATGCTTAAATAAGATAAATTAAGGAATCTAATTTATCAAAATAAAAGTAATGAAAGGGTCATATTAGAGAAGATTTACAGTTACATAGTAATATAACAAAATCATTGAGAAAACTCTTACGAAATAAAAGCAATTATATAAAAAATATTCTCTTTCATGATACTAAAGTAATATTATGTAACATTCTTGAATGTCAAATCAAGAATCTCTCAAAATGTCTCATAAAATCTTGTTTGGAATTACAGTGCATTAGCAAAATTAGCATGCTCAAATAATAATGAAATATCATTTTAATTTAAAATAAATAAATAGTTATGTGGAAGTGGAAAGAATTTAAAAATTATAATTTCACCAAATAAAAGTAAATTAAAGGTCACATTATGGGAAATTTAGAATTATATAATAATAGAAGTAAAACAAATGGCAATATTTGAAGAAATAAAAAAAAAATTTACAAAAACGTTTCTTTATAAGATACTACAAAGATCGGGCATAACATACTTTATCATCAATTAAGGTACAATTAAAGAAGTTCCATAAAGTGCGCTAAAATCTTAAAAGATAAATGTTTAATTATATAAAAACGAACTTTTAAATGGTTTAACTTCATAGAAAGGAGTTCAGCAACATTTCTTTCATCTCCATCATACCATATTTGAATTACTATAGTTTAAAAGTAACTAACTATTAAGAATAAACAAGTATTATTTGATTTTTAATAAGTATATATAACATTAGAAATGAGATAACTTGAACTAATTTAATATAACAAAATCGAAAAGAAGTAGAGGCAGCATGATTGTAGAATTAGAGTTATGAAGTAATTTAACAAAATAAAAGCAAAACATTTTGTAAATAAGACAAATTGAATGTGGAAGTTTCACTTTAAGGTACTAAAGAGACTGCATGTGACATCATTGATCACTAAATAAGGTAAGAATCAAAATGCCTCATAAAGTAAGTCAAAACTTTAAGAATTGAGATATTTAAAAATACAAAATGAATACATATTCGATAGTGTCAAGGAGACGAATAAAACGATGTTTGTTTTGTCTCTTTTGAACCTCATTTGGAACTACTGTGAATTACAATAAATAACTATAACTAGTCATATATTTTATTTTAATATTAATTAAATATATAATAAAGCTAAAATTTTGTAGATTGATGTAATAAACTATATCCAAACAAAAATGATATGAAGGTCACATTAGAGGAAATTTATAGTTTCATAAAAATATAACTAAATTAAAACAAAATGTTTAGAAAAGTGGGGCAAATTTTGTTGGAAAATTTTATTCAACAGTTGAAATGTAATATGTATGACAAAAAAATTAAGTATGAATCAATATGCCAGTATAGAATACAAAATCTTAAAAAATAAATATTTAACTATATTTGATTAAATGTTTATTTAAATAGCTCCAATAGAGATGAGTCCAATATTATTTGTTTAGTTCATTACGAATTACTATGAGTAACAATATTTAATAAGAATAAATAATGATAAATGAAAAAATTGTCAGACACCAAAGTCATAACGATTTAAAGGTCACAAGAAAGAGAATTAGTGTTTTGTAGTATTTAAAGAATTCAAAGTAAAACTTTTGAATAAATAAGATAAATTTTATAAGAAAGGTTTATTGCAAGATTTTAGGTTGATCGCATGTAATATGATTGATCGCCAAAAAAGGTTTAAATCAAACTATTTTATAGCATAAGAAAATATCCTAGAACATAAAATATTTCAAAATATATAAATCAATATTCAATTAGATAAAGCTCATTAAGTTGAGTGTAATGTTTTTTTTTATTTTTCTTAAATTGAATCTTATTTTGAATTATTTCATATTATAAAAATAAATAAGAAAAAATTAAACATTATTATTTTAAAATTAATAAAATATATGTTGAATCTTAAATTAGTTAAATTTAAAAAATAATAATATAACTAAATCAAAGAGATGTAAAATTCATAAGATACAATATTTAAAACAACATATTAGTATACCAAAAATAAAGAGGAGATTTTGAAGAAATGAGAAGTTACATAGAAAACTTACAATAAAATATATTGAGAAGATTTAGTATAATATTTTTTGTCAATAAATCAAGCATGAATAAAAATAGCTTAAAAAACATGTAAAAACTCATGAAAATAAGATATTTGACAATGCATAAGTAATATTTAATTGCAAAAAAATTATTGAATGAGTAAATTAAAAAAGATAAGATAAAAACTGTTATTTTAATATTAAGTAGATATATAATAATGCTAAGTTTACTTAAATTACGACAATGTAGTATAACAAATTTAAAGAAAATAATATAAAAATATTAGATAAATAATATAAGGAAGTTTAATTACAAGATCCTAAAGAGGATTGTGTAACATCTTTGATCATGAACTAAGGTAATACCCTCAAACAAAAATTCAAAAATAATAAAACATTAAATTAGAAAGAGCTTTATGATGCAAGTCAAAAAAATATGTTTGTTTCGTCTTGATTAGACTTTGTTTGGAATTACTATGAATAACAAAGCAAAAAAGAAAGAATAATTATGTACTTTTATTTTAATATTATGTTAATGCATAAATACTCGAGATAAAATAAGAGAAACTTATGTAATATATTATACCAAATCAAGGAACTATAAAGGTCACACGATGGGAGATGTAGAATTACATAATAATTTTATGCAATTAAAGCTTAGAATTTTTAAAAATGAGATAAATTGTTTTTAAAATTATCATTCCAATATACAAAGTAGATCAAGTGTAACATTCTCAATAGCCAAATGAGTAATTAAAATAATGTCTTGCAAAATCCACCAAAACTATCAAAAATAAAAATATTAACTAGAAAGTGCAAATTGTGTTTAGTCCAATAAAATTTGTTTCATCTCGATTTTACCTAATTTGGCAATATTACAAATTACCCATGTTGATAAGCATTAATGACAATATATTTGTTTTTAATAATAAGTGTATATATTTTAATACTTAAATCTGATAAATTGAAGCAATGTAGTATAACAAAAATATAGTGATGTAAATGTCACAAGAGAGATGAGTTATAAGCTTAAAGTAATAAAATGAAATGAAAGAGAAAATTTTGAAAAATGAGATAAATTATACAAGAAAGTTGCATTTGAAGAAACTAATGAGATTTTGAGTAATATCATTGATCACCAAATTTTTTATGAATCTAAGTGTCTCCTAAAAATGTCAAAATAATATGAAATAAAAGTTATCTAAAATATAAAAATAAATATTTGACTTGACTGAGTTTGTCAAGATGATTCCTTGAAAATTTGTTTACTCTTGATCAGAACTAGTTTGGAATTACTTAGAATTTCTATAGCAAATAAATGTAAAAAATAAGTAATTATTACTTTATTATTAATTAAGTATATATTAAAGCTAAGACATGATAACTTGAAATAATATAATATATCAAAATAAAAGTCCTGTAAGGCTTGTATGAGTGCAGAATTTGTAATACATAATAATATATCAAAATAAAGATAAAACAATTGAAGAAATAAGAGAAATTATATACAAAAATTATGTTCCAAGAGACATATGACATTGAGCATAACATCCTTGATTAAAACATTAGGTATGAGTAAAAATATATCATAAACTTTGGAATACTTTTGGAGAACAAAAATTCCCAAAATATTTAAATAAACATTACACTTGGTAGAGCTTATTCAGACAAATCTAAAAATTATTATTTCACCTCCATTGAACCATTTGAAAATTACTATAAATTACACACTTGGCATTGAAAGACAATAATAAATGTAAAATTATGAAGATGAATATTTACTAGGGTGAAGCTCATTCAAATCAGTCCAATGACATAGTCTCATCTTAATTTGATAGAATTTAGAATTATTGTGATTCACCAAATTAAATTATAGTTAATAATAAATTATTAATTTATTACTAAGTAATTATTTTTAAAATCTAAAATAAGATAAATTGCAATAATGTATTAATACTAAGAAAAATTAATGTAATTGTCAAGGGACAAGAGATTTAGAGTTTTGTAATAAGTTAACCAAATGAAAAAAAATTTGAAAAAATAAGAAAAATTATAAGGGAAAGGTGTTCTTAGAAATATACTTAGCTTTGCAATTAGGTACTAATCAAGATGTCTCCTAGACCATGGTAATAAATTACTAAATAAAATATTTGAAAAAAAATATAGAAATAAAAACTTAGTTAAATAGAGCTCATTGAGGCAAATCCAACGGCCTTTCTTTCGCCTCTTTCAAAACACTTTTGTAAATAGAACAAATTGCTAAAGTAATTAAGAATATGAAATAATAAATTATTTTTAATATAAAATAAAAAAATATTATAACCTAAAATAGATAAATTGAAATAATATAATATAATCATATCAAATAAATTTGAAGGTCACATGAGAGATAAGTTAGACAATGTGGCAAATTGTGTGAGAAAGTTGTATTTAAAGATATTGAAGTAACCATGTCTGAAATCCTTCATCATCGAGTTAGTTGTTAACTAAAATGACTTATAAAGTATGCAAGTAGAATAATAAAATATTTAAAAAAATATAAAAATGAATGTTTAATTTGACAGGGAATAGCAAGTTATGTCTATTGACATTTTTTTCAACTAAATCAAAATAGATTTTTTTATACAAATTTAATATATATTAACACAAAAATGAGATAAATTAAAACACTAAAATATTTCCAAATCAAAGCAATGGTCAAATAATAGGAAATTAGAATTATATAGTGTTATAGATAAATAAAAGGGAAATATTTGAAGGAATGTGATAAATTATTTATGAAAAATGCATTACAAGGTAGTTAAGAGAGTTACTACGATATCCTCAATCATCAAAAATGATACAAATCAAAATACTTAGAAAGATAACCCTAAAAGATAAAAATATTTGAAAATATAAAATTAAATACCTATTTAAATTTAGCAAGTTGATAGGAGGCCAATGATATTTGTTTCATCTCGATGAAATAGTTTTTGGAAAGAGTAAAATTTACAATGTAAATAATTATAAATAATAATAAATTGTTACTTTAATATAATATAAATGCATTTTAAATTAAAATAAGATAAGTTGAAGTAATATAATAATAAAATCAAAGTGACGTAAAGTTTAAATGAAAAGATAATAATTGTTTCAATTCAATATAAATAAAAAAAAGTTCAACTTTTCAATAAATGTGATTCATTTTATTAGAAACATGAATTTGTAGATACAATGGTGATCAAGTGTAACATCCTTTTTTGTCAAATAAGGTATGAATTTAAATGTCTCACAAAATGACTAATAATTAAAAAAAATAATATTTAAAAATGTAAAAATGTCTATTTGAGGTAATGATCATCAAGATGAGTTTAACAAAATTTTTTCTTCTCTATCAAACCTCTTTTGGAACAATTATAAATCACATAATAAATAATAATAAATAATAATAAATAATAATAAATAATAATAAACAATAATAACTTTTTAATCTTGAATAAATATACATTAAATGAGAACTAAGATAAACAAAATCAAAATTGTATAACAAAATTATATTGATGTAAATGTCGCACAAGAGAAGATTTAGACTAACATAATACTATAACTATGTCAAACGAAAAAATTTATAGATAATAAAAAAATTATATGACAAATTTGCATCCGAAGATAATAAGGACATCAAGTGTAATGTCATCGATTGTAAAATTAGGTACAAGCCTAAATGTCTTGCAAAATCGCCAAAACCCTATAAAATTATAAAACTAAAAATAAAGAACGAATATTAAAGTGGGTAGAGTTCATTGTGGTGGTCAAAGATGTCCCTTATGATCTCTACATAACCTCCTTTTGAATTACTATGAATTATTATGTCAATAAGCTTAAATACTAATTTATTACTATTCTAGTATTAAGCAAACATATATCAAAACTAAAATGAGATAACTTGAAGTTATGTAATCAAATAAATTCTTTGTGATGTAAAGGTTAAACTAGAGGAGAATAAGTGCTCATAGTAATATAAACAAATAAAAAATTAATTTGGAGAAATTCAATGAATTATATTTGAATTTTGCATTAAAACATAATAAGAAAAATGAGTGAAACATTCTTAATAATGAAATCATGTATGAGTCAAAATATCTCAAAAAGCATTTCAAAACCCTAGAAAATAAAATATTTCAAAGACTAAAAATGAATATTAAATTAGGTAGAGCTCATTGTGATGGCTCTAGTAATGTTCATTTCGTTTAACTTGAGCAACTTTTTAAATCAATTTGAATCATAAAAGTAAAGGAGAAAAAAAATGAAAAATTATTATTTTATTATTAAGTTATAATATGTTAAGGGTTAAATAAGATAGATTAATACTTTATAATATAACCAAATAATAACAATGTAATGGTCATACTAGAGGAGAATAATTATTCCACTATAGCAAAATCAAAAGAGTAAGAAAAATTGAGGAAATTATATAAATTGTATGAGAATTGAATGCCAAGAAAATGAGGATGTTGATTGTAACCCCTCAATCATCAAATAAGGTAAAATTCAAAATGTCTCATAATGTATGCATAAGTATTATAAAAATTTTATTGAAACATAGAGAAAAATATTTAATTAGATAAAACTAATCAAGATGAGTCCAATGTCATGTCCTTTATCATGATCAAATCTTGTTGAGAAAGCAACAAATTATCAATTATAATAAGCATAATGAATAAGAAGTTATTATTTAAATATAATGTAACTAGATTTTAAAGATAAAACTGTGATAACTTATAAGGAAAATAATAAATCCAAATCAAAATTATGTACTTATCACACAACAGGATATTTACAGTTATACACTAACCAAATCAAATATAATAAAAAATTTTGAAAAACAAATAAATTATAAAACAAGTCTGCATTTGAAGATATTAAGGACATGAAGTGTAACACCATCTACTATCAAATAAGGCATGAATGAAAATTCTTGAAAAGCATGTCAAATCCCTATAAAAAAATATTTGAAAACATAAAAATATATTTTATTTCATAGAGCCTATTGAGAAAAGTTAAACCATATTTATTTCAACTAGATTGGATATTATTTGAATTGTTGTAAATTAATATATAAAATTTTGCATAAGAAGTAATCCTTTATTATTTTAAAGTTAACTAAATATATATATACATTAAATTTTAAATAAGATAAATTGATAAAATATACCAAAACCGAGTCAAAGTAACACAATGGTCACATGAAAAAGCATTTAAAGTTCTATACTGACGTAACCCAATCAAAGTGAAAAATTTTAAAAATATCAGAAAAGATGTACAACAAAGTTGCATTCCATGTATAAGGTTATTGGATGTAACATGCTCAATCCTCAAATTTGGTGCTAATCGAAGTGTCTATAAAGCCAGTCCTTGTTTATAATTACGATGAATTACAAAGATAGATAAACCCAAATAAAAATAAAATATTCTTTTAATAATATATATATATTAGAGCATAAATAAGATAAATTGAAATAAATTAATACAACTAAATAAAAGTAATGTTAACAACACATGATAGAAGATTTTGAGTTACAAGAAATCTTTGTCAAAATTAAATACATTTTATGGTAATGTTACATTTAAAGATACTAAGGCATTCAACTGTAACATATCTCAATCATCAAATGGAGCTTGAATTAAAATTTTTTCCAAAATGTACCAAATTACTAAAAACTTAAAAAAACATAAAAATAAAAAAATAAATATGTAATTTTATAGTGCTCATCATGGTATGCCCAACAATATTTATTGTCTTTAGTAGACCTCATTTGGATTTATTATTAATTAAGAACAAAAAAGTAAATAATAGTCAACAATTATTTCAATTTTAAGTGTATGTATTAAAGTTGAAATAAGATCAGTTCAAGCATTGCTGTTAATCCAAGTCAATGCAATTTAACAGTCAAATGAGAGAAAAATTATTAAACATCAAATAAGACATGAATACAAATTCCTAAAAGAACACGACCTAAATGATGATAAAGTTTTTAAATAGATAGAAATTAATATTTGATTGGATATAGCTCTTCATATCCACTCACATGACATTAGTGTCATCTAAATCAGTTGTCATGTCGAATTATTATTAATTACCAAAGTAAATATAAATAAGTTAATAAATTATTTAATAATAGGTAAATATATATATTAAAGATAAACTTAGATTATTTGAAGCAATGTTTCGTAAAAATGTTAAAAGTAATGAAATGATCACATGATATTAGATTTCACTTATTTAGTAATACAATAAAATTAGACAAACAGTTTAAAGAAATTATATTAAATGCTTGAGAATGTTTTATTCTAAGATACTAAAAAGATCAAATTTAACATACTCTATAGTTGAATTAGGTATGAATCAAAATGTCTCATAACATGTACCAAAATCCTTGAAAGTAACACTTTTAAAATTTTTTAATTTTGGTCATTCTTTTTTAGGAGTTTGTATGACTTGTGATAGTAAATAATTTTAAATAATAATGATTTAATATCTTATTATTAAGGAAATATATCTTAATTATTCAATAAAATAAATTTAAAAAATAAATTTAATAAAATCAAAGTAATATAAAGAAATCAAAGAAAACATTTGGAAAGAAGAAATAAATTATATGACAAAGCAGCAATCCGAAAAGATACCAAAGCAATCATACTTGATCATCAAATTAAGTGCAAATAAAAAATCTTATAATAACTACCAAATCTGAAAAACTTATTTTATAATAAAAAATTAAAATCAAATTTTACAAACTCTTCAAGACGTTTCTAACAACTTTTGTTTCACCTCAATTGGACCTCATCTTGATATACTACAAGTTAAGAAGAAATAAAGTTAAATAATAATAAATTATTACATAAATATTAAGTAAATATATACTAAATGAAAAACAAGATAAATTTAAGCATGAAATGCAACTAAATAAATGTAATCTAAAGGTCACATGAGACAAGAATTTATATTTCATTTAATTGAGAACAAGTCAAAACTAAACATTAGATTAAATGAGGCAAATTGAATAAGGTGCATTCCTTATTGCTAACGAGAATGAGTGTAATATTCTTTACTATCAAAATATGTATGAATCAACATGTCTTTGAAGAAAAAGAAAAAATAAAATGTCTTATAAAATTCATAAAATACCCAAAAAATAAAATATTTAAAAAAGTAGAAACAAATATTTAATTTTATGGAAGTCATTTAAATGCATCCAACCAAGATTGTTTCACATCCACCACACATCATTTGGTACTACTATAAATTACTAAATTAAATAAGCATAAATAATAATAAGTTATGACTTTCATATTAACTTAATGTATATTAAATTTAAAATTAGTGGCACTAAAGTAATATATTAAAGCCAAATTAAAGAGATGTAATGGTCACATGAGAAGAGAATTAGAGATTCATATTTATGTAACTAAATCAAACAAAAAACTTTCAAGAAAAGAAATAAATTATAACATAAAGTTGCATTCCAAGATACTAAGCAAATTGAGAGTAGCATCCTTGATCTTTAAATCAAGCATGAATCATTATATCTCGTAAAGTGTTCAAAAACTGAAAAAAAAAATTTATTTTAAAATATAAAAACAAATATTTAAGTAGAATGAGGTCTATGAGCATTGCCTAACAAAGCTTTTTTTTCTTTGGTATACCCTATTCGAAATAACTAATAATTACCAAAATAAATAAACATAAAGATTAGATTTTTTTATTTTTAACTTTGTGTTAATAAATATTGAATCCTAAAGAGGTAAATTGCAGCTACGTAATATGAAAAAATTAATGTAACCAAATCTAGGAAACATTCGAAGAAATGAAAAACACTATGGGGAACCTTCATTCTATGATAGTATAGAGGTCAAATTTAAGAGCCTTCATCATGAAATCACATACAAATCAAAACATCTCATAAAACATGGCAAATCGCAAGTAAAATATAATATTTAGAAATATTAAAAGAAATTTTTAATTAAATAGAGTTTGTTAAGACCAGACTAATGGAAATTATTTTCTCCTGTTCAAATATCATTTGGAATTACTACAAATTTCCAAAGTGCAAAAAACAAAAAAAAATAATCAATTATTTTTTTTAGTATTAAGTAGACATATTTTAAAATGGATTTGAGTTAAGTTTAAATAATATAATAAAACAAAATCAAAGCAATGCAAACGTCACACAAATGACAATTTTGAGTTACATTGTAATCTAACAAAATAAAAATGAAAACATTTGAAGAAATGAGATAAATTTTATATAAAATGTGCATAAAAGGTTAAGTTTCAAAAAGAGGTAATCATAATAAGTGTAATGAAGCTTCTTTAACCTTGATCAGATATCATTTGGAATTACTTTTAATTACAAAATAATGAATTTAAAATACTAAATAATTTTTTTATAATTATGTATATATGAAATAAAGCTAAAATTAAATAAATTGAAGATTTTTAATATATTAAATCAAATTGATGTAAATATCTCAAGAGAGAAGAATTAGAGTTTAATAGTAATATAACTAAATAAAAGCAAACAATTTGAATAAATAAGATATATATATTAAGGGATAGTTACATTCCAAAATATGAAGAAGAATTCTTGTGATATTCACAATTAGCAAATGGGTTTTCAATTATAAATATCTTGAGCAGTTTGTCAAAATCTTGGAAAAAATACTTTTAAACATTAGAAGTAATGTTTAATTAAATAAAGCTTCTAATGTCATTTCTTTCATCAAAATTAGATCCCAGTTGAAATTATTGTGAAATATAAAATAAATTTAATTTAAATATTCAATGAACATATATCAAATTTGAAATGAGATAAATTAAATTAATATAATATAACTAACAAAGGTAGTGTAAAGCTCACAAGTTAAAAGATTTAAAGTTGCATGGTAATATAAGAAAAAATAAGGTAAATTTTTAAAGAATGAGGCAAATCAATTAAGAAAATTATATTCTTATATCTTATGATGATCTAGTGTAACATCGTAAAAAAACAACAAACCAAAATTATTGATAAAGCATGGCAAAATCCTACAAAATAAATTTTTGAAACAAGTTTAAAAAAATATTTAATTGAATGGTGACCTTTGAGATCATTCCAACAATATTTGCATTATCTCCATTCAGCCTTAGTGGAATTATGATGAGTTTCAAATTAAATAAACTAAAATATTAATAAATTATTATTTTAATATTTATTATACAATAAAGAAGACATGTGTGAAATTGAAGAAATGTAATATAACCAAATCAAAGGTATATAAATGTCAAACAAGATGTCAAATAAGGTTTCATAGCAAAACATATATAGAAATATTATTTTTTCCAAGGGAAAGTTGCATTCTAAACAACTAAGTATGTCGACTATAGTATCCTCAATCATCAAATGTGGAATGAGTTAAAATGCCACTGGTAGTTTTCAAAAATCTTAGAAAATTAAATAATTAAAAATATAAATATAAAAATTTAATTACATACAGCTCATTGAGATGAGTGAGATAATGTTTTTTTTGCCATAAGATTGCTTGGATTTACTATAAATTACAAAAATAGTTAAGCATTAAAATTAATAATTTATTATTTGAATATTATGTAAATAATTAATAAAGCTGAGATGAGACCAACAAGTGATTCTTAATATAAATAAAACAAAATTATTTAAAAGTCACATAAGATGATAATTATATTTTCCAAGTAATAAGATAATAAAATGAAAGCAAAACAATTGAACAAATGTGATAAAGTCTCCATAAAGGATGCATTCCAAGGCACAAAAGAGATCCAATGTAACACTCTCAGTCCTAGAATAAGGTGTAAATCAAAAGATAACATAAAATAAACCAAATGTATATACAAATATTTAAAAATTAATAAATAAATATTTAATTTTTTAGAGCTATTAAAATAATATCAATGAAAATTATTTCTTCTTAGACTGATATCATTTAGAATTTTTATGAATTATCAAAATAAATAATCATAAATAAGAATATATTATTATTTCCAAATTATGTTAATATATATATTAAAGCTAATTTTTAAAAAAATATATAATGAAATATAACCAAATCAAGGTGATGTAAGGGTTAAATAAGACTAAATTTAAAGTTGTTTAGTAATATAACTAAATAAAGATAAAAACTTGATAAAATGAAAGAAATTGTACCAAAAATTTTTCATTCCAATATCATATGAAGTTTGAGTGTAACATCCTCAATAATCAAATAAGAAATAAAGGAAACTGCCTCCAAATGTAATTGGGGAGAGCTCTTTGAGATTAGTACAATGAAGTTTGTTTCATCTTCATCAAACCTCCTTTAGAAGCATGTCATACAAATGTAAATAAGCTTAAATAATAATACATTATTATTTTAATATCAATTAAAATTTTTTTAATATGTAGATAAATTAGTTTAATTTAATATAACTTAATCAAAGTGGTTTATATAGATCCTTATAATGGAGAATTATTACTTCATTATAATATGAGCAAATCAATGTAAAAATTTAAATGGAGATAATTTTTTAAGGAAAATTTTATTATAAGATAATAAGAAAATCTAGTGCATCATCATTGATTGTCAAATAATGTAAAAATTAAAATGACTCATAAAGTGTGTAGAGCCTATAGAAAAAATATATTTAAAAATAATTCTGTGTACATTTTATTTTATGGAGTTCAACTAGAAGAGTTTGACAATATTTGTTTCATCTCCAATGGATATATTCTTGAATTATTATTATTTACATATGTAAATAAAACATAAATAACAAGAAATTATAATTTTAATTTGAAGTAAATAGATAATAAAAAATAAGATTAGATAATGTATAGGTCACTTGAGAAGAGAATTAGAATTTTATGGTGATATGTTAAATCAAAGTAAAACATTCTGAAAATTAGATAAATTTCATGAGCCATTACAGGATACAAAGGAGACTGAAGGCAACATCCAATATTATCTAATCATGTACAAATTGAAATATGTTATAAAGCATGCCAAAAAAGTTAAAAACGAAGTATATATATATATATGTATATATATAGATAAAAATAAAAGTCGATAGAGCTCCTTGAGATGTGTTTAATACATTTGTTTCATCTCGATCATACCTTGATTAGAATAATTGTGAACTACAAAAGTAAATAGGCATAAAAGATAATAAATTTTTTTTGGTATTTAGCAAATATATATTAATGTCAAAATTTGACAAACAAAAATATTTTTTTATAGCAAATTCAAAGTTATGAATAGATTAAATGAGAGGAGAATTTGAGTTATATAATAATACAAAACAATAAAGGAAAAAAAATACTTAGAGAAGATAAATTGTGTGAGAAAATTACATTTCAACATATTAAAAATTGAGTGTAGCTTACACCATGTTCAAATCAAGTATGAATCAAAATGTTTCTTAATATATTCCTAATTTTAATAATTAAAATATTTAAATTAATTTTTTTTAATATTTAATTAGATAGAGCTCATTGGTTAGAATCCTATAACATTTGTTTAATCTTGATCACACCTCTTTTCTACCTACTAAAAATTACAAAAGTAACTAAGCATAAATAAATAATGATTTATTTTTGTAATACAAAGTAAATATTAATGAAAATTTAAATAAGATAATTTAAAATAAATAACATATAAAATTAAAATAATATAAAGGTTACTTGGGAGAAGATTTATAATGACATAAATGGAACATAAAATCAATGAGAAACATTTCAGGAAATGTAATAAATTGTACATAAATGTTTCTTTTCAAGAGTTTAAATTGGTTAAGTGCAACCTCTGTGTCATAAAAGGAACACAAAATGAAGTGTCTCGTAAAGCATGCCAAACACCTAGATGATCAAATATTTAAAAATATAGAAATAAGTATTTGATTAGATCGAGCTCATCTAAATCAATCCAATGACAATGTGTTTTGACTAAATAAAATATTATTAAGAATTTCAATGAATTACAAAATTTAAAAAATGAGAAAGAATAATAAAATATTATTTTAATATAGGATAAATATATATTAATGCTAATAATGCAATATTTTCAAATCAAACTAAATGATGGCCACATAAGAAGGGATTTAGAATTAAAAATAAATATAAGAAAAATTAAAGGAAATAATTTGAAAAAATAAGATTAGTTATACATAAAGTTGCATTTGATGGTAAATATTACAAATAATGAAAAATTATTATTTTAATATTAAGTAAATATATATTAAAGATAAAAATAGATAAATAAAAGCAATTTATTGTCACTAATTTAAAACAATGTGGACATAGGAGAGGATAATGATGCTCCATAATTATAAAACTAAATAAAATTGAAATTTTTTAAAAAATGAGATAAAATTTATAAGAAGTTGCATTCAATGATGATAACAAGTTTGTGTTTTAAAATATTAATCGTAATATAAATTATGAATTGGCATATCCTATAAAACATGCAAAAGCCATAGAAATGAAATATTGAGAAAGGTATAAAAAAAATAATCAGATAAATCCGATCGAAAAGAGTTTAGTGATGCATGTTTTTTGTTGAGCAATTATTATTTATAGTTATCAATAAATACAAAATTAAATAAGCACAAATTATAATAAATTACTATTTTAATTTGAAATAAAGATTTATTAAAGTTGAAATGAGATAAAGTTTAAGAAAGTAATATAACAAAATTATAATAATTAAAGGTCACAATATTGGAGATTTAGACTTAAATGCTAATATAAACTAATCATAGTAAACCAAATCAAGAAAAGGGATAATTTGCATATGAAAGTAGCATTCCATTATATAAAAGTGATTAAATCTAATGTCCTCGATTGTGAAATCAACTATAAATTACCAAGACTTGTAAATCATGCAAAGATCAATGTAAATAAAATATTTAAAATACAAAAATGATTTTTTAATCATTATAGCTCATAAAGACTAGTTGTATAACATTTTCTTCATCACCATCATGCCTTAGTTGAAGTTACCACAAATTACATCATAAATAAGCATAAATAATAAAAGAAAGCTTTATTTTAATATTATGTAAATTTATGTTAAAACATAAATAAGATACATTAAAACATTATATTATAATTAAATTAAAATTGTTAAAAAGATAACAGGAAAAAAGATTTAAAGCTCCACAACAATATCGTTAAATGTAAATGAAAACCTTGAAGTAATGTGATAAATTATATAACAATGTTGCTTTAAAAGATTCTAAAGACAACAAGTATAATGATCTTAACAATGAAATAAGAAACAAATTAAACACTCTTGTAAATCAATCCAAAAGCCCTTACTAGTAAAATATTTAAAATATATGTAAACTATAATTAATTTGTTAGTGCTCATCTAATCAAAGTCATTAATTTTCTCTAAAAATGAGAATTACAAATTTGTTATTGTATAACATAATCAAAGAAAGAAATTTGAAGAAATTAGATAAATTGTTTTAAAAAGTTATATTTTATGAACAAAGAAGAATGACTTTGATGTCCTTAGTCATTGAACAGGGAACAAATGGAGTTGTCACATAAAGCATTCCAAAATAAAATAAGTAAAAAAATTAAATATATAAAAAATAACTTCTTTAGGATATTGCTCATTGGGATGTGTCCAATGACAATTGTTTTATCTCCATCAAGCCTCATTTAGAATTACTATGAATTACCAAACAAAATAACTATAAATAAAATAAAATATTATATTAATGTTCATTAAATATATATTAAATAATATTTCTCATTAATTGAAATAATGTAATAAAACTAACTAAAAAAATAAATTGAAGAAATGTGATAAATTATATGAGAAGGTTGCATTCAATTCTACTTTTGAAATTGACAATAATATTCTTGATCATCAAATCATGTGTAACCCAAAATGCTTGGTAAAGCATTCTAAAAACTCTTTAAAATAACATATTTTAAAATAAATAAACAAAATACTAAGTAGTTTGAGCTCAATGAGATGATTTCACCAACATTTTCTTTTTCCCTATAATGCATTATTTCAAACTACCATGAATTTCAAATGAAAATAGTCATAAATAACTATAAATTATTACTTTATTATTTTGTAAAAATATTTTATAGGTTAAATGAGATAGTTTAAGTAATATAAGAAGACCAAACCAAAGAATTGTAATGGTTAAACAGGGAAAAAATTAATGTTGTTAGTGATGCAACTAAATCAAACTGAAAGCTTTAGGAAAAGGAGATAAATTTTATAAAAGAACTATATTCCAACAAATTAAGAGAATTTACTACAATATTATTAATCATTAAATTATGTACAAATAAAACTTTATTGTAAAACTTGCCAAAATCATGAGAAAATGAAGTATGAATTGAAACATCTAAAGCATGCTAAACAATAAGTTAAATAGAATATTTAAAAAGGTAAAAATCAATATTTTTCGATAAACATCATCAACTTGAGTCCAATGATGATTATTTCGTATGAATCCAATATCATAGGGAATTTCCAATAATTATAAAAATAAGTAAGCATTTATAAAAAAATATTATTTTAAAGATACATTAATGTATATTAAAGCTTAAATTTTTTAAATTTAAATAACAAAATTAAGGAGAAGTAAAGGTCACATAAGGGTAAATTTAAAGTTACATAGTAATATAACAAAATAACAAAACAAATTTGATGAAATGAGATAAATGGTATATGAAAGTTACATTAAAATATCTTATGATGGCCAAGTGTAACATCCTTGATAATCAAATCAAGAATGAAAGAAAATGTCTCCAAAAGCATTCCAAAACTTTAAAAAGTAAATATTTGAAAATCAAAAAATGGATATTTAATTAGAAAGAGTACTTTAAGATCAGTCAAATATGGTTTGTTTCATCTTCATTAGCCTCATTAGGGAGTATGATTTACAAAATAAATAAGCATAAATAATATTAAATTACTAGTTTAATAATATATGAAATAGTAATTAAAAAATTGATAAATTAAATAAATTTAATAAAACCAAGTAAAAGTGATATGTTGGTCATTAAAGAAGAGAACTATTGTCCTTATTATAATATAGGCAAATCAACACCAAAAATTTGAAGAAATGAGAAATTTGTTTGAGAAAAATATGTTCCAAGATAATATGGAGATCGAGTGCAACATCCATGGCTGTCAAATAAGGTAAAAAATGGAAATGTCTCATAAAGTGTGTAAAACTCATAAAAATGAAAATATTTAAAAAAATATTTCAAGTGTGTAAAACTCATAAAAATGAAAATATTAAAAAAAATATTTCTTTCTATTTAATTTGATAAAGCTCAACCAATCGAGTCCAATGACACTTGTCTCATCTCTAATTGATATCTAAAGAATTACAATGATTTACCAAAGTAAATATAAATAAATAATAATAAATTATAATTTTTTTAATTATAATTAAATATGTAATAAAATAAAAATGAGACAACCAAAAGATTTGTGATATAACTAAACTAAGGGGACTAAATGTAACATTCTTAATCATCTAATCGAGTAATAAATTAAACATCTGTAAAGCATGCAAAACACAAAAAAAAAGTATTAATAAATGTATATGCAAACAAAAAATATATTAAAATAGATAGAGCTTCGTGAGACACGTCTAATGCATTTTTTTCATCTAAGTGATACCTTGCTTGGAGTAATTATGAACTACAAAAGTAAATAAGCATAAGAACTAACAAATTATCATTTTAATAGTAACTATATATTAAAGTTGAAATGGGATAAATAAAAAAATTGTCATAACTAATTCAAATTGATGAATAGGTCAAATGAGAGGATAGTCATATTTACATAGTAACGTAACCAAATCAAGGAGAAAAAGTGTAAAATGCTCGATCTTCAATTGAGGTATGAATCAACATGTTTCATAAAAAGTTTCAAAATTCTAAGATATAAAATATTTAAAATATAAACTTTTAATATTTAGTAACAAAAAGCTTATGATTTAGGATATCACAACATTTGTTTCAACTTGATCAAACCTCCTTACCTTATATTACTAAAGATCTATTATTTCAATAAAATAAATAATAAGGAAAACTTAAATAAGATAAATTCAAATAACATTACATAGCCAAACAAAAATAATACAAACATTGCTTGGGAGTAGGTTTAGAGTTACATATTTGCAACAAAAAATTCAAGGAAAATAATTGAACAAATGTAACAAGTTTTAGAAGAAAGTTTCATTTCAAGAAATTAAATAGTTGGGTTGTAAGGTCAATCATAATAAAAAACACAAATGAAATGTCTCATAAAGCATGCTTGACACCATGAACACAAAATATTTAAAAATAAAGAAATAGTTATTTAATTGGATAATTCTCATCTAGATAAATCCAATGATATTTATTTCGACTTGGTCAAATCCTATTAGAATTATAATGAATTACCAAAGGAAAAACCCCAATGAATACAAAAACATTATTTAAATATTATGTAAACAAATATAAAAGCTAAAATGAAATAAAGTAAAATTATTCAATATAACAAAATTAAAAAAATAATTATTACATGAGAAGGTATTTGGAATTACATATAAATATAACCAAATTAAAAAGAAATATTTAGAAGAGCAAACTTAGGTTATGAGAAAATGTTGCATTTGAAGGCACTTAGAAGGTTGGATATATAGTCTTTGATCATCATAAAAGGTATGATTCTTAAAAGTATAACAAAATGTGTAAAAATGCCTAAAAAGATATTTAAACCTATAAAAATTAATACTTAGTTAGTTGGAGCTCATTGAATGAGTCTTATATCATTTGTTATGTCCCTATCAAACCTCATTTTGAATTATTGAGAATTACAAAGTAAATAAATGAAAATCATATTAAAGTACTACTTTAATCTTTTTGTAAATATATTTTAAATTAACAATAAGATAATTTGATGTAATATAATATAACTAAATCAAAGCATGTGAGAGGATAACTAGATTTTCACAATAATATAAAGAAATCAAAGAAAAAATCTCTAAATGATATAAATTGTATGATGAAGTTGCAATATAATATAGTATGAATATCGAGAGTAGCATCCTCAATTTTAAATGAGGTAGGAATCAAAATGTCACATAGAATATGCCAAAATTCTAAAAAATTACATATTTAAAATTATTAAAAGTGAATATTTTGTGGATATAGCTCTTCGAGATGCATCAAATAACATTGTTTTCTTCTCATTCAAACATTTTTTGCAATTACTACTAAATTATAAAGTAAATAGCATAGAGAGAAAAAATTTAAGTAAATATATAATAAAGCTAAAATGAGATAAATTGATGCTTATTAATTGCCAAATTAAAATATTTTAGAGGTCATTTGAGAGCATATTGGATTTTTGTAGTCATATAACTACATCAAAGTGAAAATTTTAAAGAAATGAGACAAAGTTTATGAGATGCTGCATTCCAAGATGCTAAAGAGATAATCTAAAATGCTTGATAATCAAATCAGGTACCAATCAACATGTCTTGTACAATATGCAAAAATCATAGAAGATGAACTATTATTAAAAATATAAATATATATATATATATATAATTTGATAAAACTTATCAAAGTGAGTAAAATTATTGATGTTTTCCCTATGTGAAACTTATTTAGAATTATTATTAATTACAATTTTTAATAAGCATAAATTATAATAAATTACTTTTTTAGTATTAGGTAAAAATATATATAAAAGCTAAAATAAGATAAATTTGAATAAGGCAATATAGCAAAATTAGAACAATTAAATGTCACATTTGAAGAGATATAGACTTGCATAATAGCATAAACAAATTAAAGCAAAAAAATTTTTAAAAAAATGAGATAAATTACACATGAAAGTTGCATTCCAAAAACTCTTGGTATATCAATATTTAATGATAGATAAATAAATATTTAATTTTATAGTTATTTTCTTAGATGGACCCATGACATTGTCCCATTTCCATGGAACCATATTTGGAAATACTATAAATTGCAAAATAAAATAGAAATATTATTATTTTGAGATAATGAAGATGTAAATTAAAGTTAAAATGCAATAAATTAGAGCAACATAATAAAAAAAAATCAAAGTGATGTAATGTTCACACAAAATTAGAATCACAATTTTGTTATAATATAACCAAATCAAAGAGGAAAATTTGAAAAGAATAGATAAATTCAATTATAATGTTGTATTCTAACAAACTAAGAAGGTTGTGTTTGATGTCATTGATCATTAAATAAGCAAAAAATGGAATTATCAAATAAAGCATGCCAAAATAAAAGCCAAAAAATTTTTAGAAATATAATAATTAATTTTTTATGAGATATTTCTCATTGGGATGGGTACAACATTTGTTTGACTCAATGACACCTTTTTTGGAATTATTCAGAAATACTTAATAAAATAAATATAAATAAGTAAGCTATCATATTAATATTAATTTAACATATATTAAGTCTTAATTGTGATAAATTTAAATTACGTAATAAAATTGACACAAAGCAAAAATAAATTGAAGAAATGTTATAAATTATATTAGAAAATTACACTCCAAAATGTCTAGTAAAGCATTCTAAAACTTTAAAAAAATAATATATTTAAAACTAAATAATGTTTTTTAATTTTTTTGGTTCTCATGAAGTTGATTCCATCAACATTTTTTTCTCTATCATTTTTAATTTTTAATTTCTATCAATTTCCAAAAAAAAATAATCATAAATACCAATGAATTATTATTTTGTTATGAAGAAAATATAATTTAAAGTTTAAATAAGATATATTCAAGTAATGTAAGAAATTTAAACTAAAGTGATGTAATGGTCACACAAGAAAAAAAATTCGAGTTTTGAGTAGTATAGCCAAATAAAGTAAAATAAATGAGATAAATTTTATAAGATAACAAATTTCCAAGTAATTAAGAAGTTCAGCTATAATCATTGCCCGTTAAATCAAATAAAAAAGCTTTTCCTATAGAACATTCTAAAATCATTAAAAATTGAATATTTTAAAAGATAATTTTTAACTTGGTAGCCCGTCAAGTTAAGTACAATGATGTTTGCTTCATCTCAATCAAACCTCTATCATAAATAAAAAATGTAAATAAACATAAATAACAAAAAATTATTACTTTAATTAAATAAAATATATGTTAAAGAAGAAATTAGATGGATCTAAAAAATGAAATAAACAAAATAAAAGTGATCTGAATGTCACATGAGGGAGGAATTGTAGCATTATAGTAATATAACCAAATTAAATAAAAAACATTAAAGAAATGAGAAACATTATAATAGAAAGTCACACTACAATGTAAAAATAGAATGGATGGAACATCCTTGCCCATTAAATAAGGTATGAGGTATAACATCTTCTGAAACTTTCCAAAATCTTAGAAAATAAATATTTTTAAAAATAAAAATGTATATTACATTGGATAAAGCTTGTCAAAAAGAGTCAAATGAGATTTATTTCATCTCAATGAGACCTCAATTTTTATTAATTAGTTTTACAAAATTAAATAAATATGACAAATAACAAATTATTGTTTAAAAATTATGTAAATATATATTAATGTTGAAATGAGATAATCTAAATAAATATCTTATAATAAATGAAAGCTTTATAAAGGTAACACAAGAGAAGATTTTTGAGATAAATTGTAGTAAAACAAAATAAAGAGAACTTGATTGAGCATGCTTAGAAATATTTAGTGATATTTCTTTCCTCTCTACCATATCTCATTTAATTTTATAACAACATTACAAAAAACATAAGCAAGAAAAATAGTAAATTAATTTTTTCTTCAATTAATTATGAATTAAATAAAAATGATGTAATTTAACTAATGTAATGTGGAGATACACTTTAATATAACCAAAACAAAAAGAAACGTTTGAAAAAGTTAAGTAATTTTATAAGAAAACTTTATTCAAAGATACTAAGGACATCGAGGTTAACGTCCTCAATCATCAAATAAGTTACAAATCAAAATATGCATGTAAAAACTTTTACAAGTTTGGTATTTAAAAAAATTTAATTACATAGTGCTTGTTTAGACAAGATTAATGACATTTGTTATGTTTCAATTGGTCGTTGTTTAGTATTTGTTTTAAAATTATAATTTAAATAAGCCCAAATAATAATTTATTATTACTTTAATATTAAGTAAATACATAATAATAATAAAATAAGATAAATTAATGAAATTAAAAAACCTAAATCAAAATGATGTAAAAGTTAAATGAGACGAGTATTAAATTATCATTCTGTAGTAATAAATTAAATAAGAAAAATTTAGGGGAATAAATGAAATTATAAGAGAAATTGTATTCCATGTTATTATGGATATTGTGTGTAATATCAAAGATTGTCCTAACATTTACCAGTAAGAAAGTCTAATAAAATATGCATTAACTCTAAAAAATATAATATTTTAAAAAATAAATATTTAAATAGATAGACTTCATAGAGTTGAAGCTACTAACATTTGTTCATCCAAATCAAAAGGTGTTTATAATTACTACAAATTACAAAAAGAATAATTAGAATTAAAACTAAATCATTATTTTAATATTTATAAAATATATTTTAAAGTTAAAATTTGATAAATTGATATGTCATAATATAACAAAATTAAAGTGATGTTATTGTCATATGAGAAGAGAATTAGTGTTACATCATAATGTAATATAATCAAAATGAAAATTTGAAAAAATGAGATAAATTGTACATTAACATTTCAATCAAAGGCAATAAAGAGATTGAGTGTCAAAGTTTTTACCAAATTAAGTAAGAGTTAAAATACCTTCTAAATTGGATCAAAATACTAATTAGTAGCAATTCATTTGATTGAGCTTGTCAAGTTAGTCCATTGAAATTCATTTCACCTCAATAAGACTTCGATTGGAAGTTTTTTTAATTTAAAAAGTATTGAAGCATAAGCTAAAAAAAATTAATTTTAAATTTAATTTTAAAAACTATATGTAAAAGATAAAATGAGATAATTAAATTAATTTAATATAACTAATTCAAAATGAAGGATTTCAATAAATGTGACAAATTGTATAAGAAAGAGAGTGTTCTAAGTTACTAAGAAGATCAGGTGTAAAATTCTTGATCATCAAATCAGCTGCAAACTAAAATGCCCCATAACGTATATGAAAACACTAGAATATAAAATATTTAAAAATAGGATTAATGATTGTTTAATTTGATAAAACTTGTCGATACAAAATTAAACAAATGAAATAAAAATTAAATAAATAAAAATTAACTTATATTAAATAATAAATAACATAAATGAAGATAATGTAGTATAAACAAATCGAACTAATGTAAATGGAAAATGGAAGAAGAAATAGAGTTTCATAATAATATATCTAGATTGATTCATAAAATATAAACAAATAAGATAAATTGCACATAAAATTTTAATCAAACATATTAAGGAGATTGACTCTCACATCCTCAATCGTCAATCCAAGTTTGAATCAAATTGTTGTGTAAAGCTTGCCAAAATAGTAGGAAAAAAATTGAAGTATAAAAAATTTAGTAGAGCTAGTTAAAATTAGACCAAAGTAAATTGGAATAAATAATAACAAATTATTATTTGAATGGTAACTAAAAATATATATATAATTGGGATAAAATGAAGCAATGTATATAATGAAATCAAAGAATTCTCATGGTCCTTCTAGAGATGATTTATAGTTAAGTAGCAATATAGCCTAATTAAAAAAATGAATAAATCGGATAAATTGTATTGGAAGAAATACTACAAAATAGCTACAAAAAAGTGGAAGAAATGAAAGAAAGGTTCACTCTATTATACTAAGGAGATTGACTACAACATCCTATATCATTAAATCTAGTATGATTCAAAATATCTCATAACAAATTACTATTTGATTAGATAAAGCTCATTCACATTGGTGTAATGATGTTTGCTATTTCTTGATTCAACATCATTAGATAGAGTTCATCCACTCAATTATATGAGGCATGACGTTTAGAGTTACATAATAATATAACCAATTCATAGAAAAATATTTTAAAAAATAAAATAAATCTTATGAAAAATCCTACATTTAGGATACTGAGGAAATTGAGTAAGATACTCAATTCTTAAAAAATAGAATCGATCAAAATGTCTCAATGCATGTGAAAACCTAAGGTAATAAAAGACTTTAAAAATGACTATTTAGTTGAATAAAGCTTATTGTGATGAATTCAATGAAGTTTTTTCACCTTGAGCGATCGTCGTTAAGATTTACTATGAAATTTCAATTAGAAGATCCCTAAATAATAATAAATTTTTATTTTAATATTGATTGCATTCATAATAAAGTTAAAATAAGATAAATTAAAGTAACATTGAAAATTAATAAAAAAGAGGCAAAGTTCACATAGGAAGAGAACAGGAGTTTCTTTCTATAATAACTAATTAAATGCAAACAATTTGAAAAGTTAAAATCAATTGTATAAGAATGTTGTATTACATGATATTTAAAAGATAGCATGTAACATCCATTATCATCTTATCATTTAAAAATTTAAAAACCTCATAAGTTATACTAAATATAAGAAAATAAAATATTTTAAAATACTAAAAAAATAAATTAATCAGATTAAGCTTGTCAAGTTTTGAGCCAATGATGTTTATTTGAACTAGCTTAGATCACATTTGGGATTAATGCAAATTAGCATAGTAAATAACAATTATTAATAACAAAATATTATTTTATTATAAAAAATATATATTAAATCTTAATTGAGATGAATAAAGCTTTATTATGTAACCAATTTAAAGTGATATAATAGCCACATAATAGGAGGTTTAGAGTTATATCAAAATATAACCAAATCAAAATTTTATGTTTGAGTAAATGAGTTAAATTTTAAATTGATGTCACACATTGAGGCATTAAAATATTGAATTTAACATTTTTTTATCATCAAATTATGTTGGAATCAATATTTAATATAAAGTGTGTGAAAGCTCCAAAACATTAAATATTAAAAAAAATATTTATTTGGAATTTAAAGTGTGTGTGTTGAGAGTTGTTTTGTCCCAACAAGACCTTGATTGGAATTTAAATAAATTGTAAAAGTAAAGAAATATAAGTAATAAAAATAAATTCTCATTATATATATATATATATAATTAAATGAGAAAATTGGAGGCAAATAATATAACAAAATGAGAGCAAAAGATTTGAAGAAATGAGATAAATTATGAGAGAAAGTTGCATTCCATGTTGGTGAGTAGATTTGGGGTAACATCCTCAATTGTTATATTAAAGATGAAAGAAAATATCTTGTAAAGTTAAGTAAACCCAAGGATATTAAATATTTTAAAAATAAATAAATAAATAACTAATTGGATAGAAAGGAAATGAAAATTAAGTAAATATAAATTAAGGAATAATTAACATAAGTTGAAGCAATGTAGTATTAAAAAATTAAGGAACATGAATGTTGGAGGAATAACAAAATAATGTTTCATAGTAAAAAATAAATTTATACCAAAAACGTTTATGAAATGAGATAACTTGTAAATAAATTTGTCAATCAGAGATAGTGAGGACATCAAGTGTAACATCCTTGACTATAAAATCTAGTACAAGTCAAACTGTCTCGTACAACATACCAAAATGATAAAAAATCATAAATTAAAGCATGAATTCTTTGATAAAGCGCGTGAAGAAGACTACAACGATGTTTACTATTTTATCAACCAGAACTAATTTTAATTTCATCATATTTCCAAAATAATTTGTAATAGACAATAATGAGCTATTATATTAATGTTAAGAAAATGTGTATATATATATATACATATATATAATAGCTAAAATGAGATCAATTGAGGTAATGATATATAACAAAATCTAAACATTGTTATGGTCCTTCATGAGCATTTTTTTGGCTGATAGTAAAATAGACAAAACAAAGTGAATACTTTGGAAAAATGAAATAAATTGAAAGGGATTGTTTTTTTTCCATGATACTATACAGAGAAAGTGCAATATCCTCAACAATGAAATCTTTTACTCATTAAAAAGTTTCGTAACCTTATGCAAATCAAATTAAATAAAATCTTTTAAAATTTAAAAAAAAATAGTTAATTCAAATATTTTAAAGAATTGAGTAAATATATATTAAAGTTGAAATAAGACTGTTTGAAGTGACGTAATATAGCCAAATGAAAGAAAATTAGAGCTGAAGCTAGACAAGATTTAGAGCTACATAAGATTATAGCCATATCAAACAAAAACATTGAACAAAGTTGATAAATTATATAAAAAGTTGCTTTCCAAGCTTCTATTGATATTGAATTATTATGTCTCATAAAACATGCCAAATGCTTAGAAAAAAAATTAAAAATTTAAAACTTAATATCTACTTAGATAGAGCTCATCAATACTAATGAAATTATACTTGTTTCAGTTTGATTTGACCACTTTTAGTTATTATGAATTATAAAATTAAAAAATGATTAAAAAGTAAAAAAATTGTTTTAATATTAATTAAATATATAATAGAACTAAAATGATAAAAGTTGAAGCAATTTAATATAACTTAATCCAAGTGAATATACCATCACATGAGCAAAGAATTTTTCATTAATAATAGTAAAACAACAATAAAGTAAAAAATTAAAGAAATGAATATTAAGAGTAGCATCTTTGATCATCAAATTAGTTATAAATAAAAATGTATTAGAAAGCTTGAAGACCTTATTGGGCAAAACTTTCAAAAAAATATAAAAAATAAATATATATTTTTACCAAGCTCGACTACATCTTTTTAGTAAAGCTTATTTCAACTCAATCGAATCTGGTTGAAATTAACTGTGCTTTATAAAAGTATGTATAAATAATAAAAAATAATTATTAAAATATAAATTAAATATATATTAAAGATGAAGTCATGTATAATGAAGCAATATAACATAATGAAGTTTAATCGATGCAAGAGTCGAGAGGAGATCTAGAGTTATTTAACAAAATAACAAAATCAAAGTGAAAATTTTAGGGAAAAGAAATAAACTTTATAAGAAATATGCATTCCAAGATACTAAGGAGATCAAAGGTATCATCTTTGATTTTTAAATTAGGTTTTAATTTAAATTACTCATTGACATACAAAATTCTTAGAAAGATAAATATTTCAAAATTTAAAAAGAAGTATCTAAATGGATGGAACTCATAGAGACATGTACAACATAGTTTTTTTGACCTTGATGAGAGCACTTTTAGAATTACAATCAATTACTAAACTACAAAAATTAAAGAATAAAAAATAATTATTTTATATTAAATAAATATATAATAAGGCTAAAATGAGAAAATTTGAATAATATCACATATCCTCATCAAAGTGATGTTCCCATCATACCAGATGAGAATTTGAGAATATGTAACAAAAAATTAGAATTATTGTTTAGAACTAATGCAAGAAATTCTAAGCAAAACATTTGAAGAAATGAGATAAAGTATATTTAATGTTTCATTCCAAGATACTATTAAGTTCACATGTGAAATGCTCGACCATCAAATAAGCTATGAATCAAAATATATTATAAAACTTGTCAAAACTTTAGAAAATTAAATATTTAAAAACGTTGAAATAAATATTCAATTTGGTAGAGCTCATTGACAAAAATATAATAATATTTGTTTCAACTCTATTCACCTCTTTTGGAATTACTAAATTTATTAATCTAAATAAGCACTAATAATAAAAAAATTATTTAAATATGACATAATAGGATATTTAAAGTAACATAGTAATATATCAAAATAAAAGTAAAAATATTAAACAAATGAGGTAAACTATGTAGAAAACTTACAAGATACTATGGAGCTTAATTGTAACATAATCATTTATCAAGTCAAGTAAAACAAAATTTTACCTAAAGCATGATACAATACTAGAAAATAAAATAATGATAACTATTGAAATTAATTTTTAATTAAATAAAGAATTTTTAAATGAGTTCAACGAAATTTATCATGTATCAATATGAATTTGATTGGAATTACCAAAATTATACAAATAAATTAAGCACAAATAGTAATATATATTATTATTTCAGCATCAAGTAAACATATATTGAAGTTATAAATGACGTAAGGTTACACAACCAAATGAATGTTATATAATTATCACTTAAAAGAAGATTTAGAGTTACATAGTGATCAGTAAAAATAAAAAAACTTTTGAAGAAATGAGATAATATATATGAGAAAGTTATTATCAATGATTTTAAGGATTTCAAGTAAAATATCCATTATTATTAAATTAGGCTCTAATTGAAATGTCTCATAATGAAGCAAAATAATAGAAAATGAAATTTTTAGAAAAAAAATATAAATATTTAGTTGCATGAGCTAATCAAAATATGACAAACATCGTTTATTTCATCGCGATTAAACATCACTTTTTTCACTTTTAAGTCAATATATATTAAAGCCAAAAAAGGTAAATATAAACTATACAATGTAATTAAAACATGGCATTACAAATGTAGCACAACAAAGGAATTAGAATTATATACTAACATAGCTAAATCAAAGAAAAATATTTGAGAAAATAAGTCATTGTGTGAGAAACTTTCATTCCCATATACTAAGAATAAATGTGTGACATCCTCAATCATTAAATTAGTTCCCATCAAAATGTCTCACAAAACATACAAAAACTGTTGAAAAGAATATATAAAAATATGACAATTAATATCAAATGAGATTTGGTTTAGTAAGATGAGTCCAACAACATCTATAACATCTTTGATTAGTGCTCATTTGGAATTATTATAAATAACAAAAGTAGATATGCAAAAAAATAAAAAATACATTAAATTAAATAAATAAATATTAAAGTGGAAATAGATAAATTGAAGTAGTTTGATATATACAATACAAAGTAGTGTAAACATTACATAAAAGAAGATTTATAATTATGTAGCAATATGAACAAATCAAAATGTTAAACTTGAAGAAATTAGAATAATTATAAAAGAAAGGTTAATTTCAAGATAGTAAATAGATCTAGTGCAACTTTCTCCATTATCAAGTTGCTAAGATTGGAAATGTGTCATTAGTTTGCAAAATCCCTAAAAATATTTTTAAAAAATAAAATAGATTACTTTATAAAATAGAGCTCGACAAAATGAATCTACCAACATTTGTATCTCTTGATCATACTCCATTTGTAATTACACTAAATTTCTAATTTAATAATAAAAAAATATATTAAAGCCAAAAGACCACAAATATAAGCAATGTAATATTACGAATTCATAGAAACTTTATGGCCATTTAAGAGCAAATTTTTTTGTTACATGGTAATATAAATAAATCAAAGAAAATATTTAAAAAAAATAAATTTTAAGGGAAAATTACATTTCAAGACACTGGTGATCAAGTAGAACTCTGTGTTCAATAAATTTGGTATAAATCAAAATGGTTCCTAAAGTGTGTAAAACCCAATAAGAATAAATTGTTTTAAAAATATAGATATGACTATTTTAATGTATATTACTAATCAAAATGAGCCCAATGAAACTTTTTTCATATTGATTGAGCAACATTTAGAATTACTACACATTACCAAATTGTTCCAAAAACATTGATATTTTAATATTATGGAAAAATATATTAAAATTTAAATGGGATAAATTTATTCAATTTAATTTAACCAAATAAAAAAATGTAAGGGTCACATGGGAAGATAATTAGAGTTTCATGATAATATAACCAAATCAATGAAAACAATGTCATGAAAATAAGACAAAATATCATTGAAAAGTTGTGTTAAAAAACGTGAAGTTGATCGAGTCAAAAATCCTTAATCATGAATTCCTTTAGAAATTAAAATGCTTCATAGATTTTGCAAAAACACAAGAAAATATACATTTAAAAATAAGTCGTGAATCTTAAATTAGATAGAGCTCATTGACGATATGACCTTCAGAAGTTCTAAATGATCTTGTTAGAATATCAAAATATTTATCAAAGCTAAGACTTCATAAATTGAGGAAATATAATATTATTAAATCAAGTTGATGTAAGGGTGACACAAGTGAAGATATAGAGTTACATAGTCAAATAACCAAATCGATCCAAAGAATTTTATGAAATGAGACAACTTTTATAGGAATTTTGTATTCTGAGACATTAAGAAAATAGAGAGAAATATTCTTGATTATCTAGTCTAACACAAATTAAGAAAAGCTCAAAATAAAAAAGAAAAAAATTCCATATAAAATACAAAAATTAATATTAAATTAGATAGAGTTAATCAAGATAAGCTTAATGTTGATTCTTTTATCGTGATGCAACCGTAATTTGAATTGTGCTAGTTGCGAATGTAAACAAATAAAAATAATATTGAATTGCTATTTTAATATTAAAACTATCTATACATATATATATATATATATTAATATATATGTAAATTAAAATTAAACAATTTCTTTCAAAATAATACAACATAACACAAGCAAAACATTTGTTAAAAACTTTTCATTTGTACTTCGTTGTTGCATTCCTAGATATTAAGGAAGTCGGGCGAAACGTCCATTATCACTAAACCACCTCGCCACCTTGCGCTCTCAACATCAAGCTTGTCATTGACCTCCTTAGCTTTTGCTTCACATTTCCATGCCACTATGTAGCTATATGGACCTTTTATGGTCAAGATAGGGGACTTGTGAGTTGTTGCAATTTCCGTCCTCTTTAATCCAACACTAAGAAAGTAGTCACTAGAAGGACACTAGTAAATTAAAAAAGCTATAATTGACTTTGATTTCTTACTTAATTTCATCCTACTACTTCAAAAAAAGTTGAAGGCAATTGATTTTTAGTATTTTGCATCTAATTCAATATTTATGACATTTTTGTCATAAATTGAGCCTTACAACTACAATTGAGTAATACGCTCACAATTTTTTGATAGAAAGATGGGAGAATTAGTGAGTTAATATGTATTTGCTTACCTTTACTACATGGCAAGAGAAATTCAGTGAAACTTAAACATTTTTATACAATATTAGAAAATTTCCACTATAACAGGAAGAAGCTTGAAGGTTTTTTTCTAAAGTAGTCCAAGGCCATTAATGGAATCATCTGAATGAAACAAAAACAAGGCTTATGCAGGCAACACTGAATTGATCATTTTATTCTTATTACTTCAATCAATATTAAGCAATAAAAGAATTCTTTCATATTTGATTGGTACATAATCTTTTAATTAAAAATAAGGAAACAAAAAATAAATTTTAATGTAGTAATTATTTCAAGGATATTGGTAAGTTAATTTTTTTAAAAGTTGTAATGTTAGTCTGATATTTTGTTTTAATTATTTAGCATTTAAAATCATGGCATATTTCATTTAACGTTTTGAGGCTTACATGATGTGATAAACCTTTAGACTTGTCTATCTACTATGATGCCACATTTGATTGTGTGATGAGAAATTTATATGTTGTTTTCTTAATGTTGCATGTTATAGGTGGGATGGCATTGTATGATTTTTGAATAATGATCATTGAATAAATACCTATGCCCTAATAATAAGTATGAGTGCAATGAAACAAATGAAAAAAAATGTTGAGATGAAAATGTTAAGAAAATATTAGACTCAAAGAAGTCTAGAAGGATATAAAGATATTGGATTTTTGATGGACAAAATGAACCATAGTGGATAGAGGGATGTTTATGCATGTATATAATTAGAAATTGTAATTGTACATCCATTTTTTGTGTTGATTATTTTATATATATCTGCATCTTGAACATACGCTCTTGCATTCAAATACATCTTTTTATATCTCAATATCATGTTTCTTCTTATTTATTTTATATACATCTTTAAATGATTATAATAAGGACTTAATTAATATTATTTATTATTCTTTTAAAAAGTTATCGTATTATCATGTTTTATCTCATTCTTTTAAAAAGTTTAGCTAAGCTATCAATTCATTTTTTTATTAAATAAATAGTTATCGTATTGAAAGCTTAGCTAAACTCAAGTATGACCTTTTATTTTTTAGTTGATTATGATATTTTTTATGTGCTTTAATAACCATATGGATGATTATCTTTGAGGTGATGTATTGATGCATGTGTTTATAGCTATATTTTGATAAGCATAGCTAGAGTTGTGGGTTTTTTCTAATGCTCCATGAACTAATGGTAAAATTATGGTTTTTGTTATATTAAAAAGTAATGCTAATTATGATATCTTTTGAATATTGTATCTTTATTGATGCTTTGCAGACTTCAATAAGTTAAAATTGTGTTTATGGATTTATTGATATTTTAAATACTATATAATTTTTGCAATTATTATTATTATTTGTTTACTCAAATAAAATTGATATGAGAAATTTTACATAAACTCTATCCATTTGAGGCAATGTAATTATAGGAAATCAAAGAAAAATTAATGTCACACGAGATGAGATTTTGAGTTACATATAATTTTCGTAAATCAAGTGAAAAACTTTTAAAAAATGAGATAAATTATAAAGAAAAGTTTCGTTCCAAGATATTAAGGAGAGAGTTTAATACCCATGATCATCAGATTAGGTATGAATAGAAATATTTGAAAAAGTATTCCAAAATCTTAAGAAATAAAATTTTTACAAATATACAAATTAATATTTAATGGGATAAACTCATTGAGATGAGTACAATGACATTTATTTTGGCTCGACAAAAAATCAAAATTACAAAATGTTACAAAAAAAATGAGCATAAATAATAATAAAATATTATTTTAATTTTAAGAGATTAAATGTTAAAATCATATAAATTGAAATAATGTAATATCTCCAAATCAAAGTTGTTTGAAGGTCAAATGGCTATAAAACTATAGCTTTAAAGGAATATATCCAATTCGTAGTGAAAAAGTTAAGGAAATTAGATGAGTGGTATGACAAAGTTCAATTAACAGATATCAAGAATATTGAATATAAAATCATCCATCATAAAATTAGGTATGAATCAAAATATCATGTAGAGATACTAAGGATGTTGTATTACATGACACAAAAGAGATCATGTGTAACATCCTCGATTAACTAAGTACAAATAAAATTTAAGTACTACTTTAATATTTAATAAATTATTATTCAAGATAAAATGAAAAAAGTGCTTTGATGGTCACACAAGACTAGAAAGATAGTTCATAGAAATACATCCAAATCATAGTGGAGTTAAAGGAATTTTATAATTTGTGTGGGAAAGTTGAATTCTAAGATATTAAGAATATTACATGTAGCATCATCGATTATGAAATTAGGTATGAAATAAAATATCATGTAAAGAAGTTAAGGATACTATGTTGCAATATATTAAATGGATCATGTGTAGCCTCCTCTATTAAAAAATCATTTATAAAATGAAATATCTCATAAAGCATACAAACATATAAAAATATTTTAAAATATAGAAATAAATATTAAATTAGAAAGTGCTCATTAAAACATATCAAATAATGTCTGTTCATCTTTATCAGACCTAGGTTTGAATTACTAAGAATTTTTAATAATAAAAATTAAAAATATTATCATTAATTTTATGAAATATATTTTAAAAAAATTAATTATTTAAAAGAAGGTAAAATTACCAAATCAATGCAAGGTAAAGGTCACACTAGAAATGATTAAGAGTTTAATATAATTGTATCCAAAGGAAAAAAATTTGAATAAATGCAATAAATTGAGTGGGAAAGCTACATTCCAAGATATAAAAGAGATAATGTGTAACAAAGTAGATCATCAAGTTTCGTATGAACAAAAATCACTCATAAAAGTTGTCATTACCCTTAAATATAAAATATTCATAAATATTAAAAAAATAAATATTTGTTAAAATTACATGAGATAGATTGAGGAAAACTAATATAACCAAATAATGGTATTATAAACATCACTCTGGAATTTAAGTAAATTGCATGAGAGAGTTCTTATCAAAGATACTGAAGACATTGAGTTGACCAACATCAATCATCAAATCAAGTGAGAATAAAAATGCCTCTTAAAACATGTAAAAATTGAGAAAAAAGTAAAAAATTTAAAAAATAAATAATAAAATAAATAGATATATCTCATTGTGATGAGTCTAATAACATTTATTTCTTCTTGATCGAACAATGAAAATAAATATTAAACATTAAGTGTCAATAATAAAAATAATCATTTTAATATTACATGAATAAATATTAATACTAAGAAGAGATAAATAAACATAATATAATAAAAACAAATCAAAGAAATATAAAAGTAAAGTAAGAAGAGATTTTGCCTTACATAAAAATAAAAAAATTAAGACAAATTTTAAAAAAATGTGAAACATTATGTGGAAAACTTGCAATATAATATATTAAGGAGATCGAGTGTACATTATTGACAATAAAATGTATAAATCATACTGTATTAAAAAACATTGTTGAAACCATAAATAATTAAATATTTAAAAATAAATAAGGAAAATGTTATTAGATATAGCTTGTTTAGACGAGTCTGATGACATTTCATTCATCTTGGTGGAACATCAATCGAAACTACCATGAATTAGAAAAAAATAACCCTAGAAAATAATAACTTTTTTTAATATTAATCTAATATATTTTAAAGTTGAAATGAAGTTAATTGAAAAATGTAATATAACAAAATTAAAGACATAAAGGTAACACGAGAGGTGTAATAGAGTTTCCTAGTATTATCACAAAATTAAAGCTAAAACTTTTAACAAATGAGATAAACTATAAAGATATACATGAATAAAGTTTTGCATTACAATATACTAAAGATATATGTAATCATCCAATTGGGTGTAAATTAAAATATCTCATAAAATATGTCAAAACCTTTTAAAAAATTTTAGAAATTTAAAAATTAACATTTAATCTGATAGAGCTATGCAAGACAAGTCCAATGACATTTCTTTCATCATACTTAGACATTATTTAAAACTATTACAAACTACAAAGATATACATCATAAAATAATATTTTCATTTTAAATAATTACATATCAAAGTTAAAATAATTTTAATTGAAAAAAAAATAATTTTTGTTAGAAAATTGCATTTTAAAAGTATTGTGTATAACATCATCAATCATGAAATCAGATTGAAATAAAAATTTAAGAAAAAACTATTTTAAAACTTCAAAATGAATAATAAATTGGTAAAAGTTGATTGAGCTGAGTCAAACAAACTATCTTTCTTCCAAATTAGACCACATTTAGAATTACCCTGGTTAACTTTATAAAGAAGTATAAATAAATCTATATTATCATTTAAATGTTAAGTTAATATATATTAAAGCTAAAATAAAATAAATTGAACCAATGTAGTATAAAAAATGTGGTGTCAAGGTTGCATAAGAAGAGATATACAATTAAGTAGTGAAAAAGAAATCAAACAAAAAAATTTGAAAAAAAATGGAATTAATTGTATTAAAAAGCTATATTATAGGACACTAAGGCAATCATAAGTAGCTTCATTAATTATCAATTGAGGTATGAATACAATTATCTTATAATGTGTTGAAACTTTAGAAATAAAAATATTTTAAAATAAAAAAGTAAATATTTAATTAGATAGACCTCATCGAGAAGAGTCAAGCATCTTCTATTTCATCATTATCAAACAACTTTTCAAATTAATGCAAATTACAAAAGTAAATATGCATAACTAATAATAAAGTATTATTTTAATCTTAAGTTAATGTATGTTAAAATTTATTAGAGATAAATTGAATAAATGTATGTAATCCAACAAAAATGATGAAAACATTACACGAGAAAAGTTTTTTGGTTATATAGTAATATAACCAAATCAAGAAAAAAATTGAACAAATACGAAAAGGTTTACTACAAGGCTACTTTGAAAGATACCAGGGAGATCAGGTTTGACACATTCAATTATGAATTTAAGAATGAATCAAAATATCACATAAAGTGTGTGATAAAATACAAATACTTAGAAATATAGAATTTAATATTTAGTTAAATAGAACACATCATGATAGTTGCAACAACATTTGTTTTGACTTAATCATTCCACATTAAGAATTACTTCCAATTACTAAAATAAACAAGTGCAAATAAAAATAAATTATTTATTTAATGTTAAATAAATTATTATTAAAGTTGAAATGTGACAAATTAATGCAATGTAACAAAATAATGTCTGAACAACATTAAGGTCTTACGAGAATAGATTTAGAGTTACATTATAGTCTAACAATATCTAAGCAAAACATTTGAGAGAAGAGAGAAATTGTACAAGATTGTTTAATTTTAATACACTAGAAAGATTTAATATAATATCTTTGATTATCGCATATGTTATAATTAAAAAAAACATCATAAAGTATGCCAAACTATGGAAAATAAATATTTAAAAATATTGAAATAAATATTTAACTTGATAGAACATATCAAAATCAGACAAACCAAGATAATATCACCTTGATTAAACATAGTATGGAAGTAAAATATAATTCCAAATTAAATACACATAAAAACTAATATTTGTTAATGTTAATCAAATATATATTAAAGTTAAAATGATAAAAATTGGGATAAATCAATATAAATAAATTAAAGAGATGTACATGTTGCAAAAGAGAAGATTTAGAGTCACATATTTACCAAACCAAATCAAAGCCAATATTTGAAGATGTAATTGAAATTGTGCTATAATGTTACCCTCAAAGGTACAAAAGATATCATATGTAACATCTTTGATTACAAAATTATGGACAAATTAAATGTCTCATAAAGCTTATGAAAACCATAGAAAATGAACATTTAAAAATATATAGGTAATATTTAATTAGATAAAGCTCATTGAGTTGAGCTAATGCCATTTATTCTTCTAAATTGAGTCTCATTTGGAATTACTAAGGAACACCAATGTGAATAATAATAAATAATAATATATTAACATTTTAATATAAAATGTATATTAAAGTTATTAAGAGAGGTGGATTAGTGAACATAGCTATGAAACAAAATAAAAATAAAAATTTATGGAAATCAGTTATATTTTTTTGAATATTGCTTTACAAGTAATTTAGGAGATGAAGCTCAATATCCTCAATTCTAAACTTAGGTACAAATCAATTTCTCATACAGTATAGAAAAAATTTGGAAAATTAAAATATTTGAAATAAAAATTTAATATTTAATTATATAATGCTTATTAAGATGGGCACAAAAACATTTTTTAGTCTCAGTAAGACCATAATGGAAAACATTTATAATTACTAAAAAAGTATAAATAATAATAAATTATTATTTGATATTAAAGAAAATTAATCTAATCAAATCAAAGTCTTCTAAGGGCTAAAATATGATAAAATATGATAAATTTTAGATAAATGTTTTATGTCGAAATAAAAAGTTTGTCATGTGTAACATTCTCCATCATCAATTATGGTACGAATTAAAATACAATGTAAATCTTACAAACTCTATTGAAAAAATAATTTAAAATATAAAAATAAATATTTAATTTGAAATAGCTCATTGATATGAATTAAGTGATGCTTTTTCAACTTCATTAGAACTCATTTTGAATAACTCTAATTTATGTAAACATAAATAATAATACACTATTTTTAATATATATTAAAAATATAATAAAGTTCAAATGACATAAATTAATGTAATTTAATATAATAAAAAAAATAATGAAAGCTCACATGAGTGGAGATGTATAGTTATATAGTAATATATCAAAATAAAAGTAAAACATTTGGAAATAATGTAAATTGGATAGAAAAGATATATTCTAAACTATATGAGAGAGAATTTTAGAAAATGGTACAAATAAAATTTTTTTCTAAAAAATGCCCAAACCTATTAAAATTAAAAAATATAAAAATTAATTTTTAATATGATAGAGATTGTCAAGACAAGTCCAACAATGCTTGTTAGATCTCGATTTGACATCATTTTGAATTACAATAAATCACAAAATTATATAAGCATAAATGTTTAAAAATTATAATTTCAAACTTAAATAAACATATATTAATGTTGGAATGAGAAAAATTGAAGCAATTTGATCAACTAAATCAAAGTTAAATAGAGGCCACTTTAAAGAGATTTAGAGTTACACAGTTACAAGATAAAATCAACACAAAAAAGTGTAAAAAAAAACACATTTTGTGGGAAAGTTTTATTCCATGATCCCAAGGTGATCAAATGCAATTTTCCTAACTAACAAATTAGGTGTGAATTAAAATGTTATTTATTGCATGCCAGAATATAAGAAAATTAAAAAATTTTAAAATATAGAAATAAATTTTTAATTGGAAAGAACTTGTACTAAAACGAAAAAATAAATTTGTTTTATTTAGATCTAATGATGTTTGGAATTATTAATAATTAAAAAAATGCAAAACACTAAATTGTTAAACAGAAACCTAAAATTTTAAATAAATTTTCTTTAAAACTAAAACTACTGAAATTAAATATACATAATTTAACCAAACTAAGGCAATTTAGTTATAACATTGAGGAGATTTAGAGTTACATACTAAGTTAACAAAATAAATGTGAAACATTTCAAAAAAAAGATTATTATATCAAAAAGTTGCATTCAAAGAGGACCATGTATAATATACTCAATATTTTTCAAGATCAAAGAAAATTAAAAAATTTAAAAATAATGAAATTAAATTTTTAATTGGATGGAGCTTTTTGAAATGAGTAGAATAATATTTTTATCATCTCAATAAAACCTTGTTTAGAATTACTATGAATTTATAAAATAAATTAGCATAAATAATAATAATAATAAATTATTTTAATTTTATGTAAATATATATTAAAGTTGAAATAGAATAAATTGAAGTATTGTAAACTAATTAAAATAAATTGATGGAAATGTCATAGGGGGTGACATTTGGAGTCACATTATATGATAAGTAAATCAAAGTGAAAAGATTTAAAAAAATAATATACATTTTACTAGAAAGTTGGATTCAAAGATACAAAGGGGCTCAATTGCAAAATCTATAATCAATATATTAATAATAAATAAAAATTTTACATAAAGCATGAAAAACTAATAGAAATTAAATTATTTAGTAAAATAAAAATTAATATTAAACTAGACATAGTTGGTCAAAAATAAAACAATATTTGTTGTCTCAATCAAACATTGTTTGGAATTACAATTAATTGCCATACAAAATAAGCATAAATAATATTAAGCTATAATTTTACTAATTATTCATTATGAAATATGATGAATTTAAGTGGTATAATACAACCAAATGAAACTAATTTAAATGTCAAGTGAGTGGACATCTTCATTTTCATAGTAATATAACTATATCTAGGAGAAATATTTGAATAATGAGGATATTTATGAGGGAAGGTTGCCTTCCATGATATAATGTAGGTAATGTTTAATGTCTTCAACAAGCATATCAAAAACAAATTAAAAGTTGTACATTCATTTAGTTAGATATAGCTTATTAAGATGAATCCAAAGAATTCTTTTTTGCCTTTAACAAACTTAGTTCAGAATAGTACAAAATATTGATGTCCATAAGTATAAAAATAATAACTTATTATTTTATTATTAAATAAATATATTTTAAAGAAAAAGTGAGATAAATTGAACTAGTGTAATATAACAAACTCAATGGAATATACGGATTATAAGAATGGCAAATTAAAGTTTCATAGTTAAATATACAAATCAAATACAAAATTTATACGAGAAATTTTTGTTCCAAGATATTAAGAACATTAAAGATAACATCATCCATCATCAAAAGTGATAGGAATCAAAATGCCTTATAAAATGCGTTAAAGCACTACAAAATAAAATATCTTAAAAAATAAAAAATGAATATTTAATTTGTTGTAGCTCTTCAACATATCTTCACTAATATTTTTTATCACTAATTGATTTTTTTAATTACAACTAATTAGTAAATTAAACAAAAATAATAATAATAAATTATAGTTACAATGAATGTAAATATATATTAAACCTAAAATGAGATAAATTAAAGTAATATAATACAATTGAAAGAAATTAAAGTAAATATGTGCGATAGAAGATTTAGAATTTTATAGTAATATAACAAAATTAAAGAAAAAAGGTTAAAGGAAATGAGATAAATTTTACTAGAAAGTTGCATTTAACGATATCTAAGAAACAATGTAAAATCATTATTTTTTTAATCATGTATGAATTTAAATGTCCTGTAATTTATACAAAAATATAAGAAAATAAGATATTTAAAAAACTAAGCATGACTATTTCTTTTGAAAAGGTCCTCAAGCGGAGTCCAACAATACTAATTTTAGATGGATCATACATCAAGGAGCTTAACAACAAGATACCAAAGAAAAAAACCATAAATAATAACGAATTATTATTTAAATATTATGCATATAATTATATATATTAAAGCTTAATGGGAAAAATTAAATAAAATTAATTTAGCAAACTCATAATGATTTGATGGTCACCAGATATTAGGTTTTGATTTTCATAGTAATATAATAAAATTAATACAAAGAAATTGAAGAATTAAAATAAATTATACTGAAAAAGTTGCAATCCATGACACTATTGAGAATGACCTTAAACTCGATCATTAATCACATATGAATCAAAGTATGACATAAAATATGCCAAAATCCTAGAAAATAATATAAACATATATAAAGAAATACAAATTAATATTTAGCTAGATAGAGCTCATAGATAACAATATGGTAATGTTTGTTCTATCCCGGTCATACCTCATTTGGAAATACTATAAATTACTAGAATTAGTTAATTATTGTTAGAAAAATACATAAAGATATATAAAAAAAAAAAAAAAAAATTAGTAATGTAATATAATTCAAACTTAGTAATGTAAAAATCGTAAGAGAGGAGAATCATGGTTTCAAAGTAGTGTAAACAAAACAAAGTAAAAAAAATTAAAAAATGTCTAAAATTGTATAGAATTTTGCACTCTAAGATATTAAATAAATGGAGCATAACATCAATTTTCATGAAATCACCATTGAATTGAAATGTTTTGTAGTTTTTTAGCAACTTAGAAAATAGAATAATTAAAAACATTAAAAGAAACTTTTAACTGATAAAACTATAAATGGAACTCCAATGCTGTCTAATCCGTCTTCGTCAAACATCTGTTAGAATTACTACTAATTATAAAAATAAATAACTATAAAAAATTGCAAATTACTATTTTCATATTGAGAAAATATAAATTAAATCTTAAATAAGACAAATTGAAGCAATGAAGTAAAATATAATCAAAGTAATGTATAAGTTTACTAAGAGAAGAATTAAAGCCTCATAAAGATCTATTCAATTCAAATAAAAAAATGAATAAATTAGGAAAATTGTATACAAATGCTGCAAGCAAATTACATTCTATGTTGTTAAGGTTATCAAGTTGAACATCCTTAATCATTAAATCAATCATGAATCAAAACATGTTGTAAACTATGCAAAAAAAAATGAAACATTGTTAAAAATTGCATAAATCAATACTTAATTCAATCTAACTTGCTAACATGATTCCATTGATGCCTTTTTGTCTTGATCAGATTTCTTTAAGAATTTCTAAAACTTACATAAGTTTGTATGATTTGTAGTATATCCAAATAAAAATAATCTAAGGGCCACATAAAAAAGTTATTTATATGGTAAATTAATTAAATGAACATGAAAAAATTGTAAAAATGTGATTGATTATGTTAGAAAGTTTAATTAAAAAATTTTATTGAGATTAAGGATAACCTCATTGATAGTCGAGTAAGGTAAGAATTGAAATTTCACATTAAATATGCAAAATTCTTGGGAAATATAATTTTTCAAAAAAAAATTAATAATTAATTTGTTATAACTTATATAGACAAGAATAATGATGTTTGTTTCCTATCAATCAAATATCAATTATAATTACTATTAATTACCAAATTAAATGAGCATAAATTAAAATAAATAATAATATATATGTTAAATATAAAGTGAAATCCTTTGAAGCATCGTAGTATAACAAAAATAGCACAACATGGAGATCACAAAGAAGGAGATTTAGTGAAACATTAGAAGAAATGAGATACACTATATGAAAAAGTTGTTTTCAAAGATATTAAGCAAACCGAGTTAACATCCTCGATCATGAAATTAGGTACAAATCAAAATGGCTCATCAATCATGAAAAATTCATACAAAACAAATAATAAAAACATAAAAATAAATTTGTAATTTGATAGAGTATGTTGAAGGTATGCCACACAACATTATTTTTGCCTCTATTTAACTACTGTTATATTTAATACAAGTTGCTAAAGAAAATTAGTATAAAAAATAATAATTTTTTAATTTTAATATTAAGTCGATATATGTATATATTAATGCTAAAATTTGATTAATTGATGAACTATAATACAACAAAATCAAAACTTATCTAAAAGACACAAGAAAAGATTTTGGCATATATAAAAATTTAACCTAATCAAAGAAAAAAATTTAAAAAAATGAAACAAATTGAATAGGAATTTTTCAATCGAAGGTACTAAAGAGATCGAGGGTAACGTCCTTAAATTTTAGATATGGTAGGAAAAAAAATTTCTCATAGACAAAGAGTTAAGTGACATTTGTTTTCGGTTATTCTGACCAAATCTCAAATTACTTATATTACTAAACAATATAAGCATAATAATTATAATAATTTTAATATTAAGTAAATATATAATAAAAAAATGAGATAAGATGAAGCAATATAATACAAGTGAATAAAAATGATTTAAATGTCACACGAGAGATTTAGTTCTACTTCGTTATATATATAAATTAAAAAAATACTTTAAGATATGAGAAAAATTGTTTAACAATGTTTAATTCTATGACAATAATAAGAATAATTGTAGTATTCTTGATCAATAAATCAATTATAAATAAAAATATATAAAATGGCTTGCTAAAAAGATGAAAGTTAAAAAAGTTAAAAGAATATAAAATATTTAATTTGTTAAAGCTCATCAAGTCTAGTCGAACAACATTTTTTGGCCTCGTTAATACCTTGTTTTAAATTACTACACATTAATAAAATAAACAAGCAAAAATTAAAAAAATAATTACTTTATTATTATTTAAATATATATTAATTGTAAAATTAAGAAATAAAAAGAAATGTAATACAACAAAATCATAACAATATTGAGGAAAAAAGACAGAACAATTAGAATTTCACAGTAATATAATTAAAGCAAAATAAAATATTTGAAGCAATAGGAAATTATTTAAAAAATTTGAGTTCTAAGATGATGCTAAGGATGTCAAATGTGGCATCTTTGAAGTATGTAAAGTAAGTGAAAGTCATAGAAAATGGAATATGTAAAATTTTCCAATTAAAGCTAAAATTTGAGAAAGCTCATCAAAATGAGTCCAACATTTGTTTTCTCTTGATCAAACTTTATTTGAAATTTCTAATAATTACAAAGTTACAAAAGCCAAAATAATAATGAATATTTTTTAATATTAAGTTAAAAAACAAGAATTTTTAAATCAGATAAATTCATGTAATATAGTATAACAAAAGCAAGGTGATCAAAAAGCACACAAGAGGAGATTTATAGTTACATAATTATATAATTAAGTTAAAAGAAAAACTTCAATGAAATTAGATAAATTGTTTAGGAAAATTTCATTCTCGAATAAAAATTTGATCAAGTGTAACATCCTCAATTAATAAATCATGCAAGAATCAAAATATCTCATGAAGAATTCCAAACCAATAGAATGTAAAATATTTAAAAGTCAAAAAATGAATATTTAAATGTATTGAGCTTGTTGTCAAGATGAGTCAAACAACTTTTTTCACCATGATTGCACTACATTCAAAATTATTGAATTTTAAAAAAGTAAAGAAGCACAAATGACAATACATTATTATTTTAAGATTAAGTGAATATATAATAAAACTATAACGAGAAAATTGAAGAAATATAATCCGAAAAAATCAATGTATTATAAAGGTCATTGAAGAAAAGATTTAGAGTTACTTAAACAATATATTAAAATCAAATCAAACTATTCAAATAAATGAGATAAATTATAATGGGAAGTTGCTCTACAATATCAAATGTGTTAAAGCTCACGCCTACTAATAGGTCTACTAACATGAAAAAAAAATATTTAAAAATATCGAAGTAAATAGTTAATTTGATAGAGCTGATAGTGTCGTGGAAAAAGATTTTTTTCAACTTGGTCGTACCTTTTTTGGAATTACTTTGCATTATTAAATTAAATGATCATAAATAATAACAAAGTATTATACTATTATTAAGTAAAACTTTATTAATGATAATGTGAGATAAATTGAAGAAGTATAATCTAACCAAATAAATGTTATGTAAAATAAAATACTTAGTAAGACCTACCAAAATCATAGAAAATAAAATATTTTTGGAAACCTAGAGAGGAATATTTTTTTGGATATATAGATTTGACTTTGATTATAATTATTGCAAACTGTCAAAATAAAAAAGCATAAAATAATAAATTATTATTTTAGTATTAAGTAAAATTATAATAATACTGAAATAACATAATTAAAGTAATGTAATATAATCAAATAAAAGAAATGTGTAAGTCAAATGAGATAACATTTTAAGTTGCATTGCAATACAATGATATCAAAGTGAAAATTTTATATAAGTGAGAAAAATGTTAGGAAATTGACATTCAAAAAAACTAAGATCGAGTGTAACTTCAATACTGATCATATTAGGTACAAATTGAATTATATCATAAAGCATGTCAACATAAATGAGAAATACTTAAACATATAAAAACAAATATAGAATTATGTAAAGCTTGTTGAGTCGAAAGTACTGTACTTCGTTTCATCTCGATCATATATCAATTGGAATTAAGATGAATTTGCAAATTAAATAAGTATAAAAATTGTAAATTATTATTTTAACATTAAATAATTGTATAATAAAATTGAAGATGGATAAGTTAAAGTAAGTTAATATAAATAAATCAAAATGATGTAAAGGTAACATGAAAGGAAATTTGGAGCATCATAATAATATAGCCAAATCAAAGTAAAATATTGAAGGAATTAGAAAACTTAAATCGAAATATTGCATTCCAAGGTACTAAGGATATTGAATGTAACATTCTAGATGATCAACTTATATACAAAATGAAATGTCTTGTAAAACATTAAAAAACTTTAGAAAATAAAATACTTAAAAATACATAAATGAATAGTTATTTTGATAAAGTTAAGGAAGATTAGTGCAATGATGTTTTTTTCGTCATGGTCTGACCTCATTACAATTTACTACAAATTATGTACTTAAATTAGCAAAATAATCATAAATTATTACCTTAATGCAAAGTGAATATATATTAATGTTAAAATGAGATAAGTTTAAGCAAAGTTATATAGTGAAATAAACATAATGTAAGGTTCACACAAGAGGATAATTAAAATTTTATAGTAATATATCGAAATCAAAGAAAAATATTTCAGAGAATGAGATAAATTATATTGAAAAGTTACAATCTTGGGAAATAAGAAGATTTAGTAAAGAACCATCGATTGGAAAATTTTGCATTATTGAAAATGTCTCAAAAAGAATACCAAAGTCATAGAAAATAGAATATTTAAAAATTAAGAATTCGATAGTTAACTGGATAGACCTCATTTTGCCTAATTGAACATCATTTGTCTCATCTAAGTAATACTTAATTGGACTAACTTTTAATCACTTAAGTAAATAAGAATAAATAATACATAATTTTTACTTAAATATTAAGTAAAGAAATATTATAGATGAAATGTGTCAAATTTAGAAAAATTATATCAAAACATTAGTAAAATGTGATTGTATCATTAATGGAAAATTTGAACTTCATAACACTATAACCAAAGCAAAGGAAAATATTTTAAAAAAATAGAAATATTATATGGAAATTTTGCAATCCACTTATTGAAATTATTGAGTGCAAAATTCATGATCATCAAATTAGCTATGAATCAAAATAACTATTAAAAAATGCAAAAAAAAAATCCAAGAAAAATAAATATTCAAGAATTTAGAAATGAATATTTTATTAGAGTAACCTAACTCATTTGAGTTTAACAAAGATTGTTTCAATTTAACTTGATCTTATTTTGAATTACTACAAATTACCAAATTAAATAAGCAAAATAATAATAAATTTTCAATTTTATACTAATTCAATATAGATTAAAGCTTAATGAGATTAATTCAAGCAATATATTAAAACTAAATCAATGATATGTAAGGGTCACATGAGAGGAGATTAGACCTACATAGTAATATATCCAAATCAAAGAAAAGTATTTGATGAAATGAGGTAAATTACATGAGAAAATTCCATTCCAAGGAAAAAAAAACGAGATCTAATGCAGCACCCTATATAGTAAAATATGGTACAAATTAAGATGTCTCATATAGCAAGCCAAAATCATATTAAAAAATTAAAAAACATAGAAATGATACTTAATTGTATTCAGCACATCTAGTGGAGTAGAACCATTTTTTCCTCTTTGATCATACCTCAATTTTAATTTCCATGAATTGTTAAAATGGAATAATTTTATATTATAATTGGAATTAGATAAGTTGAATTAATATAATATAAATAAATCAAACTGATATAAAGGTTGAACAATAAGAGAATTAGAGTTTCATAAAAATATAAAAAAATCAAAGAAAAGTTTTTGAAAGAAATCTATTGAAGTTTATTGGCAAGTCAAAAAAAGGTAATATAAAGGTCAACCTTGGCACCCTTAATCATCAAATAATGTAAGAATTGAAATGGCTAGTATAGTGTTACAAAACATAGAAAATAAACAACAAAAAAATTTCAAAAAGATTATTTAATTGGATAAAACTAATCAAGACAAGTCCAACGGCATTTATTTCCTCACGATCAATTCTCATTTTGAATTTCTATGAATTACAAATTTAAATAAGCATAAATAGTAAAAATATTATAATTTTAACATTAATTAAATACTAAATGATAAAAATTCAAGAAAAACAGTATATCAAAAAAGGTGTTGTAACATCACGTGGGATAAGATTTCGAGTTACATTGTAATATAACTAAATTAAACAAAAAATATTAATAAAATGTGTTAAACAACACGAGACAGTTGCATTCTAAGATACTAAGGGGATCGAGTATGACATTCTAAATCATCAAGTAAGGTACAAATTGAAATTTCATATAAACTTCGTAAAAAAGTTGAAAATAAAACATTTAAAAAAATACAAATCAATATTTACATGGATTAAGTTCATTTAAACAAGTCTAACAACATTTTATTTATTCCAATTATGGTTGATTTAGAATTATTACAAATTACCAAAGTGAATTACCATAAAAAATTATGACTTATCATTTTATTATTAAGTAAATTTTTGTTAGAGCTCAAATGTGTTTAGTTGATACAGTCTAATATAACAAAATCAAAATTATGTATATATCATTAAACATGAGAAATAGAGTTACAAATTAACATAGCCAAAATAAGAGCAAAAATTAAGAAAAATAATTGAATTTATTTTGGAAAGCTATGTTGAAGAAACTAATATGACTTTTAATTTTGAACCTTATACAAATTGAATTATATCAAAAAAATTACAAAATCCATAGAAATTAAAATATTTGAAAAAATATTGAAAATGGTATTTTAATGGATGAAGCTATATTTAGTATGATCAATTAAAGTCTATTTTGCCTTGATATAACCTCATTTAGAGTTACCTAGAATTACCAAAGTGAATAAGAACAAATAATAAAAAATAATTATTTTTGTATTAAATAAATATATAATAGTAGTAAAAGGAGCTAAATTGAAAAAATGCAACATAAAGTAGTAAAAGAAATGTAAAAGTCACACGATAAAAGAATTAGAGTTTCATAGTAATATAAAAAACGAATGAAAAATATTTGATAAAAATAGATAAACTTTACTAGAAAGTTCAATTCCAACGTACAATGAAAATGGAGCGTAGTATCCTTGATCGCAATATTAGGTAAGAATCAAAAAGATATGTAAAACTTGCCAAAGCAATAGAAAAAAAATTTTAAAATTAAATATTTAATTTAATATACCTAACTAAGATAAGTCCAATGACTATTATTTTGTCTTGATCAAACCTTATTTGGAATTTCTATGAATTTCCAAATTAAATAGGCATGAATAGTAAAAAGGCATTGTTTTAATATAATGTAAAAAATTTTAAATTTAAATTGAGATAGATTGAAGCAATTTAGTAAAATTTAAAATGAAATAAAGCTGATGACAGGTCACATGATTGGAGATTTAAAGAGATAAAGTAATATTGTTAAAAAGCAAAATTTTTGTAGAAATGAGATAAATTGTCTAATAAAGTTGCATTCGAAGATACTAAGGAGGTCTAGTATAAAAATCTCAATCTTCAAATTAGGTACAAATTGAAATTTCTTATGAAGGTTGCCAAAGTAATTGAAAAAAAATATTTCAAAATGTAGAATAAAAAATTTAAAAGGATTTGGCTCAAAAGGATGAGTCAAAGAAAATGTTTTTCATGTAAATCACTCTTAGTTTTGAATTTCTACAAAACACCATGGTAATAAACATAAATAATAACAATTTATTATTTTTTATTAATTGAACATACATTAAAGCATAAATGAGATATATTAAAAAGAATTATTATAACTTCAAAAATTGATCTATATAGGTCACATAAGAATAGATTTAGATTTTCATCATAATGTAACGACATAAAAGTGAAAATTGAAAGAAATGACAAATTTATATGAATTTTACAATAAAGATGCTAAAGTGATCAAGTGTAGCTTTCTCAAAAATAAAATAAGGTATGAATTAAAATATCACAAAAAATTTTTAATAGCCAAAAAATAAAAATATTTTTAAATAATATAAATAGGTATATAACTAGATAAGGCTTTTCAAAATGAGTCCAATGACATTTACTTCAAGTTGATTAAAAATTAATATTTTTATATTTGGCAAATAAATGTTATACCTAAAATAGCATAAATTAGGGCAATGTGTTATAACGAAATCAAAGTGATGTATTGGTTGTGCAAAAAGAGATAATTATATGAGAAATCTAAAGGAATCTAACCAAATCAAAGTAAAAACATTGTAGAAATGAGATAAAGTGCATGAAAAGGTTGCAGTACATGAAACTAAGGAAATCATGTTTAACATTTTTTATCATAAAATTTGATGCAAATAAAAACTTTGCATTAAGTGTGCTAAGTGCTAAAATCATAAAAAAATTAATAAAAATATCGAAATTAATATTTATTTGGATATGGGTTGTTAAGACAAATTTTACAATGCTTGCTTTGTCATAATACATCCACCTTAGGAATTACTACATATTGCCAAACTAAATAAACAAAAATAATAGTAAATGTTAATTAAATATTTTGTAAATATATATACTAAAGTTGAAATGAGTCAAATTATAAAAATATAATATAACCAAATCAAAGAAATGAAATGATTAAACAAGAGGAGATTTAGAGTTACAAACTAATATAACAAAAAAACAAAATTCAATAAATGATTTAAATTGAACTGGAAAGTTGCAATACAAAATATTATAGAGATCGACTATAATGACATCAATCATCAAATTAGGCACTAGCCAAAATGGCTTATGAAACACGAAAAAGCCAAAGAAAACAAAATATTTAAAATAGTTAAGCAAATATTTTATCCAATAAAGCTCATTGAAATGAGTGCAATTATATTTTACATTATGCTATTCAAACCATTTTTTAAAATTATTATGAATTACTAAATTAACTATGCATAAATAATAATAAGTTCCAATTTTAATATTATGAAAATAGATATTAAAACTAAAATGATATAATTTCAAAAAATCTTATCAAAGATATGTAAACACACATTATAGGGGATATAGAGTTAGCAACTAATATAACCAAACAAAAACAAAGAATAATTTAAGACATGAGGAAACCTGTATGGAAATGTAGGATTCCAAGTTGCTAAAGGAATCAAGATGAACTTCTTTGATCTCCAATAAGATACAAATTAAAATTTTTGGTGACATGTGCTAAATCTATATAAAATAAAATATTTTAAAATATAGAAATGAATAATTAATTGCATTATGCTTATTAAGAGCTTTTTTATGACATTTGATTAGTGTAGATCAGATCTTTTTTGGAATTACTATTATTTTTAAAACACAAACAAGTATAAATAATTATAAAATATTTTTTAAGATAAATAAATTTATAATAATGATAAAAGCGAAATAAATTTTAATAATTTAGTATAACAAAATCAAAGTGATGTGAATGGCACATAAGAGGGGATTTGAGTTTCATAGTAATATAATAAAATAAAAGTGAAACATTTCAAGAAATGAGATAAATGGGATTAAACAATTGTATTAGAGTATAGTAACGACATCAAAGGTAACATCTTATATTGTTGAATCAATTATAAATTGAAATGTCTCACAAAGTTTGCAACAACATTTTTTATATCGTGTGGAGTTACTTCGAATTCAAAAATTAATTAAGAACAAATAATAATAAATTTTTATATCAAAATTTAGAAAATATATGCTAATGATGAAATAAGAGAAATTGTGGCAAATATACTTTGACAATAACAAAGCAATGTAATTGTAACATGAGAGGACATTTAAACTCATACAGTAATATAATGAAATCAAAGCAAAACTTGTACAAATGAGATAAAGTGCATAAGAAATTTGCAAACTAAGATATTATGGAAACTAAGTACAACAACCTTGATTTTCAAAATGCTTCATAAGGCATGTAATAATCCTTCAAAATAAAAAACTAAAAAATATTTTAAATAATAATTAATTAAATAAAGCACATCAAGTGTTGTCTAAGAATATTTTCTACAACTTAATCACATTTGTTTCTTAATCAATGCAAATTTCTAAAAGTAAATTAGCATAAATAATAAATAATTATTTCATTAGAAGGTAATTATAAATTAAATATAATATTAGACATATTAAAGAATTGTAATATAATAAAATGAATCTGATGTAAAGTCTATGTGGCGGAGAATTAGAGTTTAATAACAATAAACAAAAATAAATACAAACTTTTCAAGAAATCAAATAAATTATAGGTCAAAGTTTCATTCGAGGACACTTAGAGACCAATTATAACTTTCTTAATCATTAAACTACATATGAATTGAAATATGTCATAAATATGTCTTATTTTGACTTATAATTACATAATTAAACAATCTTTAATAATAACAAGCTATTATTTTATTAATATGTAAATATAAAATAAAGTTAAAATAAGATAAATTGAAATATATAATATAACTAAACCATAATGATGTAAAGAACATAGTAGAAAAGAATTAAAAAATTGTAATAAAATAAAGCAAAAAAATTCTTCAGATTAGATAAGTTGTGTGACCAAGTTGCCCTCCAAGAGACAATGCTTATCAAGTAAAAAGTCCTCGATTGTCAAATAAATGCATAAAAAATGTGTTACAAAGTTTGCTAAAACCTAAAAAATTAAATATTAAAAATATATAAATATAATTTAATAGCTACTTGGATAGAACCCATAATTGTTACTTAAACACATTTGTTTCATCTAAATTAATCTTTTTCAAAAATTACTATGAATTACAAAATTTAATAAGAATTGATAATAAATAACTATTACTTTAATATTATGTGACATTTTATAACAAAGCTGAAATGTTCTAAGTTGAAGAAATTTATTA
>JAIUJO010000433.1:180000-182500 GCA_023846275.1 Vanilla planifolia
CATCTTCCTCTTAAGATTCTTCTTCTTTGTCATCTTGCTTTTGTTCCTCTTCTTCTTCTTCTACTTCTTCTTCTTCTTCTTCTCCTTCTTCTCCTTCTCCTTCTTCTTCTTCTCCTTCTTTATTTTCTTATTCTTCTTTTTCTTCTTCTATAACTTCTTCTTCTTCTTCTTCTTCTTCTTCTTCTTTTTCTTCTTCTTGTTCTTATTCTTCTTCTTCTTCTTCTACATCTTCTTGTTCTTCTTCATCTTCCTTTTACTTCTTCTTCTTCTTCATCATCATTTTCTTCTTCTTCTTCCTTTTTTCCAACTTCTTCTTCTTCTTCCTCTTCTTCATTTTCATCATCTTCTTCCTCTTCTTCTTCTTCTTCATCTTCATCTTCCTCTTCTTCTACTTCTCCTTCTGCTTGTTCTTCTTGTTCTTCATCAACTTCTTCCTCTTCATCTTCTTCTTCTTCAACTACGACTTCTTCTTCTTCTTCTTCTACTTCTACTTCTCATTCTTCTTCCCCCTCCTCCTCCTCCTCCTCCTCCTCTTCTTCTTCTTCTTCTTCTTCTTCTATTTCTTCTTCTCTTTTTCTTTTTCTTCTTCTTCTTCTTCTTCTTCTTCATTTTCTTCTTCTACTTCGTCCTCTTCTTCTTCCTCTTCTTCACCTTCTTCTCTTCTCCTACTTTTTCTTCTTCTTCTTCTTCTTCATTAAATTCTTCTTCCCATAATTCTCATCCTTCCCCTTTTTGTTCTTCCTTTTCTTTTTCTTCTTCTTCCACTTCTTCCTCATCTTCTTCTTCTTCCTCTTATAAGTTCTTCATCTTCTTCTTCTTCTCCTCCTCTTCTTCTTCCTCTTCTCCATCTTCTTCTTCTTCAACCTCTTCTTCTTCTCATTCTTCTTATTCTTTTTCTTCTTCTTCTTTGTCTTCTTCTGCTTCCTCTTCCTCTTCTTCTACTTCTACTTCTTCTTCTTCTTCATCTACATCTTCTTCTTCTTATTGTTCTTCTTCTTCTTCATCTTCTTCTTCCTCCTCTTCTTTTTCTTCATCTTCTTCTTCTTCTTATTGTTCTTCTCCATCTTCTTCTTCTTCTTCTTCTTCTTCTTGCACTCATTCTCTTTCTTTTTCTTCTTCCTCTTCTTCTTCTTGTTCCTCTTCTAGTCCTTCTTCTTCATCTACTTCTTCTTCATCATCTTCTTCTTCTTCTTCAACATCATCATCATCACCTTCTTCTACTTCTTCACTTTCTCCTTCTCCTTCGTCTTCTTCTACTTCTTCTTCTTCTTCTTCTTCTCCTCCATCTCCTCCTCCTCCTTTATCTTCTTCTTCTTACTCTTCATCTTCTTCTTTTTCTTATTATTCTTCCATGCCTTCCTCTTCTACTTCTTCCCCCTCTTCTTCTACTTTTTCTTCTTCTTCACCACCATCTTTATGTTCTTCTTCTTGTTCTTCAACTTTTTCTTCTTTGTATTATTCTTCTTCTTCTTCTTCTTCTTCTTCTTCTTCTTCTTCTTCTCCTTCTGCTTCTTTGCCTTCTCCATCTTCCTCTTGTTCTTCTCCTTCTCCTTCTTCTCCTTCTCCTTGTCCTTCTTCTTCTTCCTCTTGTTCCTCTTCTTCTTCTCTTCCTCTTCTTTTACTTCTTCATTTTCTTCTTTTATTTATTCTTGTTTCTCTTCTTCTTCTTCTCCTTCTTCTTCTCCTTTTACTTGTTCTTCTTCTTCTTCTTCTTATTTTACTTCTTCTTCTTCTTCTTCTTCTTCTTCTCCTTCTTCCTCTTCTTCTTCATTTTCTTCTTTTTTTTGGTATTTTTCTTCTTCTTCTTCTTCTTCTTTTTCCTTCACCTTCTTCTTGTTCTCCCACGTTTTCTTCTCCTTCTTCTACTTGTTCTTCTTCTTCTTCAACTTCTTCTTCTACTTCTTCTTCCTATAATTATTCTTCTTCTTCGTCTTCCTCTTCTTCTTCATCTTCTTATTCCTCTTCTTCTTGTTCATAAACTTCTTCTTCTTCTTCTTCTTCTTCCTCTTCTTCTTCTTACTCTTCTTCTTCTTCCTCTTCTTTCCCTTCCTCTTACTTCTTCTTCTTCTTCTTCTTCTTCTTCTTCTCATGATCATCTTCATCTTTAACTTTTTCTTCTTCTACTTCGTCTTTTTCTTCCTCTTCTTCTACTTCTTCTTCCCTCACTTCTTCTTCTTCTTCTTCTTCCTCTTCTTCTTCATTTTCTTCTTGTCCTTGGTCTTTGTCCTCTTCTTCTTCTTCATCATCTTCTTCTTCTTTTTCATCACTTTCTTCTTGTTCTCCTACATTTTCTTATCCTTCTTCGACTTCTTCTTCTTCTTCTTCAACTTCTTCTTCTTCTTCTTCAACTTCTTCTTCTACTTCTTCTTCCTATTATTATTCATCTTCTTCGTATTCCTCTTCTTCTTCTTCTTTTCTTCTTCTTCATCATCTTCTAATTCCTGTTCTTCTTCTTCATAAACTTCTTCTTCTTTTTCTTCTTCTTCTTCCTCTTCTTCTT
>JAIUJO010000433.1:190000-197500 GCA_023846275.1 Vanilla planifolia
TCTTCTTCGTCTTCTTCTTACTTCTTCCTCTTCTTCTTCATCATCTTTACTACTTCTTCTTCCTTTTCTCCAACTTCTTCGTCTTCATCCTCTTCTTCTTCTTCTTCTTTTACTTCTTCTTCTTCTTCCTCCCCTTCTTCTACTTATTCCTCTTATTTCTTCTACTTCTACATCTTTTTCTACTTCCTCTTTTTCTTCTTCTTCTTCCTCTTCCTCTTCTTCTTCTTCTTCTTCTTCTTCTTCCTCCTCCTCCTCTTCTTCTTCTTCCTCCTATTCCTCCTCTTCTTCTTCTTCTTCTTCTTCTTTTGCTTCTTCTTCTTCTTCTTCTTCTTCTTTCTCTTCTACTTCTTCATCTTCTTATTCTTCTTCCTCCTCTTGTTATTCCACTTCTTATTCTTCTTCCAATAATTCTTCTTCTTCCCCTTTTAGTTGTTACTCTTCTTCTTCCTCCTCTTACTCCATCATCATCATCTTCTTCTTCTTTGAATTCTTCTTCTTTTCCTTTATCTTCTGCTTCTTCTACTTCTTCTTCTTCTTCTTCATCATCATCATCTTCTTCTTCTTTGAATTCTTCTTCTTTGCCTTTACCTTCTGCTTCTTCTACTTCTTCTTCTTCTTCTTCATCATCATCATCTTCTTCTCATAATCCTTCCTCTCCTTCTTTTTGTTCTTCTTCTTCATCTCCATCATCATCATCATCATCTTCTTCTTCTTCCTCTTCTTGTTCTTCTTCTTCCTTTTACTTCCTCATCTACTTCTTCTTCTCCTTTTCCTTCTTCTTCTTCTTCTTCTTCTCCTTCTTCTTCTTCTTCTTCTTCTTCTTCTTTGTCTTCTTCTTCATCTACTATTTCTTCTCTTTCTTCTTCTTTTCTTCTTCTTCTTCTTTTCCTTCGACTTCTTCTACTTCTTCTACTTCTTCTTCTTCGCCTTCTTCTTCTTATTTCCTTTTTGTTCTTCTTCTTGTTCTTCTTCGTCTTTCCCTTATTCTTCTTCTTCTTCATCTTCCCTTTATTCTTCTTCAACTTCTTCTTCTTCTTCTCCTCCTCCTTTTTCCTCATCTCCTTCTTGTTCTTGATGGTCTTCTTCTTCTTCTTCTTTTTCTTCTTCTTCTTCTTCTTCTAATTCTTATTCTTCTCCTTCTTCAAGTTCCTCTTCTTTTTTGTCTTTTTCTTCTTCTTCTTCTTGATCTTCTCCTTCTTCTTCTTCTTCTTCCTCTTTTTCTTCTTCTTCTTCTTCTTCTCCTTCTTTTTCTTCCTCTACCTCTTTTTTCTATTCTTCTATTTCTTCTTTTTCTTCTACTTCTTCTCCTCCTCTTATTATTATTATTATTATTATTATTATTATTATTATTATTATTATTTTAATTGTAGTCATTATTACTATTATTACTAGTATTATTGTTATTATTATTATAATTCATCTTCTTCTTCTTCCTCTCCTCTTCTTCTTCTTCTTCTTCTTCTCCTTCTTCTTCTTCTACTTCTTCTTCTTCTCATTCTTATTCTTCTTCTTCTTCTTCATCATCTTCTTCTTCTTTGTCTTTTTCTTCTTCCACTTCTTCTGCTTCTCTTCCTTCTTATTCTACTTCTTTTTCTTCTTCCTCTCATTATTCTTAATCATCTTCTTCTTCTTTTTCTTTGCATTTTTCTTCTTGTTCTCCTTCTTCTTCTTCCTCTTCCTCTTCTTCTTCTTCTTCTTCTTCTACTTCTTCTTTTTCTTCTACTTCTACTTCTTCATTTTCTTCTTCTTCCACTACTACTACTACTTCTTCCTCCTCTTATTTCTTCTTCTTCTTCTTCTTCTTCTTCTTCTTCTTCTTTTTCATCTTTTTCCTCCTCTTGTCCTACTACTTTGACTTCTTCTTCTTCTTCCTCCTCCTCTTCTTACTTCTTTTTCTTTTTCTTCTACTCTTCCTCCTCCTCTTCCTCGTCCTCTTCTTCTTCTTCCTCTTCGTCTTCTTGTTCTTCTTCTTCTTCCTCTTATTCTACATCAACTTCTTCTTTTTCTTCTTCTTCTTCATGATCATCTTCTTCTTTAATATTTTCTTCTTCTACTTCTTCATTTTCTTTGTCGTCTTCTGCTTCTTCTTCACTTCTTCTTCTTGTTCTTCTTCTTCATCTACTTCTTCTTCTTCTTCTTCTTCTTCTACTACTACTACTACTATAACTTCTTCTTCTTCTTCTTCACTATCGTCATCCTTTTCTTCTACTTCTTCTTCTTCTTCTTCTTCTTCTTCAACTTCTTCTTCTTCTTCTTCTTCTTTCTTCTTCTTCTTAAAATTGTTCTTCTTCTCAAACTCTCCTTCCTCCTGTTACTCTTCTTCTTCTTTTTCTTCTTCTACTTCACCTTCTTCCCCTTCTACTACTTGTTCCACATACTTTTTCTTTTTCTTCTTCTTCATCTTCTTCTCCCACTTCTTCTTGTTCTTGTTCTTCTTCTTCTTCTTATTCTTCTTCTTCATCTTCTTCTTCTAGTTCTTCTACTTCTTCATCGTCTTCTCCTTCTTCCTCATCTACTTCTTCTTCTTCTTCTTCTTCTTCTTCTTCTTCTTCTTCTTCTTCTTCTTCTTCTTCGTCTTCCCCATATTTTTCTTCTTCTTTTTCTTCCCCTTATTCATCTTCTTCTTCTTCTCCTTCTTCCCCTTCCCCTTCCCCTTCTTCTTCTTCTTCTTCTTCTCCATCCTCTTCTTCTCCATCTTCTTTTTCTTGCTCTTATTTTTCTTTCTCTTCTTGTTCTTCTTTTTCTTCTTCTCCTTCTTCTTCCTCTTCTTCTACTTCAACTTCTTCTTCTACTACTACTACTACTACTATAGCATTTTCAACTTCTTCTCCTTCTTCTTCTTCGCCTTCTCCTTCTTCTCCTACTTCTTCTTCTCCTTCTTCACCTTCTTCATCTTCTTCTTCTTCTTCCTCCTCCTCTTCCTCTTCCTCTTCCTCTTCTTCTTCTTCTTTTTCCTCTTCTTCTTTGTCTTCTTCTTCTTTTTCTTCATCTTCTTCTTCTTCTTATTCCACTTCTTCATCCTCTTCTTCCTCTTCTTCTTCTTCTTCATCTTTTTTTCTTCTTTATCTTCTTCACCTTCTACTTCTAAATTTTTTCTTCTTCTTCTTCTACTGCTAGTAATTTTTTGGGCTCCTCTTATTTCTTCTTCATCTTCTTCTTCTCCCTCATCTGGTTCATCTTCTTCTTCTCTTTCTTCTCCTTCTACATCCTCTTCTTCTTCTTCTTCTTTTTCTTCTTCATCTTCCTCTTCTTCTTCTTCTTCTTCTTCTTAGTCTATTTCTTCCCCTTCTCATTTTTCTTCTTCTTGCTTTTCTTTTTCTTTTTCTTCTTCTTCGTCTTCCTTTTCTTCTTCTCCTTCATCTTCTTCAACTTCTATTACTACTTCTTCTTCTACTTCCACTACTACCACTTCAACTCCTTCTCCTTCTTCTTCTTCTCGTCCTTCTTCTTCTTCTCTTTCTTATCCTTCTTCTTCTCTACTTCTTCTCCTTCTTCTTCCTCCCCTTCTTTTTCTGCTTCTCCTTCTTTTTCTTTTTCTTCTTTTCTTTTTCTTCTTCTTCTTCTTCAACTTCTTGTTCCTCTTCTTCTTGTTCTACTTATTTTTCTTCCTCTTATTCATCCTCCTCCACTTCTTCTTATTATTCTTCTTCTTCTTCTTCTACTTCTCTTTCTACTAGTTCCTCTTCTTCTTCATATTCTTCTTCTTCCACTTCTTCTTCTTCTTCATCCTCTTCTTCTTCTTCTTCATCTTCTTTTTCTTCTTCCTCCTCATCCTTTTTGTGCTCTTCTTCCTTTTCTTCTTCTTCTTCATGTTCTTCTTCTTATTCTACTTCTTCATCTTCCTCTTCTTGTTCTTCTTCTTCTTCTTCGTCTTCCCCTTCTTCTTTTTCTTCTTCATAGTCTTATTATTCTACTTCTTCATCATTTTCATCATCAACTTCGTCTTCTACTTCTTCTTCTTCTTCTCCTTTTCCTTCTTCTTCTTCTCCTTCTTCTTTCTCTTCCTCTTCTTAGTCTTCCTCCTTCTCTTCTTCTACTTTTTCATCTTGTTTTTCTTCTTCTTCTTCTTCTTCTTTTTCTTCTTCTTCTTTGCTAATAATACTACTTCATCATCATCATCATCTTCTTCTTCTTCTTGTTCTTGTTCTTTTGCTTGTTCTTCTTCTTCTTCTTCTTCTTCTTCTTCCACTTCTTCTCCTTCTTCTTCTTCTTCATCTACTTCTTCTTTCTCTTCTTCTTCTTCCACTTCTTCTTCTTCTTCTTCTTCTTCTTCTTCTACTTCTTCTTCTTCTTCTTCTTCCACTTATTCTTCTTCTTATACTTCTTCTACTACTTTTTCATCTTCTTCCTCTTCTTCTCCTTCTTCTATTACTAACACTACTACTATTTCTTCTTCTACCACTTATTTCTACTTCTTCCACTACTACATCTTCTTTTTCCTCTTCTTTTTCTTCATCATCATCTTCTTCTTCTTCTCTTACTTTTTCTTCTTCATCTTCTTCTTCCACTTCTTCTTCATCTTCTTCTTCTTCCACTTCTTCTTCTTCTTCTTCTTCTTCTTTTTCCTTCACTATCTTCTTGCTCTCCTACTTTTTCTTCTTCTTCTTCTTCTTCTCCAACTTCTTCTTCTTCCTTTTCTTCAACTTAATCTTCTACTTATTCTTCTTCTTCTTCGACTTCTTCTTCTTTTTCATCTTCTTCTTCTTCTTCTTCTTCTTATTCTTCATTCTTCTTCTTCATGTTCTTCTTCTTTTTCTTCTTTCTTTTCTTCCATTTATTCATCTTCCTCTTTCTTCTTCTTCTTCCTCTTCCGTTTCTCCGACTTCTTCTTCGTCTTCCTCTTCCTCTTCTTCTTCTTCTTCTTCTTTCCCTACGTCTTCTTCTTCCTCTTTTTTCTTCTACTTATTCATCTTCATCTTTTGTTTCTTCTTATTCTTGTTCCTCTTCTTCTTCCTCCTCTTCTTCTTCTTCATCTTCTTCATCTTCTTCATCTTCTTCTTCTTTTACATCTCCTTCTACTTATTCTTCCTGTTCTTCATCTTCTTCTTCCTCTTATTCTTAATCTTAATCTTATTCATTCACTTCCTCTTCATGGCTTCTTCTTCAACTTCTTCTTCTTCTTCTTACTCTTCTTTTTCATCATCATCATCTTCTTCTTCTTCTTCTTCTTCCTCTTCTTCCTCTTATTCTTATTCTTCTTATTCTTCTACTTCTTCTTCTTCCTCTTCTTTTTCTTCTTCTTCTTCTTCATCATCTTCTTTTTTTCCTCTTCTATTTCTTCTTCTTCCTCTTCCTCCATCATCTACTTCTTATTCTTCTTCTCCCTCATTTTCTTCTTCTTCTTCTTCTTCTTCTTCTTCTTCTTCTTCTTCTTCTTCTTCTTCTTCTTTATCTTTTTCTTCATCTACTACTTCTTCTCCTTCTTCTTCTTCTTCACATTCCTCTTATTCGTTTTCTTCTTCTTCTTCTTTTCCTGCTTATTCTTCATCATCATCTTCTTCTTCTTCTTCTTCTTCTCCTCCTCCTTTTTCCTCATCATCTTCTTCTTCTTTAAGTTCTTTTTCTTCTTCATATTCTTATTCTTCTTCTTTCTCTTCTAGTTCCTCTTCCTTTTCTTCTTTTTCTTCTTCTTCTTCTTCATCATCTTCTTCTTCTACATGTTCTACTTCATCTTCTTCTTCTTCTTCTCCTTTTTCTTCTTCCTCTACTTCTTGCTTCTCTTCCTCTTCTACTTCTTCTTCTTCTTTTTCTTCTTGCTCTTCTTTTTCATCTACTTCTTCTCCTCCTCCAATTCTTCTTCTTATTATTATTATTATTATTATTATTATTATTATTATTATTAATTTTCATCTTCTTCTTCATCTTCTTCCTCTTCTTCTCCTCTTCTTCTTCTTCTACTACTTCTTCTCAATATTCTTATTCTTCTTCTTCTACTACTTCTTCTTCCTCTTCTTCCACTTCTTCTTCTTCCACTTCTTCTTCTTCTTCTTCTTCTTCATCTTCTTCTTCGTCATCTTCCTCTTCTTTGTATTGCCCATAATCTTCTTTTTCTTCCTCTTCATCTTCTTCTTCTTCTTCTCCTTCTTCTCCTTCTTCTCCATCTTCTTCTTCCTCATGTTCTTCTTCTTCTTCCTCTTCTTCTTCTTCTTCTTCTTCTTCTCCTTCTTCTTTTTCTTCGTCTTCATCGGCCTCTTCTTCTTCTTCCTCTTCCTCTTCCTCTCCTGCTTTTTCATCTTCCTCTTTTTGCTCTTTTTCTTCTTCTTCTTCTTCCTTTTCTTCTTCTTATTCATCTTCTTCTTCTTCTTCTTCAACATCATCATCATCACCTTCTTCTACTTCTTCTTCACCTTGTTCTTCTTCTTCCTCTTCTTCTTCTTCTACTTCTTCATCTTCTTCTTTTCTTCTTCTTTTTCTTCTTCTTCTTCTTCTTCTACTCCTCCTCCTCTTTTTTTGTCTTCTTTTTCTTCTTCCTCTTCATCCTCTTCTTCTTCTTTTTCTCCTCCTTTTCTCCTTATTCTTCTTATTCTTATTTTTCTTCTACTCCTTCTCCTACTACTTCTTCTCCCTCTTCTTCAACTTTTTCTTCTTCATCATCATCATCTTCGGGTTCTTGTTCTTCTTCTTCTTCCACTTCTTCTTCTTTATCTTCTTCTTCTGCATCTTCTTCTTCTTCATCACCTTCTTCACCTTCTACTTCTTTACCTTCTCTTTCTTTCCCTTCTTCTACTCCTTTTTCCTCTCCTTCTCCTTCTCTTTCTCCTTCTCCTTCTTCTTCTTGTTGTTGTTCTTCTTCTTGTTCCTCCTCTTCCTCTTCTTCTTCTTCTTTTTCTTCTTTTTCTTCTTCTTTTGCTTGTTCTTCTTCTTCTTCTTCTTCTTCCTCTTCTTCTTCATCATCGTCATCTTCTTCTTCTACTTCTATTTCTTTCACCTTCTTCTTGATCTCCAACTATTTCTTCTTTTTCTTCTTTTTCTTCTTCTTCGTCTTCAACTTCTTCTTCTTATTATTATTCTTCTTCTTCGTCTTTCTCTTCTTCTTCTTGCTCTTCTTCTTCTGCTTCTTCTTCTTCTTCTTCTTATTGTTCTTCTTTTTCTTCATCATCTTCTTCTTCTTTTCTTCTTCTTCTTCCTTTTTGTTTCTTCTTCTTCTTATTCTTCTACATCTTCTTCTTGCTCTTCTTCTTCTTCCTCTTCTTCTTATTCTTCTTTTTCTTCTTCCATTTCTTCTTATTGTTTGCCTTCCTCTTACTTCTTCTTCTTCTTCTTCTATTTCTTCTTCCTTTTCTCCAACTTCTTCTTCTTCTTTCTTTTCTTCTTCTTCTTCTTCTTCTTTATCTTATTTCTTCTACTTATTCTTATTCTTCTTTTATTCTTTTTCTTCTTCTTCTTCCTCCCCTTCTTCTTTTTCTTCTTCTTCTTCTTCTTCTTCTTCTGCTTTCTTTACTTCTCCTTCTATTAGTTCTTCCTATTCTTCATCATCTCCTTTTTCTTATTATTCTTATT
>JAIUJO010000433.1:212500-220000 GCA_023846275.1 Vanilla planifolia
TTCTTCTTCTTCTTCTTCTTCTTCTTCTTCTTCTTCTTCTTCTTCTTCTTCTTCTTCTCTTTCTTCTTCTTTTTTGTCTTCTTCACCTTCTTCCTCTTCTCTTACTTCTTCTATTTCTTCTTCCTCTTCTTCTTCTTCTACTTCTTCTTCTTCTTCTTCTTCTTTTTCTTCTTCTTCTCGTTTTTCCTATTCTTCCACTTCATCTTCATGCTCTTCTTCTTCTTCTTCTTCTTATTCCTCTTCTTCTTCTTATTCTTCCTGTTATTCTTATTCAAGTTCCTCTTCTTCTTCTTCTTCGTCTTCTTCTTCTTCTTCATCTTTCTCTTCTTCCTCTTCTTCTTCTTCTTTTTTCCTACACCTCCTGTTCTTCTTCTTCTTCATCTTTTTCTTCTATTTCACCTTCTACTTCTTCTTGTTCTTCTTCTTGGTCTTCTTCTTTTTCATCTTCTTCTTCTTCCTCTTCTTCGACTTAAGCTTCTTCTTTTCCTTCTTCTTATTCTTATTCTTTTTTTTCTTCTTCTCATTTTTCTTCTTATTCTTCTTCTTCTTTTCTCCTTCTTCTTCTTCTTCTGCTACTTTTTCTTCTTCTTCTTCTTCTTCTACTACTATTACAACTACTACTACTAGTACTACTTCTACTTCTACTTTCTCTTACTTCTTCTTCTTCTTCTTCTTCTTGCTCTTCCTCTCCCTCGTCTAGTCTTACATCATCCTGTTCGTCTTCTTCTACTTCTTTGTCCTACTTCTTGTTCTTCTTCCTCCTCCTCCTCCTCTTTCTGTTCTTCTTCTACCTATTCTTCCTCTTTTGTTTCTTCTTCTTCTTCTTTTTTTACTACTACTACTATTACTTCTTTTCCATCTTCTTCTCCTTCTTCTTTCCCAACTTCTTTCTCTTCCTCTTTCTCTTCCTCTTCCTCTTCTTCTTCTTCATCTTTTCCCTCTTCTTCTTCATCTTCTTCTTCTTCTTCTTCTTCTTCTTCTTCTTCTTCTTCATCTCCTTCTAATTCTTTATCTTCTTCACCTTCTACTTCTCCTTCTTTTTCTTCTTCTTCTTCTACCACTTCTAGTTTTTCTTCTTCTTCTCTTTTTTCATCATCAACTTTGTCTTCTTCTTCTTCTACTTCCTTCAGTTTTTCTTCTTTTTCCTCTTCTTCTTTTTCTTCTTCATCTTTTCCTTCTTCTTCTTCTTCATCTTCTTCTTCTTCTTCGTCTTCTTCTACTTCTTAATCTTTTTCTTCTCCTTCTTCTTCATTTTCTTTTTCTTGCTCTTCTTTTCTTTTGTTACTTCTTTTTCTTCTCCTTCTTCTTCTACATCTTCTACTATTACTTGTTCTTTTTCTTCTTTTACTACTACCTCATCATCTTCTTTTCCTTCTTCTTGTTCCCCTTCTTCTCTTATGTATCCTTCTTCTTCTCTACTTCATCTTCTTCTTCTTCTTCTTCCCCTTCGTCTTCTGCTTCTCCTTCTTTATCTTCTTTTTCTGGTTCTTCTTTTACTTCTTCTTCTTGTTGTTCCTCTTCTCTTCTTCTTCTTGTTCTATTCCCTCCACCACTTCTTCTAATTGTTCCTCTTCTTCTTCTACTTCTCCATTTGCTAGCTCCTCTTGTTCTTCATATTCTTCCTCTTCCACTTCTTCTTCTTCTTCCTCCTCTTCTTCTTCTTCTTCTTCTTCTACTTCTTCTTCTACTTATTCTTCTTCCTCCTCTTCCTCTTCATGCTATTCTTCTTTTTCATCATCATCTTCTTCTTCATATTCTTCTTCTTCATCTTCGTCATCTTCTTCATCTTCTTCTTCTTCTACTTCTTCATCTTCTTCCCCTTCTTATTCTTCATTGTCTAATTCTTCTACTTCATCATCATCATCTTCTTCTTCTTCTTCTTCTTCCACTTCTTCTTCTTTTTCTTCTTCTTATTATTATTATTATTATTATTCATCTTCATCTTCATCTTCTTCTTCTTCTTCTACTACTTTTTCTTCTTCTTCTTCTTCTTCTTCCTCTTCTTGCTCTTCTTCTTCTTCTTCTTCTTCTTCGACCACTTCTTCTTCTTTTCCTTCTTATTCTTTTTCTTTTTTTTGTTCTTCTCTATCTCCTTATTGTTCTTCTTCTTCTTCTTCATTATCTTTTCTCCTTCTTCTTCTTCTTCTTCTTCTACTACTACTACTTATTCTTCTTCTTCATCTTCTTCTTCTTCTTCTTCTTCTTCTTCAACTACTACTACTACTACTACTACTATTACTACTTCTACTTCTTCTTCTGCCTCTTACTTCTTCTTCTTCTTTTTCTTCTTCTTCTTCTTCTTCTTCTTCTTCTTCTTCTTCTTCTTCCCCTACTCCTTCTTCTTCCCCCTCCTCTTCTCCTACTTCTTCCTATTCTTCTTCTTCTTCTTCTTCTTCTTCTTACTCTTCTTCTTCTTCCTCCTCCTTTTTCTACTTCTTCTTCTTCTACTTCTACTTCTTCTTCCTCCTCATTTTCCTCTTCTTCTTCTTTCTCTTCTCCATCTTTTTCTTCTTCTTCTTCCACTTTTCTACTTTTTCTTCTTCTTGTTCATGATCTTTTTCATCTTCTTCTTTTTCTTCTACTTCGTCTTTTTCTTCCTCCTCTTCTTCTTCTTTTCTTCTTCTTCCTCCTCTTCTTCTTCATCTACTTCTTCTTCTTCTTCTTCTTATTCTTCTACTTCTTCCTCTTCTTTTTTATCTTTTTCTTCTTCTTCTTCTTCTTCTTCTTCTCTTCTTCTTCATCTACTTCTTCTTCTTTAACTTCTTCTTCTCCAACTTCTTCTTCCACTTTTTCTTCTTCTTCTTCTTCTTCTTCTTCTTCTTCTCCTTCTTCTTCCACTTGTCCAACTTCTTTGACATATTTCTTCCTTTTCCTCATCTTCCTCTTCTTGTTCATGTTTTCCCTCATCTTCTAGTTCTGGTTCTTCTTCTTCTTCTTTTTCTACTTCTTCTACTTGTTCTTCTTGTTCTTCTTCATCTTCTCCTTCTTCCTCTTCTTCTTCTTCTTCTTCTTCTTCTTCTTCTTATTCCTTTTCTGCTTCTTCTTCTTCTTCTTTGTCTTCCTTCTATTCTTTTTCTTTTTGTTGTTGTTCTTCTTCCTCTTCCTTTTCATCTTCTTCCTCTTACTTCTTCATCATGTTCTTCTTCCTCTTCTTCTTCTTCTTCTTGTACTTTGCCATAATCTACTTCTCCATCTTCTTCTTCTACCTCTTATTTAAATTTTTCTTCTTGTTCTTCTTTTTCTTGTTCTCCTTCTTCTTCTTCATCTTCAACTTCTTCTACTTCCACTACTACTTTTTCATATTCTTCTCCTTTTCTTCTTTGGCTTCTTCTTCTTCTTCTTCTCCATATTCATCTACTTTGCCTTCTTCCTCTTATTTTTATTCTTCTTCTTCATCTTTTCGTCTTCTTCTTCTTCTTCTTCCTCATCTTCTTGTCTTTCTTCTTCCTCTTCTTCTTCTTCTTCTTCTTCTTCTTCTTCTTCTTTCCATTCTTCTCCTTCTTCTTCTTTTTCTCTTTCTTCTCCTTCTTCTTTTCATTCTTCTCCTTCTTCTTCTTCAACTTCTACTACTACTATTGCTTTTTCTTCTTCTACTACTACTACCTCTTTGTCTTCTTCTCATTCTTCTTATTTTCCTTCTTCTTCTCCTTCTTCCTCTTCCTCTTCTTCTACTTCTTCTACTTCTTCTTCTTCCCCTTCCCCTTCCTCTTCTTCTTCATATTCTTTTTCTTCTTCTTCTTATTCTTCTTCTTCTTCTTCTTCTTCTTCTTCCACTTCTTGCTCTTCTTCTTCTTCTTCCTCTATCTCTTCTTCTTCTTCTTCTTCTCGTTCATCATCATCATCATCATCTTCATCTTCTTCTTCAACTTCTTATTCTTCTTCTTTTTCTTCTTCTTCTTCTTCTTGTTCAACTTCTTCTTCTTCTTATTCTTCTTCATTTTCTTCTTCTTCTTACTCCTCTTCTTCTTCTTCTTCTTCTTCTCTGCCTCCTCTTCCTCCTCCTCCTCCTACTTCATCTTGTTCTTCATCTTCCTTTTCTACTACTTCTTCCTCTTCTTCTTCTTTTTGTTCTTGTTTTTGTTCTTCTTCCACTGCTTCTTCTTCTCGTTATTCTTCTTTCTTTTGTTCTTATTCTTCTTCTTCTACTTCTACTGCTTCTTCTTCTTCTTCTTCCTCTTCATGATCTTCTTCGACCTCTTCTTCTTCACCTTCTTCTTCTTCTTCACCTTCTTCTTCTTCTTCTTCTTCTTCTTCTTTTTCTTCCGCTTCTTCTTCTTCTTCTACACCTTTTACTTCTTCTTCTTATTCATCTTCTTCTACATCATCATCATGTTCTTCTTCTTCTTCTTTGTCTTCCTCTTCTTCTGTTACTTCTACTTCTTCCTCCACTTCTTCTTCTTCATGTTCTCCTTCTTCTTCTCCTTCTTCCACCTCTACATCTTCCATGCCTTCTTCTCCTCCTTCTTCTACTTCTTCTTATCCTTCTTACTCTTCTTTTTCTTCTTTTTCTTTTTCTTCTTCTTCTTCTTCTAATTCTTCTTCTTCCTCTTCCACTACTTCAACTTCTTCTTCTTCTTCTTCTTCTTCTTCTTCTTCTTCTTCTACTTCTTCTTCTTCTTATTGTTCTTCTTCTTCTTTCACTTCTTCCTCTTCTTTTTCTTCTTCTTCTTCTTCATCATCTTCTTCTCCTTCCTCTTCTTTATCTTTTTCTTCTTCTTCTTCTTCTTTTTCCCCTTCTTCTCCTTCTCCTTCTACTTCCTCTTCTTTTTCTTTTTCTTATTCTTGTTCTTCGTCTTCATCGCTTTCTTCTCCAACATCTTCTTCTTCATCTCCTTCTTGTTCTTCTTCTTCTTCATCTCCTTCTTCTTCTTTGCATTTTTCTTCTTCTTCAACTTCTACTTCTCCATTTTCCCCCTCTTCTTCTTCTACTTCTTGCTCTTTCTCTTCTTCTACTTCCTCTTCTTCTTCTTCTTCTTCTTCTTCTTCTTCTTCTTCTTCGTATTTTTCTACTACTTCTTTTTCTTCTTCCTCTTCTTCTTCTTCTTCTTCACCTTCTTCTTCTGCTCCTACTTTTTCTTCCTCTTCTTCTTTTATTTCTTCTTCTCCTTCTTCTTCTTCTTCTACTCCTTTTGCTTACTTTTTCTTCTTCTTCTTTTTATTCTTCTTCTTCTTCTTCGCCTTCTTCCTCCTCTTTTACTACTTCTACTCCTCCAACTTCTTCTTCTTCTTCTTCTTCTCCTACCCTTCCTTTTCTTTTTTTTTCTTCATCTTCTTCTTCTTGTTCGTGTGCTTCTTCTTCTTGTTCTTCTCTTCTTCTTCCTCTTGTTCTTCTTCTTCATCTTCCTCTTCTTCTTCTTCTTCTTCTTCTTCCACTTCTTCCTTTTCTTTTCTTCCTGTCATTCTTCTTCTTCTTCTTCTTCTTCTTCTTCGTCTTCTTCTTCAACTTCTTCTTCTTCATCATGTTCTTCTTCTTCTTCTTTTTCTTCTTCTTCTTCTTCTACTTCTTCTTCTTCTTCTTCTTCTTCTTCTTCTTCTATTACAAGTACTTCTTCTTCCTCTTACTTCTTCTTCTTCTTTCTCTACTTCTTCTTCTTCTTCTTTTTATTCTTCTTCTTCTTCTTCCTTCTCCACTCTCACTTCATCCCCTTCTTCTTTTTCTCCTTCTTCTTATGCTTCTTCCTATTTTTCCACCTCTTCTTCTTCTACTTTTCCACCACCTCTACATCTTCTGCTTCTTCTTCTTCTTCTTCTTCTTCTTCTTCTTCTTCTTCTTCTACTTCTCCTTAATCTCTTACTTCTTCTTGTTCTTCTTGTTCTTCCCCTTCTTCTTCTTCTTCTTCTACCTCTTTCTCTTCTTGTTCTTCTTCTTCATCTTCTTTTACTTTTTCTTATTCTTCTTCTTCTTTTTCTTCTTCTTCTTCTACTTCTTCATCATCATATTCTTCTTCTTGTTGTTGTTCAACCTCTTCTACTTTCTCCTCTCCTTCTTCTTCTTCTTCTTCCACTTCTTCTTTTTCTTCCTCCTCTAACTTCTTCGTGTTTTTCTTCTTATCCTTCTTCTACCTCTTCCACCTCCACTTCCCCTTCTTCATCTTCCTCTTCTTCTACTACTTCTTCTTCTCCTTCTTCTTCTTCTTGTTCAACTTCTTCTTCCTCTTCTTCTTCTTCTTCTTCCTCTTCTTCTTCTTCTTCTTCTACTTCTCCTACTTCTTCTTCTTCTCCTACTTCTTCCTCTTTATCATCATCATCAACAACTTTTTCTTCTTCTTCTTCTTCTTCTTCTTCTACTTCTTCTTCTTCTACCTCCTCTTCCTCTTTTTCTTCTTCTTCTTCTTACTCTTCTACTTCTTCTTATTCTTCTTCTTCCTCTTCTTCCCCTCTTTCTTCTTCTTGTTATTTTTCTAATTCTTTCTCCTCTTCTTATTCTTCTTCTTCCTCTTCTTCTTTTTCTTCTTCTTCTTCTTCTTCCTCTTCTTCTCCTTCTTCTTCTTCTTCCTCTACTTCTACTACATCCTCATCCTCATCATCATTATCATCATCATCATCTTCTTCTTCTTCTACTTCTTCTTCTTCTTCTTCATTTTGACTTATTCTTCTTTTTCTTTTTCTTCATCTGCTTCTTCTTCTTCTTCTTCTTCTTCTTCTTCTTCATTTTCTTCTTCTTCATCTTCTACTTCTCCTTCTTCTTCTTCTTCTTCAACTTCCTCTTCGTCTTCTTCTACCACATCTTCCTCTTATTCTTCTTGTTGCTCTTTCTCTCTTTCTCCCTCTTCTTCTTTTTCATCATCATCTTCTTCTTCTTCTTCTTCTTCTTCATCTTCTTCTACTACATCTCCTTATTATTCTTACTCTTATTCTTATTCATCATCATCTTCTTATTTTTCTTCGACTTCTTCTTTTTCAACCACTTCTTCTTTTGCTTCTTCTCTTTACACTTTCTATATTTCTTCATCTTCTTCTTCTCGTTCTTCTTCTTCTTCTACTACTTTCTCCTCTTCTTCTTCCTCTTCTTCTTCATCTCCTTCTTCTTATTCTCCTTCTTTTTCTTCTTCTTACTCTTCTTCTTGTTCTTCTTCTTCTTCCTATTCTTCTTCCTCTTCTCGTTCTCCTTCTTCTTCTTCTTCTTCTTCTTCCTCTTCCTCTTCTCCTTCTTCTTCTTCTACTTCTTCTTCTTCTTCGTCCTACACCTCCTATTCTTCTTCATCTTCTTCTTCTTCTTCTTATTCTTCTTCTTCTCCTCCTCTTACTTCTTCCTCCTCCTCTTCTTCTTCTTTTTGTTCTTCTTCTTCTTATTCTTTTTCTTCTGCACCATTTTCTTAATCGTCTTCTTCTTGTTCTTGTTCTTCTTTTTCTTTGACTACAACTACTTTGTCTTCTTCTCCATCTTTTACCTTGTCTTTTTCTTCTTCACCTATTTCAAGATCTTCTCATTTTTCTCCTTCTTCTTCTTCTTCTTCATTTTCCTCTTCTTCCTCTTCTTCTTCTTCTTCTTCTTCACCT